>CM074787.1:5199700-5649520 GCA_037355745.1 Pseudo-nitzschia multiseries
AGTACTACGAAACCTGAAAGAGTGCAATCAACCCTATTGGTTAGATACAAGTAATTAAACTATGATTGTGTGCGACCATTGATAGTGGATGATTGCTGACTGTTGCCATTCACTGGATGTGCTTGCTTTGGTGACTGGATGGCTGGTAACAGCTTTAAGTATGATGGATGGTCAGTATTGGTTCATCGATACGTCAGTGATATTGTGGGGTGGGCCTGCTATATTCCTAATATTGTGGCTGTTGCCCCGCTTTCAGTCCCGTGTGTATGGCTGTACTAAGTGGATGTATAAATTATGAGTACCGTGTTGGTTCCCCGGCACGCGCGCGGGCGGCGCCCCACCAACACTCTTTAGTAGTCATATGTGCATGTGTTGAGTTGGGTCGTATTATCATCTTTTGGCCGGTTGTCAAGAAAGATTTGTTTAGCCTGCCGGTCCTACGCCAGTCTGTCCGTACCACCGCGTGATTTCTAGAACTACCGGGATGTACCGGTACGTACTCGTAGGTACGAGTACTACGTACCGTACAGCACAAATTCGGTGCAAGTATTCAAAATTCCGAGATGATCTTGATTTTTTGTGCGTGTTGAGATGAATTGAATGAATCAAAATGGGAAGACGATGACACCGTGTCACGACTGAAAGTTGAACGACGACACCGATGCAGTCTAGCGGGGCCCATTCTCTATTTCGAGAGGCCTTACGGTACGAGTACATATCCATACGTATGTTACTGATCACTGATATGCAGGAGCATCGAACTCTGACACAATCCTATGGAATAACTTACCAAGAATACCCCAGCAGAACAGAACAGAACACAACAGAACACAACAGAACACAACACAATAAGCAATACGCAACATCATGCCACCTAACGTCGGAAGCGATATCAGAGCACTCGATCCCGAAGCGCTCGACCTTTCGGCCGGTGCTGTAGATGTCTGCGATTCTAATTCCCTAGAGCAGCGCACTTCGGCTTCAGCTTCAGCCGCCGTTGCTGTTGCTGTTGTCGCCCCGGAAGGCGAAGGTGAGAACTGCACTGTTACCACCACCGACGAGGCGGCTCGTTTTGTGAAGACTCACCGCCAACGAATCGACGGGATCCTGTCCGAGCACGGATTCGTCCTCTTCCGGGGATTTCCCCTCTCCACACCGGAGGATTTCAATGGATTTGTAGGGGCCTTTGACGGCTTTTCCGATCTCTCCTATTCCAAGAGCCTCTCCTTTGCCGTCCGGACCAAGCTCTGCGATCGGATCTGCACTACCAACGAGGGCCGGTCCGGCGGGCTGGTCTTCCACCACGAGCAAGCACAGACGCCGCTGTGGCCCAGCCACGTCTTCTTTTGCTGCCAGAAACCGGCCAATCCCGGGGACGGGGGAGAGACGGGCATCGTCTCGAGTCCCGCCGTCTACGAACGACTCCAGAGAAGGCACCCGGCCTTTTGCACCAAACTCGAGCGAGAAGGGGTCCGGTACACGGTGTACGCGGGGCCCGACTCGGATCCGACCAAGGGAGCGGGCCGCTCCTGGAAGTCCTTCTTCCGGGTTTCCAACCGGACCGAGTGCGAGGCCCGAATGACCGCCGGGGGCTGGACCTGGGAGTGGGGGGTCGGCCCGGCGACAGCGACGAGCGACGGCGATGCACCGGTCCCGAGCGACTTTCTCAAGTGCACCACCCCCCTGCTGGAGGCCGTGAAGCTCGCGGGCGCAGACGGCAACGTAAGTGACAGCAGCACCGGCAGCAGCAACAACAACAACAACAACAACAACAACAACTACAGCAAGCCCCGAAAGTGCTTTTTCAACCAGCTCATTGCGACCACCGCCAATGCGCTAGAATTTAGCAGGGTGGGAGGCAGCAGCAGCAGCAATGGATACGATCCGCTGGTGGACGTTCCCACCCAGGAGGGCATCGACGAGTGTGTCCGGTTTGGAAACGGAGACCCGATCCCGCTCGAAATTCTGCTCGAGGCAAAGGATATTTGTGAGGAATTGGCTATCGACGTGGAGTGGCAAACCGGAGACGTCCTCCTCCTGAGCAATTACCTGATGATGCACGCGCGGCGTCCTTGGAAGGGACCAGAGGGAAGCCGAAAACTGTTGGCCTCGCTGGTCAGGGAGGAGCACTGTACCAGCTTTGGCCGTCCACTTGTGGCGTGACGGTCGGTAACAAAAACACTGCAATCGTGTGAAATGATGGCTTTCATGCAATTAGGGAAGCGATCTCTTCAACAACTCATTGTTGAATGGAATGGCATGGCATGGCCAGAACCATTGATGATTTTCTTTAATTAAAAACGAAATAATCGATTAGGAAACGACCGTTCCAAGTTATATGAATCGGGTGTCGTTTCTGTTTCTACTCCAAGAGGTATGAGTCGTGTCGAGTGAACTAGCACTCTCAATGCGATTGGTGGAGATTGATCCCGTGCACTGTAAAACCCCAAACGCTCTGTCGACGACCTCATCTCTTCGAACGACGACTGTAAATGCCAAGCACCCGGTGTTTCGCAATGGCGATGCGATGGGATGCGATCCACTCACTCACTCGCTCACTCCGTGTCCTCGTCCATCCGAGAGGATAGGGAATCCGGTTCGACAGCGTTTTGTTTCGTTTCGTTTCGTTCCTCCCGCGGTCAAGAGAGCCGCTTCGTGGTTTGCGGTTACGGTTCCACGCACACACACACACACACACACGCACACGCACTGCCCGCACGAGGGGGGGGAGGCGAAGAAAGTCCCGTTCGTGTTGAAAGCGGAGCCAGCACCATCGCCATCGCATCGAGGTGGGTCCGTGCTCGGCACGGCTAAGCTCAACTCGACTCGACTCGAATGGCTGTGCTTCATTCATTTCATTCGTGCTCGGTGGTTCGTGGCAAAGATTGTCTCACGCCTCTTGGCAACGAATTCTTCGAGGGCAAACAGGCTTCCCTGGGCCATGCCGCACCATTCGTTGTCGCACTCGCACTCCCTTCCCGTATCTACCGCCCCTCGGGAGACAGCTGGTTCGCGGGCACGGGGATAGATCCCGGCCAGGTCCGACAGTGGAATCGTCGTGGTTGCTGTCGTTTTTGCTTTTGTTTGACTAACAGCACCGTCGGTGATTTCCTCGTCCATTGGAATTGCCGTGTGCAGCGCAACCCTCCTCTTGTCCGACCCATCGTCGCTCGATTTCGATTTCGATTGTGATTTCGAATGCGATTTCGAATGCGATTTCGATTCCCGGTTCTCTTCCAGGAGGCGCCGAAAGTCGTTCCTGGACAACCACACGGCTCCGTCCACTTCTTCCGGGCAGAGCCGCAGGGAGCGTCCCGGTTCGCCATTGCCATATTCATTGCCACGCTCGTTGCCATTGCCATCCTCGTTGCCATCCTCGTTGCCATCCTCGTTGCCGCTGCGCCGGAGCAGCTTGCCGGAAAAGTAACACACCAGGTGGTGCGCGCGAATCGCCCCCTCGGTATCGTTGTCGTTGTCGTATTCGTTGTCGTTGTCGTCGAGATTATCGTGTGGAGGAATCGTGGTCGGATAGACCGATTCCCACAAGCACTCGAGGGTCCACGAGTCCGGATCAACGGCCAGGCCCGTTTCCTCCGAGATCTCCCGCGCAACGGCTTCCACCAGCGATTCCCCCTCGTCGGTGTTCCCCCCCGGAAAGACAAAGGCCCCGGGAAAGGATCGCATGTAGGAGGGACGGCGGGTGATCAGGACGAGCGGGCGATCGGCATCGGTTTCGTTGTTACTGCTGTTGGTGTTGTTGTTGTTGTTGCTGCTGCTGTTGTTGTTGTTGCTGCTGCTGCTGCTGTTGTTGTCCTCGTTTTCGTGTTCGCTTTCGTCGACCACCACCATTCCGACAACAGCCAATCGGACGTGCGGGGAGCGGCGGCGATCGCGGGCTGCGTCGAACAGGGCTCGCGGAGAAAGCGTCGGACAGTCTCTGGCCCTCCCAAAGGGAACCCCGCGGTAGGTACGCATATGTGTACGTGTACGTGTAGTGGAATTGACTTTTTCATTGTCATTGTCGTTGTCATCACGGAGCGATAGCGACGAAATGATCACCCTGTGTTGTTGTTGTTGTTGTTGTTGTTGGTCACGAGTGGTTTCTGTTTCTGTTTCTGTTTCTTCCACCAGATCGACCAGTGTTCGATCGCAGTGGCCATGACCGCCCGTCTTTGCCTTTGGCGTCTTCGCATCCATCTCGGAGCGTCCCACGGAGAGCGATGGCGATGGCGATGGCGACAGAAGAGATGGCGATGGCGACCGAGACCGAGACCGAGGCAGCATTGTTATTGTGTCGTACACCGATGTTCCAAAGACGCAGGGAACAGGAACGGGAACAATCGTCTGCCCCGCACGGGCACGGGCACGGGCCGCCCATACACGGCACGCCGTGGTGGCTGCGGTAGTGATGGCGGCATTCGGTGGTCTCATACCAATGCAGTAATTGAGTGATGTTACAAGAAGTAATACAACCGCGTTGCTGTGCTTGTTGTTCACTGTGCCATTATTTCGTTTCAAATCACTCTTGCTTTGTTGCGACTGCCAAATCCAAATCCAAATTCAAATCCAAATTCAAAATTGGCACGGGTCGAATGAATCAATCAATTAATCGATCAATCGATCTTCATTGAGTCATTCCCGAAATGAGTCCTAGTACGGTAGTACCCAGATCTACGGTATGTCTTTTTTGTATTTCGGGAATGAAAATTAACATACCCAGATTTTGGCGGCCCAGCAGCGTCAAAACTCTCATTTTTGGAATAAGGAATTCTTCCTATGGACAATGATAATAGCCAAATTTGTCCTCTTGATAAGGTTTAAAATGTGGGTTTAATACGATCAGATTTTTCAGCTTTCAGCGACTTAACTGATACTCAACCGACAACATGTTTTATGTTGTCAATCCGATCCGTTGACTATGTCACTTGAGTTGATTGTTTGTTTGTATCTTTTAGTGCAAGACAATGACAATGATGCCAAAGGAAGGCGCTAAGAAAGGTGTCAAAGAGATAGAAGAACACCAAGGATAGCCCTTCACCGTCATTCTGAGTCCCCCTTTCTTTATCTACTATTCAATTCAGGCAATGAACAGGCTCTTCTCAGCTGCTGTGGTGTCGACCACAAGGTCTTTGGAGAGCTTCTAGGTCTATTTCAACCCATATTCGATAGTTACACTATCAATAGAGACACCGGCACTATTCGCAAGCAGAAGATCACCACCACAGGAAGCAAACGTGAGGCAAATGCAACTTGCTGTCTTGGTTTAGTAATTCATTGTATTATTTTCCTTCTGAATCCGATCCGTTGAGAGTCTGATTCAAAGGCTTCTGAGGAACAGCAACGCTGCGTTAGTGTGTTAGTAGACAAACGATTGTACCCTACGCGTGACAATTATGTTTGGATACTTTCGCAACGGACAATCGGACTACAGGCGAAGCTAGGGAGACGCCAGATCTCTTCTTGCTGTGACTTATTCAGATTGCAGCGAGACAGACCTTAGTATGTAGATTACAAGTAGTTGGTAGCAACTAGTGTGAATTTTGGGATTTAAATCAGTTGAATGTTAAAAGTATAAGATAAAGTGAAATCTTGCTGAAATGCAAGATATCTCTTTTATTGAGATGAATACGTTGCAACTGCTGTTGCGTAGTGCTGAGATTACTCGCTGATTATTTCCGTACATGTATTAGTCGTTGACCATATATATCTGTATGCATGTATATGTATTGTGTGAGAATCACACGCCAACGGTTTTCTTCTCTTGTTCCGTTAGGAAGACTTCATGATATGTTTATCATTAAGGTCAGGAATTGCTCCCGTAGCTCGTGTGATATTTTATAAAATCAGAGTTTGCTCACCGAAGAACAATGGCAATATTGTAAAACAGGGATTGCTCACCGTTGATGCGCGATGGGAATCGATGCGCCGTGGGAATCGATATGTCGTGGGAATCGATTACTTAGATTGATACGGGACTCATTGATTCGTACGAATAGGAAATCTACCCTCTGGTAGCTTTGGTACTTCTGGTCACGAAAGGAATTTAATACTCCCCATGTCTCCTTGTGAAGGGTCATCACGCTCTACATGATGCTTCCATCATCCTGAAGAAGGTCGCCGGTATTACCACAGAAGTGGAAGATGGGCCTGAGCAGTGGATACACGACGGAGTGACCCCAATGCTTGGTGAGAATATCTGCACAGTTATCCTTACCTGGGATGTGCATCATTAAGATGAAACCTCTCGCTATCATGCTCCGTACGTAGTGAAACGACAGAATATTATGACGCTTGTGCAACCTTGCGTAAGGGAAGGTTGATGTTTGAATCATCTTTTTGTTGTCACCCCAAGAGTACGAGACATCATGGACTCGTGTTCCTAGGTATCGGAATGAGTGGCGTAAATCGACAATCTGTTCGATGCAAGTCCTTCCTGCAACAAATTCAGCCCCAAAGGTGGCTGTCTCCGTAGTAGACTGCTTCTTCGAGAACCACATCATGGGAGTCTTGTTTTCGAAATGAAGAATGCCGGTTACAGCCTTACCACTGAGAATATCATGCATGAGGTTGGCATCATAGAAATGTGTCAACACTACTGTCTTTCCTAGCGGTGCAGGAGCATCGTCGGGTAGCTCTTCAGAATGCTCCCCATAGACGGTGTTGGACCAGTCGATGGTGTCGGGTTTAGTCAGTATAAAATCGGGTGGTTCCACGCGGAATCTGATTTTGAAATGTCTAAACTTGGAGATATATCCATAGATACGTTTTGCACGTTCGAGATGCCCATCTCGTGGCTGAGCTCTGAAACTTGAGAGTGTCATCACGGCTGTTTGCACATCGAAACGGCCAATAGCGATGATCCATTGGAGTGAACCGATCATACTTTGGTATTTCTGTATACCGGTTTCTTCGAGAAAGGCTGAAGAGTCCAATTCGGGATGATCATTTTCCGCAATGGGTGATTGGAACCTAGTGCTGGGTTTGCATCCGAACATTTGTTCATAAGACGCTTCCATCTTTTTGATGAACTTTATGGGATTCATGCATAGAACGCCATGTTCGTCGCGCTCAAATCCACAACCTAAGTGAAAATTCATAGGTCCGGATCCCTTCAGTTTGAAGTTATATGGTGACAACTGCAATATCTTCAAGAAGGAATTAGGATCTGCCATGCAGAGACATAGGTCATCGACATATGTGCATATAAGCTCATACACACGTTCACCATGCTTGTTCGTTCCGGGTTTGAGGAATATTTCCGGTTCTGCGCGGGATCTTTCGAAGCCGAGTTCGATAAGACAAGCCGCGAGTAAGTCTCCAAAGCACTTGCCTGAAGACCTGAGACCGTATAGGGCTTTGTAAATGATCAACAGGTGACCTTCCAGTGATCCGAATTCGGGACCTGCCTTGATGCATACTTTCTCGCAGGTGACTGCTTCTAAGTAGGCGTTACCTATGTCGGTACCCCATGCTTCTAAGTCATTGAGTTCAGCTAGGAATAGGCACATACGTAGGCCGCGGAGAGATACGACACCTGCGTAAACACTGTGGATAGGGGCCTCAGTTAGATTACCGTTAGCAACGAGGCGAGCCTTGTGTCTACTGTCGTGCTTGACAGCGTATATCATGTGTACCTTGATCTGTTGGAATCCCGGGGGAATGGAGCTTGTCTTGTACACGCCTTTATCAATGAATGTATTGTACTCATTGAGTTGTGCCATTTCCAGAGTGGTGGCATCTTCCCATTTGGTGTTTCCGTTGGCTTGATCAAATCGGAGGGCTTCTTCGTGGTTACGAGGCACTTTGAATCCATATTGATACTGCGGAGTGGTACGGAAAGAACGTAGTTTGGCTTGGTGCACGAGTCGATCAAGTTTCTTGGTTCGTCGGGCTAGGTTGGTGATTCTCTTGAGGCGTTTCCAACCCGGGAGGTCAAGCAAGTTGTTGTCTTTCCCATATTTTGCAACGGTGACAGGGTCATCAGCCGCAATGTTGGCCAGGGGTTCATATGTGCGTTCCATATTTTCCCATTCAATCCAAAGGTTATACTTGGAACCTTTGTATTGAGGATGCTTGTTATCCAGTGGACCTTGGTGTCCTAGGATGCGGCGAAACAACCAGAGTTTGCCGTCTTCTTGTGTTGAATCACGATGTATGTAATTCATGACATCATTGTATGCAATGATATTATTGAGTTCGTCATCGGAGTGTTTACACTTGAACTTGATGAAGTCGTTGTTGCGTTCAAGGCTGTCTTCAACATCGACGATGGTAAGACGCTTCCGGGTGCCATCTGGATTGGTTACAAGGAAGGAACGTCCTTGTAGATCGGCAATCGGGATCGTAGGAATGGTAATGGGTTTACCGTCATCGTCAAATTGTGCGTTACCTTCTTCGTCGGTAACAACTACCTGTGATGGGTCTACGGAAGGAGTAGCGGGGTTGGTGTGTGGAGTTGTGACGTCACTAACATCAAAGTATGCTAATTCCGGTGGGTCAAAATCATCTTCAGTAAGGAGAACGCCGTCGGATGTCTTGCTGAAGATGTGTGTCGTAGGAGGACCATCAAGACTCTCCCCATAGTTGTTAGGGAGTGGAGAAGGTGACCAGCTTGGGCTGTCATCGACCTTCTTATAAAGAAAGCTCGGTAACGAGGGGTGGGCGGGTGGTTGAAGAATAGTTTGAGTGCCAGATGCGTGGGGCGCAGTATCTGGTTGTTTGTTGGGTACAGATGGGACGGTGTCATCGGCAGTGTTGGAATCAGCGGGTGAAACGCTAGGGGGAACTGAGTTGGTTGGTTTCGTAGACTCGTCAATGAGTTTATTCTGATTAGTATGCTCCCCATGTTTAAATGCTGGAGCTTCTCCAGTGGCATATAAACGAGGCAAGGAATCCTTGGCGTTACGCCATTTGATGAAACCATCATCAGTGAATAGGCCCGCGCGTTTGTTACGGGACTCAGGCGTAAGAGCAGATCGGACACCGGACCTGTCAAGTAACTTGTTGGTAACGGGATCCCAGATTCGGAAGCAGAGTCCATTGCCAACATGTTTGGCGATGCCAACGAAATGACCTAGGCGTTCGGTAGACTGGGTACCGAAAGGAGAGTCATTGGTTTTGAAATACACAGGTTCAAACCAGAAGAAACTTGTGTATGCGCTGATGTCGCCAAGTGTACCGGTGGCAATGAAGATCGGCTGTTTATCGGATAGCGTAGGATCAGAAACAACATTGAGGAGACCCGCGACGTATGTCATACACAGTAGCCATAGGTGTGGTGGCGTGCCTGTACGATCCATGACGCGATTGACAATGCGCTTGAACGTTTGGTATTGTCGTTCGAATTGATTCTGGTGTTGGTGATACGGTTCACTTTGCCAGAGTCCAATCCATAACATTTTGAGGTACTCGACGACCTTCTTACTGAATTGATAGTTACCGTGGTCGCAAAGGAGGCGAATGGGTCTGCCCCATTTTCGAACAAAGTTCTGGAAGCAAGATAGGAAGTCGCCGGTGGTACGCATTTCCTCAACGTGGATAATATGTGATTTGCAGCCAAAGAAGATCTGAGCAATTTTGGAGCCACCATCAATTGCTGGGACATCTGAATAGACAGCATCGGACATAACATCATCATTGAAGGGTCGAACGTTCATGGCCGGTTGAGGGGAATGAAAACGTTTGAAAATGTTTCCATCAGGACTAACCGCTAATGAACCATATTGGGTTGAGTTTTCAAACGTAGCCTTGATGCGATCGGTGGAAACCCAACAGAAGAAAGGTTTCAGGGACAAGTAGTCATGTTCGTTGGGGTATCTTTCGCGTGGCGTAGCTGCAATACGTGTAGTGTCACTGGCAGTACAATCCGTCGGAAACGCGGTAACTGTCCAAGAGGCTGCGGGTAACGCACAGCATGCGAGACATTCTTGATGAGCGTAGTCGGTGGAGGTAAGCCAAAAGGAGCGATCGTTGGTCCTATGATCATCAATAGGAAGGAAGGGAGATCGAGTGGAATGGCTGGAATACGAGCTGAGGGATGTGACCGTGGAGGACCCGGGGGAAACAGAGATATCTAATCCTTCAAGGCAACATGGGTTCCCATATTCGTCGTAATCGTCATAAGGGAGTTGCTGTGGCTGGGGAGGATATTTCTGGAGAAATTGTTCATCTTTCGCACTGATCGTTGTATCGAGAACTGATGGGTCCCAATGCTTATCGGATGTCATGATAACATGTGGGAGTGTGTCAAACTCAACAGTCGTATACTTTCGCATCGCAAGGTATGGTAAACCGTGTCGTATGCTAAGAGGCAGTGCATATCCATCGGAGGTGGTGATGACCTGTCCGCCGCCCGCTTTGATGGATGTGTCGTCGACAGTGGAAAAATATGCTTCCATCTGGCCGGAGGACAATATAGAAGGGTGTCGTCCTGTATAGGCACACTCGTTGAAAATGAGGATGACGGGGCCTCTGTTCGATATGGAATATGCCCCGCATGTAGCAATGGGGATATTTTGTAGCTGATGATTGTTAATGCATGATTGCCGATGATGCAACCATTTGCGCCGCGATCTACCATCGCAAAACCAGGGCTAGTGACTGTAGTTTTATGTATGCGGTATGTGTATGACGTTACTGGGCTGTCGTTAGGAAGGGTGAGATCTTCTTCAGGAGTATACCACTGGTGAAAATTGGCGGAATATGATGATGTTCCTACAGGTATTTGGGTGTCACCGTCCTTTTTGTACTGAATGTCAGGGTTGTCAGAAAGGAATCGAGCAGGATGCGCGGGTGACACGGAAGACTTGAGAGGTCGCTGGTCCTTGGACGAAGAGGTCGTTGATTTGTATACACCTAGGGATGCGTGGAAAACACCTCTACGGTCATTTTCTACAGCAGGATGTAGGTCTGCTGCGGAATTGGCATGCTCATCGTTGGTCGAAGTATCGTCTTCTCGAAATGATACCGAATGTTCATGTTGGTATGCCTTCCGGGTAATGGGTTTGACAATGTTGGGGTCAGGTTGGTCCGTGTTAAGTAAGTCGTGTCGCAATGAGGCGACCACGATTTTCTTGCCTTCCGGGGAAAAGCTAAGCCAACTCTTCATGTCCTGACGTGACAAGGCCTTCCATATGTTTGTAGGTAACCTTGTGGTAGGGTCAGGGGTACGTCCAGCTTTAAATACAGCATAATCTTGATAGTCTCCTTCAAATTCGATAGGGAGAGCATAGTCATCATGGTTTGGGCTCTGTTCAGAAGAAAAATCATGAACATGTGCACGTACGGTCGACCGAGGGGCGGACATCGCGAACTGGGAATCAAGCCGGGTTGCTTTGAGTAGAAGCGTGATTTTAAGATCGTGGATAGCAGCTGCCTCGGCGACTGCATCCGTCACGGTGCTATTCGTCCCACCTGGATCCTTGACTTTGGCATACTGTTCACTTAGCTGAAAGCTGGAATAGCATGCTTGACATAGTGCCGATTTTACGGTATGGTATTCAAGGGGCTTGTTGGGAGGACGAAGTTTATTGAGGTGATTTAATTCATCAAACCAATGTGTAATGAATTTCACTTTGGATTCCTTCCAATTGTTGAGATTCAACTTTAGCAACGCTTGTAGCTGAGTCGAGTTGTCATATACCTTGGCTTTTGATTTGCTGTGAAGGTTTACGAAATCAAAGTAGGCCTTGCGTCCATCACAAGTGGTAGAATGACTGTGTACACACGATGCAGAAAGGTCACTTTTGAAGACTTCCAACATTAGTACCCAGAAGAAGGCACATTGTTTGACGTAGAGATCACGGGTGTAACCCACAAGCGTAGCTGGAGGCCAAGTTTCATCAAGGAATGTCTCGGTGTCGATGTCGTATGCCTCGAGTTTAGCCTTGAAACCAACGAGCCAGCGTTCGAATCTTGAGTCATTCGTGAGGGGCGTAAAGGACTTTTCATCCCGTGCTTTTCGGCACCAAGATTCGTACTTTACCTGCTGAGGGGACTTTTTGCTACTTCCCACCGGAGGAGGTGGGGGGTTCAGAGCGGATTCATGACGCTTGCGTTGGGCACGCTCTTCGCGGAAAGTCTCAAATTCCTTGTATGTATATGATTTCACATCCTTCCACGTTCTCAAGTCTTCTGCTAGAGCGCCATCGCCTTCTTGAAGATCGATAGCATAATCCGCAAGTACTTCTACGTTCCTTTGAACGGATCGAGGGATATGCGTTGGTAGCCCTCCTTCAGTATAGGTAAGCTCGCGTGCAAAATCCGGTTCGATGAGCGCGCCGAGGAATGCATTCCACTTGCACAATCCGCCTTCCTTGAGGGCTAAACACAGTTTACTATTGTCTTCACTTGTTACGTTGAGTAGGGATACGAGTATCTTCTTCATAGCAGTATCGAAACTGGGGAAGTGATTGACAGCAGCGACTTCTGCGTCATCCTTTTCTTCGCCGCTGGGCATCGTCGGTATGTTCGGCATCTGTAACGGTTCCGATCCTCCGAGAGAATTGCGCGGTGACTGGGAATGAGAACTACTTCGTGTACGCATATGCCAGCGTAGAGAGCGAATTCAGGTCCGTTCTTGTCCCTCTTTGTGTGCAAGCCTTCTTTAGAGCTTGTGACTGTTAATCTATTATTTTCCTTCTGAATCCGATCCGTTGAGAGTCTGATTCAAAGGCTTCTGAGGAACAGCAACGCTGCGTTAGTGTGTTAGTAGACAAACGATTGTACCCTACGCGTGACAATTATGTTTGGATACTTTCGCAACGGACAATCGGACTACAGGCGAAGCTAGGGAGACGCCAGATCTCTTCTTGCTGTGACTTATTCAGATTGCAGCGAGACAGACCTTAGTATGTAGATTACAAGTAGTTGGTAGCAACTAGTGTGAATTTTGGGATTTAAATCAGTTGAATGTTAAAAGTATAAGATAAAGTGAAATCTTGCTGAAATGCAAGATATCTCTTTTATTGAGATGAATACGTTGCAACTGCTGTTGCGTAGTGCTGAGATTACTCGCTGATTATTTCCGTACATGTATTAGTCGTTGACCATATATATCTGTATGCATGTATATGTATTGTGTGAGAATCACACGCCAACGGTTTTCTTCTCTTGTTCCGTTAGGAAGACTTCATGATATGTTTATCATTAAGGTCAGGAATTGCTCCCGTAGCTCGTGTGATATTTTATAAAATCAGAGTTTGCTCACCGAAGAACAATGGCAATATTGTAAAACAGGGATTGCTCACCGTTGATGCGCGATGGGAATCAATGCGCCGTGGGAATCGATATGTCGTGGGAATCGATTACTTAGATTGATACGGGACTCATTGATTCGTACGAATAGGAAATCTACCCTCTGGTAGCTTTGGTACTTCTGGTCACGAAAGGAATTTAATACATTGGTTTCAATCACAAGGATCTGTTGCAAGATCTGTGTCAATGATGTTTGGACTGACCTCTACTGTTGTGTACAAATGGTTGAAGTTCTCCAGAAAGGTTCTTTTGTTTGTATTGCAGAAGCATCCAAAGGAAATGGTTAGACCTCCAACGGAAGAAGAAGTGGAGGAATACATCGCCACGATTGGTGCAAAATACCCCAGACTGCATCAATGCTGCATCTGGGGTGCGGCTGATGGACTCAAAATCAAAATTCAGCAGTCTTCGAATTGGTTGTTGGTTCAGAATCGCTGTTACAATAGCTGGGTCTGTGACAGGTATGTCGTCAACAGTGTCTTTGTCTTTGCGGCAGATGGGAGAATTCATGTTTGCAGCTACAACAACTGCCCGCCTGCTACCTGGCTGGCACAGCAGCGCAATCGCGGATGATCATGGTGTTTATGACAAAGTAGAAGAATTGTTTGTCAAGTACCTTGCAATATTTGTGTTGGCTCGGCATTCAGGGTTTATACAGGGAGACATCACTGCCTTGTCCAAAGTTTGCAGACTGATCCGGATACCCCAGAGGCTCTTCTGTTGAATCGAGAAGCAACAGTCCCTTGCCAGTTGTCAGAGTGGGGAAGGCAGATGATTCAGGAGCAGTTTCCCATATTGAAAGACAAATTCCTATTGGAGACATTTGGAGATTGGAAGATCATTATGAACTTGGTGATTCTTCTGTACAATTACCAAACAAGTACCGTTGGCCACAACCAGATTCTGAATGTTTTTATGCATTGATTGGATGGATACTTATCTTATGCGGACGAGCCAACGGAAGATGTTGCCGGCATGTTTGAGTAGCCAAGCATTGAGCTGTTGAGCCACTGGGTGCTCAATTGGACATGGATGTTTTGCGATTGGACTTGGATGGATGAACTTAAGGTTGACTTGGATGGATAGACTTAAGGTTTGATTCCAAAGTTGGACTTAAGGATAGGATTTGGAAGAAAGTTGAACTTAAGGTTTGGATTTCGAAGTTTTGCTTTGGGTGGTTGAGTAGATTGTTGATTGGATCAATCAATTGATTTGGACTTAGAGAATCGGATAGATCGATTTGGACTTAGACTTAGATTCACCATGGTTGACTGAATTTGATTCCAAACTTATTCACCATGGTCAATTAGATTGCAAAGTTATTCAGACGTAGCTTTCACTGTAGATTTGGACATAGCTTTTGCTGCTGCTAAGTTTTGGAATTATGAGCTTGGAGAGCTTGGAGGAGTGAGCTTTTTGGAGCTATCAATTAGGAGTAGCTTCAATCCTTTTGCTTTTGGTGTTTGGGTTTGTTGGGTTTGTAAGAAGAACCGTACAGCTCCTTAAGAGGAGTTCAACCCAGCGCCAGCTGGCGTGTGAGTAAAATTACATCTATGTGTTTTGATACATGGAAGTGGGAATTGTTGGGAATCGTTGGCGGGTGCATGTGCTTGCATACATGGACGTGGGAATCGTTGATTCCGATTGATTTCAGACTTTCATGTACCAACTTCACAATTTTGCATAAGTTCTTTTGGTTTACAGCATTTACACTAATTCATTTTTTGTTTTCTTTGCAACTTGCAAAGCTGATAATTTGTTTTCTTGCAAAACCAAAAGCAAAAGCAATCCTCTACATGCTAACTTCAAATCTACTAATCTTTGAATTATCTTAAATCGAGAATCGACCATGGTGATGAAGCTGAGATTCAAAGTTGACAATCCCTGCTTGGTGGAGGTGGATATTGACGCAAGTCCGTATCCAGTTCAAGTTGTTGAAAGCCTGGTGTCATAACTTGATCCACGTCAAAGTCCAACCATCAAAGCCAGAGCCATCTCTATCATAGACCCCATCTCTTGTCAAGTGAAGTGGGTGGAGCCTTCCCTTCAAATTGAAATCGACTCAAATGCACCACCACCTGTTGCAATTAAAGTGGAATCAACACCTTAAGTGGAATCTCTGGCTACAGGGAAATTTGAGTTGGAAAGCCGGTTTATGAACAAGGTGGCAACATCTATTATGGCGGCCTTTCAGGATTCCAAGGGAGCCTCTCTTTGTCGCCTCTCAGCTTCCAAGACAGCCTCTCTATGTTCCCTTTCAAGCCGGGAATTTTCTCTTCTTTGTTCCCTCTCAAGCTCGGAATTCTCTCTCAAGAAATCAAGGATTTTGCTGCTGCATTTATGGCCATTGGTGCATTGAGTTCTGGTTGGGTTGGTTGAGTTGGTTGGGAAGGTTGACGTAGCAACAGTTGGGTTGGTTGCGTTGGCTGGGTTGGCCAGGTTTGTTGCAAACGTTGACAGAGTGGGAGCGGAGGAGTGTTATCATTGTCAGAGTCATCATCCTTGCTACTTATGTTATTCTCGCTGCTTATGTTATTCTTGTATCCTTCTTCCATGTTATTCTTGTACCCTTCTTCCAAATTGAACTCCTCTTCCCCATCACCAACTTCTGACTTGTTCTTAATCAAAAATTTGACCCTCTTTGTCAACTGTGCCTCCTCTGGGCAATTTGGATCACCAGTAGGAATTTGTTTATGGTAAAGATTGGTGCATTTCCTACGGATGTTTTGAACACTTCTGTCAGTACCAGGGAACGTGTCTTTATGGATTTGGGCGACTTGTTCCCGTTCCTCAGGACCAACAGGAAGGATTGCGTTGAGGGTGTGCAGCTATTCCATGAGTTTGGTTTTGCTGTAGTTGCTCACCCTGGACTTGCGTCCTACCCATGATGGATCCTTCGCCATCACTGTTGTTGGCTGATGATGTTACGATATAAAAATTATGTCCGGAGCTGAATATGTATCTCCTCCCCCATTGTTGTCACATAGCAACAGCAGATAAAGCATCATTATTGATATGGGTTGGTTTTTGTGTGTTGGAAAATATTTTATACTAGTGTAATCAGCCAAAATTGGTGACTCATGATCCGTTGGATGTGTGATTAGTCAGTTGGGTGGGTATGGGAATGAGAAAATTTCAGTCCAGTATTCCACAAAAAAATGTGGGTCTACAACGGCAAAAACCGAGGTACAGATTTGATCTTGGTAGGACACAGATTCATTTTGGGAATGACCCATTAAGGGCTCTTCATCGATGCATTTGTAGCTTATTTACTCAAACGCTTTGGGAGGGATGAACTCACTAATAGTATAGGTAGTAGTAACGATTCGCATGTTTTTAAATTTCATGGGCGCTTTCGCACCTTTGTGGTTTGAAATCTTCTGTTTTTGTCCGTGCAGTTTAATTTTGGTACTGTTTTTGCTGTACCGGTAGGAATGCCGTGCAGACAGGTTAAGATTTAGAGAATAATACTACTCGCTGAAGCTCTGTAGATTTTGGTACATTTTCTACGTGTCGGCATGCTGGCATTGACCTCTAAACCCCTATGGATTTTCTTTTTCTTTTTTGGTTGCAATTTTGCAGTGGTTTCAATTTACTAGCAGGTACGTAGGTAAGATCTTACATATAGGTGCTGTTCCTGCGAAACAGCTCAAAAAGCAAATATCCAATACACTCATCTTCCATAGATGTAAATTAGAGTTATTGACAATATTAGCCTAGGTCTTTCCCTGAAACCTGCATATTTCCTTGTTGGTCTGACAGTTTCATCATGTTTCCTGTGTTATTCCTTGCGCTACTACTAACACTAGTGCGGTGGTGGTGTTTGTTGTATTGATCCCTTTATTTTGCCCAATTCTGATTTGCTAGATTGAAACTTACTCTCTTATTCATGTATGGTGATTTCATCAGTCTCGATGCTTGGCTGGAGTAAACTGTCTTTGTCTCTTTTTATCATGGAGGGGTGCATTGTGCAAGTGATCCTAACGGGATAATGGTGTGTGGCTGGTATGTGGATTCATACTACCCGCGCGCCTCTGTTCCCAGTGGGATCATTGTCCCCAGCCTTCTTCTTCCTATAGCCAACGATTCCTTCATGATTACTGGCTTCAATGCTTTTTTCACTGTCATCACAACTAGTACCAATAATCATTATAATTACCAGTGATTTCTTCATGATTACCGGCCGCGACGATATTTTTGCTAACATCATAATTACCGGTATAATCATTATAACTACCAGTGGTTTCACTATGTTTACCCCAGAACTACCAGCACTTGTGAAGTGCAAATTGACACCATTTGTATCTGTCTGCCCACCATCTGTAAAGAGTGACAAATTAAGTCCATCCAGGCTTACAGCAGCTTTTATTGTTGTCCGGTTTTCCCTCTCCCGGGCATAATATCTCAATAGTATTTGCAGACCGCAGATTCAATGCTGGGGCGGCCGTGGTAGCAGTGTCAAGTCTAGCTACCAGGGGCTGTTTCCTTGAAAGTGTAGTGAGGTTGGCAGCCTCCTTTGTGGAGGAGGCACTGTGGGCTGCCTCACCTTGCACTGCGTTCGATAACTGTCACGCGACCCAACGCGGCCCCTCGCAAGCTATATTTTGATAAAATTGACCCTGCTTTTGTGATGCGCAAGGGCAATCTTTGAAATTCACAATGTTTTGTGGTGAAGAGTTTCAACCCCCCTCAGGTTGCAACAAAAACTCTCCCCGGTGACTCAAAATGTCCCTTGATCTCTCATTTTTGACTCACTGGATTTAAAAAATCTAATTCTCGCTACCAAACTTCCTAACCTTAACCCAAGATATGAAATAAAATTATTTTAAGGAGTGTTTATTTGCTCTGTTGCCGCATTGTGTCTATGTCGCATCATGTCTTTTTTATACCGTCATGCCTTTTCATGATCGCTCTGATAGCATCATGCTCATTTTCATCATGTTCATTTAACACCAACATCAAAACCATTTCTTCCCATCCCTTCTGCCATTAAAACAACATGTCAAAACCTAGTAAAAATCCCCTCACTTCAAGAAGGGTTGTTATACAAAAATAACCAAATCATTCCTCTGCCGTTGCTGCATTTCCCATAAGGGCAAGTCCAAGACATTCATTGGAAGCAGACAAGATTCCTCTTCACACAATTCATACGGATATGTATCACGAGGCCTATCACATCACCTTGATTCAATAGCTTTGTGCCGTGCTTTCTATTTGAACCATAACCTAATGGAATTTTCCTCATCTACAAAAGAAGAATCCACTACAGTTTGCCATTCCCCTTCACAATATGGCCTGGCATTGACCGAGAATGGTCCAATTCCACCCTCCCCTGCTGTTGCTGCTGCTCACAATAACAATCCATCCTCTAATGAAAACTTCAACTCAGTACTAAACAGTCAGGTAATACACAATTTATTTGTTCGACCAATTGATAAGAATCTAATTGAATCACAGTTGTTTCCTTGAGAAGACAACAACAACGACGACATGGTTATTAATGAAGAAATTTTCCTTCCTATTCACAACAACAATGATATGGATGCCGCGGAACCCACTGCATCCCAACCAAACATCAATGAAAGAGAGCACCAATTGATCTGATCCCATGTTTATTTTTCACCTCCGAATAGGTTCATTGCTGAAATAAAGCTCATGAATCTAATGACAAAACACAAGTTACCTCTAAACACATTCAAATCTATTTTTCAATGGGCAAACGAATGTCAAAATATTCATGGTGTTGACTTCAGCACTACCTTCCCCCGCCATCGAGAAGCCATATTTAGGGAAATCAAGTCCAATTTGGGCATTTCTGAGACCAAGTTCGAGCCACACATAATTAACTGGTTACCTGGCAATTTACCAACCCAAATATTTGTTCGATCCTTCCCATGTT
Source organism: Pseudo-nitzschia multiseries (assembly GCA_037355745.1). Classification (NCBI taxonomy): domain Eukaryota; phylum Bacillariophyta; class Bacillariophyceae; order Bacillariales; family Bacillariaceae; genus Pseudo-nitzschia; species Pseudo-nitzschia multiseries. Next base: position 5,218,854 of record CM074787.1, read on the forward strand.
TCTGCACGGGGGGATGCATGATGGGGCAAGCACACCGCGAAAGAAAGTATGGCGAGGAAGCTCCGACCGGATCTTTTATGCAACGCTGATTCGTCGAGCTGATCATCAAGCAATCGAGCCATCCTCAGAGACGCAGAGCGATGTTGTAATACAATATGCATATTTCAAATGCAGAAAGACAAAGAGAGAGACTGCACTCAAATCAAATCAAATCAAATCAAATCAAATCAAACAAAATCACAATCACAATCACATCCACATGGTACTAGCTTATTGGATGAAAATCAAGACGAAAGAGATGGTAAGGTATGTACTCGAATCAGCAAGAGAAAGGGATGAAGAAGAAATCTTACCAACGTTTTTACGTACAGTACTACCGGTACAGAAGTTTTCGACGACGAGACAATTTGTCGACGAGCATTGGAGCCACAAATGATTGTCCGACGCGAGCGCTTGCGGCCAAAGTTGAGACTACCATTAATACCCTCGGGGGCATCGAGACAAAGTACATAATTTCCTTTCGGATACCACGAGTATACAGTAACGTGATAAGCGAATAAGAATCTGAACGAGTATTAGTATATTATTATTGGTACTGTATTCGTTGCATCAATATTGTACGTGCACGTGTAGTGAATATCACCAAAGCGTCTTCTTTTAAATTCTCATCTTTTGCCACAAACGTAGCACTCGTCCTCGTCCTTTGCATCAGCGAACCCTGTGTTTCTCGTCCTCCCCCCGGATGTTGGTTCTTGGGTGGATTGGATTGGATTGGATTGATTTCATTTCATTTCAATTCCTTCACACTCGAAACGGAACCTCATCGATCGGTTTCCACGCGAGGTGGGCCTCACCGATGCCCTTTTCGCGAACCACTTGGTCGTATTCGTCGACATGGATGTAATGCCCGGTATACTCTTTCATATCGACGTCCACCAGTGGTAGTGGTGCCGATTCCGATGAACATTCGTCGTCGTCGCCGCCGCCGCCGCCGTCGTTCTCCTCGTTGGCAGCAGACAGAATCTTCCCGGTGAGGGCAAAGAGGAGACACTCCCGGATCGAGGAGGCCTCCCGGACCCCCGCTTTTCCGGCGGGTTTTGGAAAGCTCTGGGTATCCACCATTCCGGGACTCAGAGAATGGACCCGCACGTTGCGGGAGGCGAGTTCCTTGGCCCAACACGAGGTCAGTCCCTCCAGCGCGAATTTCGAGGCCACGTAGAGGGAATAATTTTGCAATCCTACCTTTCCGGCCTTGGACGAAATGTTCAGTATCACCTTGGGTGGTGGTGGTGGTGGTGGTTGTTGCGACTCGTCGTTTTCGTTTCCGTTTCCGTCCTTGTTCTTCCACGACGGAGAGTGGTGACAGACCGCCGACGTGACCAGCTGCGGACCCAGCACATTCAGTTTCAAGAGCGCCTCGAGCTGGCTTCCCTCCAGCGTGCCGACGGGTCCCTTCGGGGATTGCGCTCCCCCCGCATTGTTGATCAAAATATCGATGTCCCCCTCCTCCTCGACAATGGATTGCACCACGGATTCGACCTGCGACTCGTCGGTGACGTCACAGACGCGAGAGACAATCCGGTTGTTGTTGTTGTTGTTGTTGTTGGACGTTACGGCACTGGCACTGCTTCCCACTGCGATGGCGTCGACGAGTTTTGACACCGACGATTGGGACGCGCGGGCATTGGAGGCACTCCCGGTCCGCCGGGCACCTACGCTGGTGTATTTGTCTTTGCCCACCCTACCGGCCACCGATTTCGATTTCCCGCCGGTCCGGCGGGCGAGCAACGCTGCGGCCGCCTTGGATTGAGCGAGCCGCGAGGCCTTGCGCTCTTCGTCGTCGCCGTCGTCGCTGTTGCTGTTGCTAGCCAACCGTATCGTTTCCTCTAGCTCGCTCTTCGTCCGCGCCGTGATGACCACATTGGCGCCTTCGTCGTGGCAGATCAGGGCGATCGCTCGGCCGATGCCACGGCCACCTCCGGTGACCAAGACCCGTTTCCCCTTCAGCAGCTGCGACGACGACGACGACGACGACAAGGCGTGAACTGTTACACGAGAAAGGGGCATGGTCGTCAACATGAATGTCAGTGTCGAAAAAGAAACTGAAAGCACGAGTGCTGCAGTGAGGTGCATTGGATTGTTGTTTTTGCCTTTGCCCGGGTGTCGTGTCGTGTCGTGTCGTGTCGTGTCGGAGTTCACACTCTGCTGTACGGCTATGGTATGGTATGGTATAACTGGAACGACAAGTGTGGTATGGCGCCGTACCGGTACGGAATAATACTGTCTGGTTGGTCTGTTGGATTCTCTCCGATGTCCTGGAAGTTTCGCGGAGATCGGGATGCCACCGGTACGGTACCGTATCGGATGGAGAGTGATTGTCGTGATGCAGACTATTTTCAGTGAAGCAACACCCAAGATCTGCATCAGTACGGTACATAAGATACGTACTCGTAATCTCAAGGGCAGATTGAAGATACCGGTACGGTAGGTAAATACAGTGGGTAGGGTAGATATTGGTGTACGGAGTCACAACTTTATCTTCAGTCCCGGTTTGGTCACACCCACTGTGGTATTCGGTACCGGGTCAATCTCACACTTTTTTTGGTACATGCATACACTTTTGCCATACACTTTTCAACTACAACAATACCAACAAAAGGTATGATAATATGTACAATTCGATCCTGTGACCTCATTTGGTCAGCCACTAACCTCTCCACCTCCCCGACCTCCACCCTTTATGGTGAACCCAGTATATAACCGAGCCAACTTAGTTGGGGTCGCGTTGCTCTGGTGAACACTGTACTGGGGCAGGGGTGGGGGGTTGGGGGCTTATATAAAAGGACAATATTAGGGGTAGGCTTATGTAAAAAGGGCACTAGTAGGGCACTGCGCTCTGCGCTGGGGATGCCATTGATATTTTTGTGTTCATACTCTCTATAAATATTGATCGTACCATAATACCTAATTTTCAAAAGTGTACGGATGTACCTTTTAAAAGTGTAAAGTTGACCCCTGTCCGTGGTATTCAAACCCTCACGATTGAAATTACCCACGATTCAAGAAAATCTGAAAAAGCAATGCCACACCAGCCAGTCTTCAATATTGAAGACTGGATGAAGAACATATCCAAATTCTCTATGTGCAATGTACGTTGAATTCTAATTCAACACCTTTTTACTGCCATAAGCTGGCCGCAATGGCTCCTCGGAGAAGTTGTCAGAGCAAGCTCACAATCTTAGTTTTTAACCAGTATATAAGCTTAATTTAGTACCTTTATTTAGAGGCATATGACACTGTTGAAACAGTAAAAAACTGCTTCGACCTACAACTACTACGGCTACTTCAACTACGCGAGTAAACACTACTACAACTGCCAACAAGCAACCAACTGATCCTACCGATTGCCCACTAAGAACAAGAGGAAGACAATGTCTAGCTACTATTCCATTGACCCTTTCAAATTTGACTTTGATCAAGAAACCATTGACAAGGTAGAATTCAAGAACACACATGAATTCAATGGAATGCCCAAAATAACCAAGCTCAAGATTCCCTTGATTACTGCAGGATCAACCAAACTACAAATTCTTTTTACCATCAATGAATTCATGCAATCCAAGAAGACCCTCAACCTAACTACAGGTCCAAGACTATATGTCAAGTCTGTAGACCTCTACAGGGATTACACCGGCAAGAGTTGTTGGAATAACTACATATCAACCAATGTTCCTCAAAGAACTGTGGATAACTTCCAAAACACTGTGGAAGAATTTGTCAACTACTTCTACAAGTTTGACAACAACCTCGATGCGTACCAAAATCATAGAAGATTCCTCACCAATATCAAGAAGACAACTACCATGACAGTACACCAATTTGTGGCCCAAGTCAACTTCCACAACAATGTTATCCTTCCACTGCTTCCAGGACACCCACCAGAGGATGCAGAGATCAAGGAGAGAGAGTTCAAGAATCTAATTTTTGAATCCATGCCCGACAATTGGAAGTACACCTATCAGCAACACCACTCTCCCCACAGGGATTCCCTCTCTGAAATGATGATGAGATTTGAGAGATATCACTATGCACAAAATTTCAAAAAGAAATCAGATAATCCATCACAAAACAGCAATAACAACAACAACAATGGCAACAGCAATCACAACAACAATAATCGATGCAATCGTAACAACCGAACCAACGGAAACAACCAAAACAACAATGGGAATAACCAAAACCGACAACAACGCAACAACAACCAAGGCAACAACAACAACAACAACAGCAGCAAAGGCCCAACTGAGAATATCCAACGACTCACCATGTCCAATCCACCCTGGTACGAACCACACTTGGGGCCAATGCTACACCAATAAATATGGAAACAACTCCAATCAGTCCAAGAACAACAGGGACAATACCAACTCGCATGTGAATGACCCCAGTTCCAACAACAGCAATCAATCCAGCAACTCCTCTTCCCACTGGAGCCACTTGAATGAATCTGAACAACACATGTGTGTCTTCGTCAACAAACCAGAAGAAACCATTCCATCAACCCCTTGGCCTGATCTCTTCCATGTAGATATGGATGTCGATGAAGAATATTATAACTTGGATCTTCAGAGATTTCCCACAGAAAACCTTCGATTCCAACAACAACAAGCTAAGAAGTTGCTCCCAGCAACACTGATGTCGATCCTTGCTCCAACCACAGTAAGCATCTGCAACTCCATCAATGGGTTTCCTGGCAAGTACTACATGAAAACCCTCTTTGATTCCGGATCCACGGACAACCTCATTGTGGAATCATCAATTCCCTCTGGAGTTAAGAAGCACCTTCTAGACCAACCAATTCAAATGCAAACAACAAACGGCAAAATCACTTGCAACCACTATGTAACCTTGGAGAACACCATGTTTCCAGAGTTATCCTACTCCATGAAAGTCTTGAAAATCAAGTGCTATGTAGTCACCCAGAATATCAACTATCATCTCCTCATTGGTAGAAGGACCATGAGAGACCTTGGAATGAAGATGGACTTTGAAACCTGCACCATCGAATGGTATGAAAAGACAATGGACTTCCATCCTCAAAATTACTTTGACAACAAGTTCTTGCTTCACAAGGTCATGTCTGTAGAACCCCATGCGGTAGCAGAAAACTATTCCAACCAAGCCATCCAACTATCTTACGTAGATGGCACCTCCAAGTATGAGAAGACCGACCTCCACAAGTTAATTGGTGAACAAACTCATCTCTCGGACGATGAGAAACACGCCTTATTATCAATACTGCTCCAAAATGAAGAACTTTTTGAAGGCTTGAATGACAAGGAATTACTAGGCATTTTCCCTAATCAAGAGTTCCACATTGAGTTCCAGCAAGATGTAACTCCATTCCATGTGAAACAACTATATCCAATTCCACTCCACCAACAGGATGCTGTGAAGAAAGAAATCAAACGCCAAGTGAAGCATGGCATCCTCAAACGGTGCTATGGCACGGAATGGGGAATGCCAACCTTTGTAGTGCAAAAACCAGATGGCCCCTGCCAACTTATCAGTGACTTCAGAGAACTCAAAAAAGTAACCAAAAAGCTCCACTATCCACTTCCAAAACTCCAAGATATCTTCCACAGAAGAAGAGGGTTCAAATATGTGACCCTTAGTGATGTCAGCATGCAGTTCCACACCTTCAAACTTGATGAAGCCTCTACCTGGCTTTGTGTCCTTGTTACGCCATTTGGAAAATTCAGGCTCCTTTGATTGCCAATGGGCTTTCTTAACTCTCCAAGCTGGGTCATAGGCTGTATGGAACAGATGTTCCTCCACCTCAAGGATATTGAAGTATATATCAATGATATTGGAATCTTCTCTGACACACTCGAATCCCATTGCAAGCAGGTCTCCTCTGTCCTCTCCTTACTCAAGGCCCACAACTTCTCTGTCAAGCCCTCCAAGTGCCACTGGTTTCAATCGCAAGCACCTTGGCTTGGCCACATTATCTCCAGAGACGGCATTTGACCAAACCCCAACAAGATATCTCCTATCCTAGACCTAGCCTTTCCCTCAACAACAACCCAACTTCGATCCTTTGTTGGGATGATCAACTTCTATCACAACTTCTATCCAAAGCGTGCAGAAGTCCTTGCCCCACTTACAGACCTCTCTGGAAGATCCAAAGGCAAACTCACTTCAACTCCCGAGCTCATCGAAGCCTTCAACCAAGCAAAGGCTCTCATTGCCAAAGACATTCTCCTTGCCTTCTCAGATCCAAACAAACCCTTCCACATCTACACGGATACCTCAGATTACCAACTTGGGGCCGTTGTCTGCCAGGACGGCAAGATTGTCCTCTGCTTGTCCTGAAAACTCAACTCTGCCCAACTGCAAATACCTAACGATCGACAAAGAGATGCTCTGCGTTGTAGAAGTCTTCAAGGAATTTTGTACCATTCTTTGGGGCGCTGAAATTATTGTGTATACCAACCACATCAATCTTACTCGCCAAAACCTCACAAGCCATTGCATTATGACTTGGAGAATGCTCCTTGAAGAATTTTCCCCAGTATTCAAGTATATCAAAGGCAAAGACAACATCATTGCTGACGCGCTCTCCAGGCTCCCCCTCCAGCAAGACTCTCCAGGAGGAAACAAAGGAATCCCCAATGCCAACAGCCTTGGACATTGCTCCATACTCAACCTCCACTCCCGATCCAACGGGCGATGTTCTCTCTCTTTCCGAATTGTTTCTCAACTACCCAGAAGATATTCCCATGTATCCCTTAACCTTTGACCAGCTCGCTCAAGACCAAGCAGCCAACATAGAGATCACTACCAATCATTGGTACACAATCAAAAACTTCAACGGCACCAACTTGTGAATTGTTGAATCCAACGGTCGAAAGAAAATTGTACTCCCTCCAAACCGAGTACAGGCCACAATCAAATATTACCATCACGTGCTTGGCCATGCCGGCGCTGAAAGATTGTATCGGACCATTAATCAATTCATATACGCGGCAAACTTGAAGGACCAAATCAACTCCTTCTGCATATCCTGCGACGCGTGCCAAAGATACAAGAATAGCCACCAGAACCATGGACAACTCCCAACCAAAGAACACCAATATGTCCCTTGGGACACTTATAGCAATCGATGGAGTTGGTCCCTGGAAAATCGTGATCCCTGGCCATGAACTGTCTCCTTCAACGGCTTCACTATCATGGATATGTACACCAATCTTCTCAAAATAATCCGAGCCCCACAAGTAAATCCAACTGGCCTCATGGCAGTCCATGCCCTTGACAATGGCTGGCTCTCCTGATATCCCAAACCAGTGAACTGTATCATCAATCAAGGAACCAACTTCATGAGCAATGACTTCCAACTCCACCTTGCCAACCTGGGAATCAAAGCCAAGGTCTGCTCTGTCCGCAACCCTCAATTCAATGCAGTACTCGAGAGAGTCCATGATGCCATGAAATCAGCAATGTGAACTGAGCTCAATGCCAATCCTCCACAGACTCTTCAGGAAGCCACAGACATCATTGATAGTGTCTTTGCTTCTGCTCAGTTTGCCATTAGATCAACCATCAACAAAACATTCGGAATGACACCTGGAGCCCTCGTATTCCACAGAGATATGTTTCTCCCAATTCCTGTAATCACTGACTTGGCCATGGTCAGAAACAAACGACAGGCCCAGATAGATAAGAACGCGATGAGAGAGAATAGTCACAGAAAGCTTCATGATTATCATGTAGGAGACCAAATTCTGACAAAAAATGAAAAGCAGATTCTTGGGGCTTTCAAAGCAAGAAGCAAGGGCCCCTACACTATCCCACAAATCTATACGAATGATACAGTTTCCTTTCTCTTAGGAAACCATGTTATTCAACAGATGAATATATTGGAACCTAAAACCATATCACACCAATTAAAAATTTCCTACGTAAGGAATACTCGTCGCACACGACTAACAAAATTCTGTGCCACCAATTGACACTTTTATGAGAAGGAGAAGAGTGTGGTATTCAAATCCTCACAATTGAAATTACCCACGATTCAAGAAAATCTGAAAAGCAATGCCACACGAGCGGGTCTTCAATATTGAAGACTGGATGAAGAACATATCCAAATTCTCTATGTGCAATGTACATTGAATTCTTATTCAACGCCTGTTTACTGTTATAAGCTGGCCGCAACGGCTCCTCAGAGAAGTTGTCAGAGCAAGCTCACAATCTTAGTTTTTAACCAAATATATAAGCTTGATTTAGTACCTTTATTTAGAGGCATACGACATCCACGCAAGATACTATTGTACTATTAGGCAGCAGTAGTAACCAAATAAGTGGTATTCACGCAAACTCAACAAGAGAGCAACACTCGTGCTCTCATAAGAGTGTTTGCTTGCTATCCACCAACCAAGTAGTAGCTAGTACTAGATTCAGCGCTTGCCAGGAACCTAGTAGTAGTACTAGTGATGGTGTAGTAGCTAGTACTACTAGTCACGACGAGTCGCCTCCTCCTGAAACCGGCGCTCCTGGTCCCTTCAATTTCATCTGTCGTGAATTACCCATAGTGTCTTTTTCACTTGATTTGTCAAAAGTAGCAGATGAGGAAACCAAATCAACTCTCTTCCCTGCACCAACAATCATCCCACCTTCTACAGTTCTCAGCAGTCTCACAGTAGTCTGGTGGTTACATACAAACCCTTTTATCCCCTTGTTGTTGTTGAGACCAGGAGGTGCTGTGGTTATTGCAACCTTGTGATTCCTTGGAAGATAGTGCACATAGATACCACCAGTAGTACTTGTACCAATACTGTACAATTCATTGCTTGAAGCCTCTGTCACAATCTTGTAACTCTGCTCAGATCTTCTATCAGCTGGTGGACTTTAAAAATCATCCTTTATGAACATTACCACCTGGCATTTGATCCTTCTAATAAACCAAGTTGTTATTCACATCTGACCGCCCATTCCTTCCTGGTGATTTCATAAAAACTTATGCCTCTTCAACAGACACATGTTTACCATGATAGCACAGTGGAACAATAACTTCGGCTGAGGGCATATGCTGCTCAGCCTGAATGATGATAGGAGCAGATGAAGACATTAGTAGTGCAGCAGATGTTAGTACTGCTATAAACTGTAAAGGTTCGGCAAATATTCTGACAATAATGGTGCACAAAATTCTGATGATGGAGGCGTGTAGACAATGTTGGGAATAGTATACCCAAGCACAACTGCTGGCTGGCGACCAGTGATATGGATCTTGCGAGCTGGGTGAGTTCAACAATGACAAGCACATTGACAATTGGTATTCTGCTATACCTATAAACGGACCAATCAGAAGACAGTATTAGTAGATCAATGACCCAGTCATCTGACAGAACCACACATGCATATTATGAGGGATAATTACCTCTGATACTCACTCATCCCATACTTCATTTACTTGTATCTAACCAATACTGGTATGATTAGATTCATTTTTTAAGGTTTCGTAGTCGGTTTTCGGTAGGCTATTGATTTCAACATGCAAGTTTATAAAAGCATCTGTATTCTGAACACAAGATCAGTTCAAACCAAATCCACCGTAGTCATTCCGTACGCATCTGAGTATAGCACCGCCCTCCAGCCACATACCACCAGATAAGCTGTTGTAGTAGTTGACCCAGCACTGTCCTCCACTTGACCAACTCAAGTCATCCAAAGGCCAAAATGGCAACAGCAGCAGCAGCAACAACAACAACAACCTCCAAGGCAACATACGAAGAAGGTCACGTGGGCCACGCAATCGGAAGCCAAATGGAAACTCCGGGGGAAGTGCCCCAGAAAAGAAGTTCACCGGCTTCAATCAAGATGAGCTAGGAAACCTGGTGACCAATGGGTCCAAGACCCAGCAACAGTTTAACGAACTGTTTGAAGGGTTAAAAGTCACGGCAGGAAAGGAAGGACTCCTATGTGAAGACGTCCTTTGCTGCTGACACTCAAGTCACTTACTGAAAACAAATTTCTACCTATCAACGCAAGAAGTTCAAATAAACCACCACTACCAAAGGCAATAATGGGATAGAAATCAAGATTGTTGATGCCATAAAGCAACAAATGCTAAGCAACCTGTGGGGAAAGAAAGCCAAGCAAGCAGTCAAGAAATATGACATGTATGACGAGGAATAAATAAAGAACTTATTCTCCACAATTGAGGGTCAGCTCAGTGACAGTGTTCTTAAGCATCAGCTTAAGGCTGACAAGGATTTGGACAACATTGGGAGCGAGCACAACACTATAGCTACTCACCATACTGAGGGAATGCTGCTATCGTGACGGAAGCAGCATGACGCACCCCATACTTGATGTGGGGAACAAGGTGTCAAAATTCCTCAGCTGCCAACAGGACATCAACAAGGATGCTTTGACATACTATGTTGATGAAAGCAAAGCATGGTTCAATGTTCTCACATCTATAGGAATCCATATATGGTCTAAGGATATGGTGAAGCACAGTTTAGCCAAGGAGCACCCAGGCACCTACTGCAAAGCGCACAAGACCCTCAACGATGCTGGAAAGAAGAAAATCCACAAGGATACGGGTCAGCTCTTACTATAAATTATGACCATAAACAGCGCACATCCAAAGACTCACTGCAACGTTGCTGGGCTATACACCACCGATTCACCGCACAGCTACTGTTTGCAAGCAAGCTAGACCAGCAGGCATTGGAAGAGCAATATCTTTCATGTGTACCAGGGTTAAGGTTTCAGATTGCAACAGCTGGAAGAAGCTAAAAAGAACCTTGACAACATATGCCAAGAACACCATCTTCATCTCACTAGTAGTAGTGTTGGGATGGGATGACGAGACTGGCAACTCCTACTGGTATGTTGATGCCTCATTTGCTGTACGCACAGACATAAAGAGCCACACTGGCAACTTCTACTAGCATTTGGACAAGGAGCAGCTGTCACCATGCCCACCAAGCAAAAGCTGAAAATGAAGAGCTTCAACTGAATCAAAGCTAGTTGGGGTAGACGGACATGCTGTCATAAAACCTGTGATACTACTACTACTATCTGCAATGCCAAGGCTACGCATCAAAGGGAGACTTGCCCACTGAGAAGATTCCCACATATCCATGTGAGAATAATGCGCTCTATCAAGATAGTAGCACAAGCTCAATGAGACTGGAGAAGAATGTCAAGTCATTCATCACAAAGCGCACTGGGCACATCAACATCAGATATTTCCCAATCACCAACAGTGTTAAAAATGGTGAGATCATAATTGAGCATTGTCCAACGAGCGACATGATTGCTGACTATTTCACCAAACCACTTCAAGGTGGGCTATTCAGAAAGCTCAGTAACACTATTATGGGCATAACAGATGCTGAATACGTCACACAGCAAACGAGACTCAGGGTTCTTGGGGAATCATTTGCATATGTGGGCTGAACTCCACTGGTCCTGCTTTGTAATTTCCTTGATTTTCTAAACTAATGTTGAACTCATAATATTTTTACGCACAGTATATCTTCCTTCCCCACCAGGAACTGTTTCCGATCTGGTGGCCTGCAACTGAATTTGGTACCTGAACTGAATTTGATGCCTGAAACAAATAGTGCATGGATGCAATTTCTGAATCAGAATTGGTTCCGCATTTCTATTATTACTTGCAAACGATGGTCCACCTCCTAAATATCAGGTTTATTGTAAACGTTGCTATTTGTACTCCCCTCTGATTACTATCGGTACCAGAAAGAAGAAGAAGGTCACCAAAAAGAAGAAACCCCCAGCATTATTTACTACAAGACAAAGAAAGAAGACAGGAGTAATTGTTTTGCCTGCTCTTCTGAGCCATATTTCACATAACAAAACATGCTATTCTTATTAATACCGGTGTTTTGGGGTGGATGATTTTTCATCTTCCCTATTCATCAAAAGTTCAAAGAAGCAAGAGGATGCTAGTGAAAAATTTGGTCTATCAAACACCCCTAATGGTCCACTGAGTAGCGGTCTAGTACAAGAGGTGCTCAAGAATCAAGTTATGTAATGACCCTTCTGTCAAACCAATGGAGCGTGTCTTGATTGGTGGGGAATTCAACGATGCTGACAAAGACTCGGTTTTTCATGATAACTTTTTTTCTCCTAATGATGAGGATGCCGCAGAAGGAATTGACAGCAAAGTTCCCCCTCCGTTGAGTGCTGATAGAGAAGGCAACAACATGGCTGTTTATGTTTCCCATCATGATTCAAATAGGAACAAGTCAATCATGACTCCAATTGCTGGAAGGCATGTATCAGACAAAGTCAAGGTGAAGATCAAGTTAATGAAAATCATGGGGAATCATAGCATAGCTTTAGTTGCAGAGAAGGAATTGTATGAATGGGCTACTAAATTGGAGCGTTTTTTTTAAGTGGACAAAAGGAAATCTCATACAGACGAGGTCAAGAGTCATGAAGGACATTTATGCAACTTTGCCTGAAATAGAAGGTGATGGCTTTGAACCTCTTCTCATTGATTGACGTTAGAAGAAATCAATTGGTGCTGATGTTGCTGGTGATAAACAAATCTACGTCCAGTCATTCCAAAAAGCACTTCATTTGCTATTAACCAACATCACGTTGGTAAAGGAAGAAAACCTGTCTTTTCCCCATGCTGAAGACCCAACCTTATCGGCCCGCTATCTGGAACTACAAGGTAACATTGATATAGATGAGCTCCATCATGGTCAATGGTAGATCCATACTTGGAAAAGAGATGCAACAAAGATAGAAATGAAATTTTGGTGCCTATAAGTCTCTACATGGATGGAATCACATTCAACAATAGTTGTCAAAGGACGCTTACCCCACTGAACCTGACACTTTGTTGTAACTTAAAAAGTCAACCAGATTGATCTTTGGATCAATGCCAGATAACAACACCTTGACATTACCAGGCAATTGTTCTGTACCTCTGGCGGCTGGGGGGGGGGGGGGGGGGGGGGGTTGGGTGGGGAACTTGAATAAGATAGCCTAGATTTTCAAAATGGCCCTGGTTCAGAGAAACCTTCCTCTCCTTGTGCTTGTTACATATATTTGATTGCTCTGTCACCGTCTTTTAATGTTTGTGACCTGGGCGCAAATACGTTCTTCATGGCTTGGTCTTCAGTGGCAGCTTCATATTGTTTATTTTGTCATTCCCTTCCAAATCATTGGGGAATCCGTCCCCATTACTTTCTGATTGTTTGTTACACTCTCCAGCATTTTTGTTGACTGGATTGGGTGGTACTGCTTCCTGTGACACATCATTGACTGCTGCTTTGTCAGCCCAAGGAGCTCGAAAAATGACTTAACTCCACCGCGCTCTTTGTTTGTGAACATTAGCCATCCAACAGAGTGTGCATTGTTATTTTCACTGAATGATTCCAATTTACGGTGTTGCTTTTTTAGGAAATCCCACTTTGCAATGTTGCCCGCACTGTGATGGTGAAAACCTGGAACACTGATCTTTTTGAAAACTCAGGCCACTAAAAGAAAGATCGTAGGATTTTAAATTCTTTTCATCCTCTTCTGATACAAAGCCAACTTCCAAGTTTGCCTGAAGGACACTTTTTTTGGGGATTAATACTTTATGTAAAACTTCTGGAGTCAATGGAGTGAACAATTTCCCCCCCAACCGGTAGGTAATTGTACAAAGAGAGAAGCTCCAGGGACCTTATGAAAAATTACTACCACAAATTAGTATTTTTGGGTGGGTGATAAAATCTCACAAAATATGTGTCTCGTGGGCTCGCAGAACAATTGGTCCTCCACCGTGCATTGGCAGCTCTTGTCAAAATTAAGTAACCTTGTAACCAAAAGGCATTTCTCGTCTTCTTGTAAAGGGTAAGTCCCCTTTGACTCGTCACCTCTTTAAAGTTCTGTGGGAGTCAGTTTGTTGAATTGGATGGAACTCCTGCCACTCATGGGGTAAATGTATAACTGATCTTCATGGTAACCTCCACATAAGGTGAAGCTGGACAATGATTGGCGCTCTACTTTCAAATGTATGTCCATCTTCTTGATTCCAGTGTCAAGGTTAAGACTTCTTTATGATGTGTTGAATACTGCATCAACTGTTCCTTTCATAACCATACTCTGATCAACCAGCCCACCTTCAACTGTGGGATCATGTGACAATCAACTTGTTAGAACATTATCAAGGAACTAATTGCACAAAATATTCAACATTTCAACGGAGTTGGGCATCAAAACAACATTATCACCCCAACACAAAGTCAGGATTAACTGTTGCAACAATGTCTTCATGTGCTCTTCATGTTCCGGATGCAAGTCAGCAACAAATATGTCCCATTCTGTACTCAACTTCAAAGTACAAAGAGTCACTGAATTTTCCTGAAAGTAAAAGACTACTTTGTAATTCTTGTTCAAAGTTTCCCTGTGCTCCACAAGCTTTGAGAAATGAAGAGGAGATAACAGTCTAAATCCAATTCTGCCAACCAAACTGTCCAGTCCTGCTATGTTTTACCGTCCAACCACAAATGAACACAAATACTGATATGGAAAAAGCTTCTTGTACAATTTGTCATCAACAAATGACTCATTGGTAAAGTGGTCGAGGTTGACTTCTTCAAAAATTCTTTTCCTTGTTAGTTGGAATTGTACCCACAAAGACATGGGGACCTTCTGAAACACAACATCTCTCTTTGACACATCGGATGGCCAATCCAACTTGAGGTACTTTATGAATTTAGTGGAAGGGACTAACTCATCTGATGGACCTGTCTTTGTTGGGGCTAAGACTTCCCTGCCCTGAATTTTGTCAGATAGAGTCATCCATTTGTTGGAAGGCGTAGCTTGTTGAAAGAAAGCATCGGAGTGCGTGTTGCAACAAAAGAGCATCAAAGAAAGAGATCATCTTGAGGATGTATACTTTGCCCTTTAACGACGTCATCTTGAAATCTTTGATAGAAAAATGGACCTTGATCTTCATTTGGAGTTGCTGGTGGGAATTCAACAGAATGAATGTACCCTCGGAGAAGGCTTAGGTACACTTTAATGTACTTCAGTATGGTTTTGTAGTTAACCACATTGGTTTACCAACAGCATGCAATTTGCCATCAGGTAAGTCATCTTCTCCTTCAAAGCGGGTGTACTCTGTTATGCCAGTACTATCATTGATGTGGATAATGGAGTTCAGCGCTCTCTGAAAGGTGTGCCATTTATCTTTCATGTTGCAGTCCTTGCAACAAGTTGTCAGTTGGATTGCATCCAAGACGTTGACCTTTGTTGAAAACATATCACCAGAGTCACGCAGGAAAAGGTTTACCATCATATTGTCAACGACCCTTGGAATAGCACCCAATACCAATGATGCATTCTCACCCACCCATCTCTGATTCATTGTCAAAAACGTCAGACAGTAAAGTATCACCTCCACGAGACGGTATAGCTGTGAATGCGGTTGCAGCTACGTGTGCTAATGGAACCACGATATTTCCTCCAACAGTAACATGGGCCAAATCCGTTTTTCATACAGGCAATGATTCTCAAGTGCCAGCGCGCAAACCTCAGGGCGTCAGCGCGTGCACCTCAAGTGTCAGCGCTGTGTCAGTACCGCACCTCAGCTTGTACCTCTACTGGTAATAATACAGGCAGGCATCAAAAGCCCAAACATGCAAGATAGCAATAGTACTCATAATCCTGTATGACCCCGATTTACATTCAGTAACAACAAGCCCCTCTGCCTTTCATCATGGGCATAGAGTTGAGAGTGGATTTTCTACTTCTAATAAATATCAATGGAATACCAAAGATGATGAATCTCCATGCACCAAAGTGGAGTGGAATATTCTGCCGAGCAATCACTACTATGTGGAGGCACAATGCTCGGACTCTAGCCAGGAAAAACTACAAAGGGAAGCAACCGACAACATACTGGTGGCAAGTACACACATTTTTGCCATCTCTAACTCTATCGTATTTTTTTAACACTAGCTTGTAGATGATAATAGGAACAAACAGATATCAGGTAATTTCCCAGCAACACCAGTTCTAATCACAGAAAATGGAAACGCGAACTCCAAAAATAAGTACCAATTGCACAAAGACTATTGATGTAAAAATTCACCTGAATGCCAATACTTCATCAAAAGAATTCTTGGAGCGGTGTCAGTAAGCATGAAATGAAGTTGTGCTAGGGAAAAATTATGAAGAAACCATGAAAGTCGGGGAATAGAAACTATGAATATGAAAATAGCCCTCCTGAAAATTGTTGAGTGCAAAAATACATAGAGAATTATTTTTCATGCATGCAATAAACATTTTCAAATTTTTTAGATAAATTGCACAAATTTGACGCAAGCATGAGCATCGTCTACTAAGTGACGTACCTGTGCCATCGATAAGAGTAGTATTGCACTGCCCAACAAGCAAAGGTCAACTCAGGGTTTTAATGACGATGCCCAGTTTGAACCAAGGGAACACCTTGGACACTAAATGGTAGGAGTGTGTTGAGAATATGCCCAAGTACGACCAGTCAGTGACCAGTGATATGGATCTTGCGAGCTGGGCGGGTGACTTCAACAATGACAACAACAAGCCGCACATTGGCAATTGGTATTCTTCTGTAGTACCTATAAACAGACCAATGATCAGAAGACAGCATTAGATCAATGACCCAGTCAACCGGTAGAACCGCATAGTATGGGGGATAATTATCTCCAATACTCACTCATCCCATACTTCATTTACTTGTATCTAACCAATACCGGTAGGATCCGATTTATTCTTCAAGGTTTCGTACCTGGTTTTACGTAGACAATTGATTTCAACAGACAACGTATTTTACAATAAGTACGGTACGTAAGAGTTGCTTGAAAAACAATTACATACAGTACGTATGAGTACGTACCGTACGGTACGAAACTCGTACCTATGATTGCAATTCGTGGTGAGAAAAATGATTCTTTTCGAGACGTGAAAAAAATGATTGCAAAAGTGCTCTGCTCTTACGTGCGAACCGTGCACAACGAACAGTGTGTACCAATCCTTATGTAGGACGGAGGAACGAATGAATCCATCAAATAGGAAAAGAATTTTTCGGATTCGAAGGACGATTATGAGATGGGATATCAAGAACGAAAGTCTAGTCTACGAACCTAGGTAGAGCAGATTCATCGGACGAAGATTGACGATGGGAGAGGTTTTCAACCCGAACGAATGCAAATCCGCTGTTTCCCCCTTCCTTTCCATACGCTATGCGAATGCAGTGTCGCCATCTGCCCACACTCGCCGGTATCAACACAACACAACACAGCACAACACAGCACACCATTGCATTCCATGCTTCGAAGAGCCGACTACTACTATCCATAGGGCGACGCAGCGAATTTCACGGTGACGGAAATCGAAACCGAAACCGAAACCCAATCGAAAACAAGCGCAACGTGTCGCAACCAACCGCTTCAAAATGAATCGCGAAGAGGAGGACGACGACGGGAACAACCGAAGAGGCAAGAACCGATCATTGGTTCGGAAACGACCTGTGTCGTTCGGCGCATCGAGAAATTGCCATGGAAATGTGTACACGCTCCCCCATTCTGTTTATGACGACAGTATCATCAATCACCAAGATGATCTGGAGGAAACAGAAACCGAAACACTGAAACTGTCCCTGTTGGCCATTCGTGGCGATAATGATAATGGTACATCGACAGCGACATCATCAGCAAAGGAAAGACAACGAGCACGAATGATCGAAGAATGGTAGCCATGATTGGAGTTCCGCCCGAGCATGTGCCGGAAGGAATTCTGAATTTGATTCGATCTCATAGACCCTTTGTCGAACACGTTCGAGTGGTAATTGCCGATGATTGCTGTCAGAGTGACGACAGCAAGAACGACGACGACGACGACGACGACAGTGTGGGAAATGGCAACGAAGGAAGCAATAGCAGCAGCTGCAGCAACAGCAACAGCAACAGCAACAACAACAACAACAGTAACCCTGGAATCCACAGGGCTGACGCAAGAAATGGTGACAGAACCTATCTTATTTTGGTTCAGTTGCTGCGCGAGGAAGACGCCATAACATTTGTCGAAGACCTTGACGGACAACCCTATATTGCATTTGACGATCGCGACAAGTGCCACATAGAGCGAGTAGTCCACTTGGAAACGACAACGTCAACCACAACGACATTGCCATCCACGGCGTCTTCAAACGGACACCCAGGGGGAAAGTCGTTGCTGTCGACGGATTTTGGGCAGTGTCCCATTGCGAGATCTCCCAACGACAAAACGGAGGATCCAAACTCCAAAATTGCTTCCAAAACAAGTGCAAGCAGCAATGCCATCCACGGTCCTTCCGGTATGAATCGATCGATAAGCGGCATGACGGAACTCGCGAGTTCTCAAAACTGCGCCGTGTGCTTGGAAGACCTAGGATTGGAAGACCAAACCAGCAATGTTGACGACTTGGTCGGTGCAAGATCGCATCCCTCGCTACTGACTACTGTCTGTAACCACACATTTCACTTGGAGTGTTTGCAGCGGTGCACCGGACCCTGCCCGGTATGCCGGTATGATCATTCGGGATTGAACGAAACCCTGAGCCAGTGCCACGTCTGCGGAAGGACGGAGCACAACTACGTCTGCTTGATTTGCGGTGTCGTCTCGTGTGGTGTTCCCGTTGCGGCCGAAGCGCCTCCCGTGGCATCCGAGGCTTCCTCCTCGTCCTCCTCGTCGCCCCCGCGGTTTTTCACCAGCAGCCACGCCGGCCAGCACTACCGCGAAACCCTCCACGCCTATGCGCTCGACACGGAAACCCAGCACGTGTACGATTTTTGCGGGCAGGGATACGTCTATCGGCTGGTTCAAAACAAAGAGGACGGAAAACTGGTCGAGGTGACCAATCCCCAGCACTCGTTATTTGGCACCGAAGCGGTGGGCGGTAGCGGGAGAGGAGAACGCAGCCTGACACCGGGTCTGTCGGACACGCAAGAAGGGGAAGTAGTGCACCGGAAACTGGAGGGCGCGGCCGAGCGGTACAACTCCCTGCTGAAGAGCCAGCTGGAGCAGCAGCGAGCCTTTTACGAGGAACGCCTGAATCAAGTGAAGCGCGAATGCGCTTCGTCGAGCAAGACCGCAACCGAGGCCGGGGACCTAGTCTCGGCGTTGAAACACGAACGGAAACAGGTCGCCCAGCGGCTGTCCTCCCTCCAAAAGCGCAGTTCCAAGATTCTGGACGAGATCGCTTTTTTGAAGAACACCTAACGAAAGCCTGGAGGCCAACAAGCTGGTTCTGAAACACCGCATCCAGCAGGCCGGGCGGGAGCGCAACGAATCGCAGAAGATGATTCGCAAAAACCTCCCCGAACTGGAAGCCAAACTCGCGTGGCTGATGACGCAGCTCGAATAATATTATGATATGCAATGGTGGCTTGGTGAGGTGTAGCATTCGTCTAGAAAGCACAAGAACTACTATGATTTGCATTCGCAGTTGTGGGCTGCATGCGCTGGAAGCCCTACGTTACCGGCACTTCGTAGCTGAACAGACGAAATGTTCTATATCTGCTACACCCTACTTCTGATTTGACCATTATTGTATCGTTACTGATCTCCTCCACGCGCAACTGCAACTGGCTAGTAACAAATGGATCTTGGGTGAAAGGTCTCCTCGAGGCTTCACACACGGCATTTAGGGGCCGTGGCCACTCTTCAAACGTGGGCCATCTGGAACCATCGCATACGCAGTGTTCGACTCCGTGATCCGACGATTGGTTCTTTCCACCCTGTCGTGCTAAAATAGCCGAGGAATTGGAACTTGAATCCTGCATCACTGTATGAAAGTGCCGCTCTTGGCTTCTGACGGTGTTGCGCAGAACGACTCGACTTTGCTGAAGAGATAGAAAATATTGCGTGCAGTGTACATGTGCATGTACGTCTAGTCCATTTTTTTTCGTCTTCTTCTGGAATTGGGGCTTTCAGTTTATTCTCGGTGCATCTTGCTCGTACGAAACAGTAATCTTGCACACGACTCTCGGCTTGCTTTGGTTTCGACGAATGAATCAATCAATCAAACGATTTCGTCGGTGTTACGAACTCCGATTTGTAAATACATCTCCACAACAACATTATTTGTTTTACTACGATACCTTCTGTTGATGATAGAATCAACAATCCTATCATCGCAGCGCAGCGCAGCGCAGCGACGCAACACGCCGAGTCGGAGCGAATCCGTGGCTTTCGGTTGGACAAGAAATGATTCTGCCATCGCATCGCATCGTACTGTACCGTACCGTAGTAGCGCAGCGTGGCGTAGTGTAGTGTAGCGCAGTACAGTGCAGTGCAGCGAGCAGGACGATAGATCTTTCGACGATTCGATAACCAAATAGAATCGACTCATCAAGCCGGTGCGGTGCGGTGGCTGGACTTGTGCTGTCCGTCGCGGTACCCGTTCGGCCGAATCGAAATGCTTGCCTCGGATCGGAGTTTGACTCGGCACGACACGACACGACACGACACAGCACGATACGACACAGCCCGACATGTCATGCGATGAACAATCGCGCTAAGTTACGCCCTGCCCAACAGGATCCTTCACGATAGAGTGTGTGTCTGCCTCGCTTTGGCAGGATCGTTGGATCGATCGGTTTGTTTTGTTACGGTTCGTCTCGTCTCGTTTGGTCTCACTCGTTCTGGTTTGGTTCGATTCGGTTCGGTTTGTTGCGGCTCGGTTCGTGTTCATTGCGGTTGTTGCGGTTTGGTTCGGTTTCGGCCCTCCTGTTCCCCGAGGATCGCCAGCTCGGCCCGCAGGGCGATCTTGGGCACGCTCTGGCAGACGGCCCCGGCATGGGCCCAGTGGTGGGGAAAGAGGAGTATCCGGCCGCGCACCGGCTGGATTCCGAGGCTCACGTGGCGCGGGGGAGGACGACGAGCGCGAACACGAGCGCGAGCACGACGATTGGTCGTGTGCGTGTGAGTGTACGGAGCGTGCGGTGCCGCAGATGCAGATGCGGCTGCCCCGCCGCCGCCGGCGGTTCGGACCGTGGCGTCCGAGAGCGAGAGACGAACCACCTCCGTGCTGCGCGTACCAGTACCGGAGCATTCGCGATCGTTGTCGTGGTGGTGATGGGAGGGGGTAGTGTATCGGAGGCGCCGGGGATTGGGGGTCCGTGTACACACACGAACCACACTCTTCCTCGGGTCGGGGTCGGGATCGGAATCACTATCACCGCCACCGCCACCGGGATTATTGTTTACGTTTGGTTCGGTTGGATCCGTGCTCGGAACGAGAGGATCCCGGGAATCACCGTCGTCGTTGTCGTCGTCGTCGTCGTCATCGTAGTGCGAAAGCACGAGGTGGGTCTCCCTGGACCAGTGCGTACAGGTACCACTACTAGTTGTGGCTGTAGCATCGTTAGCGGCATTGGCATTGGCATCGTTATCGTTATCGTCATCATTGCGAGCCGTTGTATAATTCGTGTCGTCCATGAGGAGCGTTTCGCCACCGCGCGGACAATCGCTCAGAAAGAGGAAGCAGCGTGTGGGTGCTCCGGATCCCCGTGTCCTCGCACGTCTTGATCCCGTCCCGGTGGGGCAGGAGTTCGCTGCCGGCTCGGTTGTATTCCAGAAACCGCAGGTACCGGTTGCAGTAGACGACGATGTTACAGTTGCAGTTACGGTTCCGACAACGACGAGTGTGTTTGTCGTTGTCAACAGCGTCGGTGTCGGTGTCGTTGTCAACAGTGTGGTTGTTGTTGTTGTTGTTGCTGCACAAACAACGACAATGACAACGACAACGACAACGACAATGACAACGACAACGACAAACACACAGGCACTTTTCCACGGCCGCGCGGACGATCGCCTCGAGGGGCTCGCAGAGGACGCTGCGGGTGGCATCGCGGTAAAAGCGCCGATCGACCGTCGGTCGCTTGTCGTTGAGCGGGAGGGATTCGCGCGTTGCCTGGACGACGTCCGACAGCCATGCCTCGGGGCAGGCGTCGTCGAGGACCAGGCCGCGGTTTTGAAACCAGTCGCTGTTGTGGTTGCGGTTGTCGTTGTCGTTGTCGTTGCCGTCGCCGCCGCAGCAGATGCCGCCGCCACGGTTGGGTTGTTGGGTTTCGTTGTCGTTGTCGTTGTCGTTGTCGTTGTTGTCATCGCGTTCGAGAATCGTGCACCGGAGGGAATCGCGGGAAGCCACAAAGCCGCTGGTGGTAGAATCGTTGGTGCTGGGCGGTGCCATTGTAATTGCGATTGAGATTGTCATAGAGATTGCCGCAACGGAAGGTTCTATATTGTCTCGTCTCGTCTCGTCTCCCTCGCTGTGTCTATCCCATGTGATTTTATTCTCGTTGGAAACAGGAAGCCTGTGGTCGGAATAAATCTCTTTGGAAGTCAGCTACGTTTACGGTATAGGTATAGACCGGTATGTCTTCTTATGGGTCGCCACGCTCACTGGTTTCGATTAGTGCATCGATGGGTTGGAGAGGGAAATGAAGGGAAGGGATGACAAAGGGATGCCTACCTAAATACGTACCGGTACCGTAAATATTACCGTACCATTAGATGCCGAGAAAGAAAAAATTGTGGACTGGAGGAAGTTTTAGAGAAGAATAAAAACGTACGTAACATACTACTCGTGCGAGTACTATGTATCTTACTGTACTGTGTCACACATCAGTGATCAGTGAGAAAAAGTCGGGGGGATTTTTCTTCTCTTTTCTGATACTCGCACTGTTTTTAGCCAGCGGTACGTACCGGTAGGCGGACAGAAGCTCAGTAGTCTGTCGGTTCTGCTTGTTTGTGGCGCGAGTACCGTATCGTACAAACGACGGACGGAGCTCGGATCTCCGACCACCAAATAATTGCTCGATCCGAAACAAAGACAAAAAAAATACGATACAGAGCTTAAATAGTGATAGATTTTCCCATGACCACCTTCTCTAATCGAAACCTAATGGATGATTCGATTCGACCTATCCATTCTCAATTCCTACGTACCGTGAACAACACGCACCGTAAAAAATACCTAAAATAAGCGATCAATTACGTGTACCGGTACTGAGTAATCTTACTTTCACCTTCAACACCCGCCACAGAACACAGAACACTAAACGATACGAGCAAGACTTACCGGTACCTACGAACTCTCCCCATTCGTGTTCCTCCCAAGCTCTCCATCCAAAGCACAAGAACCGAACCCGAACTACAAACTACAAACTACAACAAACTTACAAACCCAAACAACAATTACTTTGTACTTATTTAGTACAGTATGAGCTACCAGCGCAACAGCCGCCCCAACAGTGGCAAGAGCAGCAGCAGCAGCAACAGCAACAACAGCAAGAGCAAGCGGCAGGAGCACAATGCGCGCCAGAAACGATCGGCACGGGCCGTCGGCCTGACCGAGTTTTCCCAGAGCCGGGGACACGTCCGGGCCCTGGAGGAATTCAAGAAACGAAAGCACCGCAAGCAGCTCCAGACCTCGGTGGCCCTTCGCAGCTACCGCAAGCTCATGAAGCGAGAGGGCATGGAAGCCGGGACCGGGGCCAGCCGGAAACGAAACGAGAAGGATCGATTGTTACACACCGATCGTGACGAGGACCCAAACGAAAACGAAGACGACACTAGCGTGGGATGGAACGACGAGGGAAACGCGAGTGCGAGCGACAACGACAGCGACAACGACAACGACAAGCGACAGCAGCGAACACAGAGAGGAACCAACCCGCAACACGGACACTGGTCATCGTGATCGCAAGCGTCCCCGTGCCGATGCCACGAGCAGCGACGAAGACGACGACAACAGCGACAACAACAGCGACGACGACGATACCACGACACCGCTTACACAAGCATCCAAAAACAGTTCGAAAGAAGAAGAAGAACAACAACAACAACGCCGGCGGCCCGCCAAATCCGATCCCTTTGGCAAGGCCCGCCAAAAGGCCGAGGCCGCCAAAGAAAGGGCCATGGAACGAGCCAAGCAAAAGGAGGCCAACGAAAAGGACCGGGAACGAAAACTCGCCTTTCGCAAGAAACAGACCAAGCTGCTGCGCAAGCGGACCTCCCGGGGACAACCCATCATGAAGCACGCCGTCAACAACTTGCTGCACAAGCTCGAGCAACAACAACAACAACAACAGCAGCAGCACGAACAGCAGCAGCAAGAACGGCAACCGCGATCCAAGCAACCGTCCGGCAGCAACCGCGGTCCGGACCGAACGAATCGCCGCCCGCGCCCCCAACTCGATGGAGATCCTCCCAAAAAGAAAAAGAAAGCCCGGAAATTTTATTAGAGCAACACGAAACCGAACGGCGTCGTACCACCAAGCTTGCAGAATTTTCTTCCAAAACTAACTATCCCAGAATGCATTACGAGTAATCTTACCCTGGATGATGCATTACGAGTAATCTTACCCTGGATGCTGTGCACTACTCTAAACCAATCAATAATAAACGTTCCAAACATTTCTTTATTCCTTTACTTCATTTGCGCCATTCTCTACTTCTACAAAATAGTGATCCATTGATAACATTGAAGGTACTGTATGTGATCCTATCCTCCGCTCTGCCAAAACCACTTTTTCGCCTTCGGCTGCTCCGTCTCGTGAGACCGAATTGAAGATTCGCCCCAACCACGAAAAACGACATCGTCTTTGACACCGCTAGTATTGCTGGTGGAATTTTCGGCACCCCACGGCCGAGAAACATCGTCGCCGCCGCTGAAGCTCGCTCTCTTATTCTGTTGACCACCCCACGGCCGAGAAACATCGTCGCCGCCGCTGAAGCTCGCTCTCTTATTCTGTTGACCACCCCACGGCCGAGAGACATCGTCGCCATTAAAGCTTGCTCTCTTGTTTTGTTTACCGCCCCATGGCTGAGAGAGGTCGTCGCTCGTCGCTCCAGACGCAGGTGGTATTTGCGGACTCGAAAAGTCGTTCTGAAATTTTCGTTTCAAAGTAGGGGAGGCCAATCCAAATCCACCCAGACCGGCATCGTGTCCAAAACCACCCAGACCGGTGTCGTCATAGCCTGCATGCATCATCTCATTGCTTCCATATTCTCCAGGTCCATCAAAGCCCTCTTCACCACCAAACGACAAACCGGCATCTACACCTTGATCCTGGTTGAAATTCAATGACATGTTGATGACGCCATTGCCATAAGGGTCATGCGTCGTGTTTACTGCCATCGGATTATATGGGTCATCGGTGGCCCTAGATTGGTCAATGTATTGCTCTGGACTGTAATAATTACTTCCTTCTTCGGTAAAAATTCTGGAGTTTGTCAGTGCAGTAGAGATAGAAGCATCATCGTCGAAGTTTGTTGCAATTGTGGACTCGTCGTCGTATTCGTAATGTTCGACAATGTTCTTGGAAGCCTGAAAATCTCGAACACTCTCCGTGTCACTTGCTTTGATAGCTTGGTTCGCCCAGAAAATGTAGTCGGATATACCTCCCCCTTCTTCTTCCCAGGTGTTCGCATCGGAGGAACCCATCGGCTCTTTGGCGAGGTCCTCTGCCATAACAGCGACGGAAGAGTCATCGTGATTTTGCCGCAATATCTCGCTACGCATTTCTTGCGGAGTCTGATTCTGGAAAAGCGAACGCAGCGAAGTCTTCAATCCATCATGGGATGCCTGTTCAGCTATTCCAAGTTTTGGCGACACGCGGACAGAATCATCTTTTTCCACGCTCTTTTCAGACTTTTTCATGGCACCTGCTGCAGCAAGAGCAGCAACTCCACCGGGGGAAGTTCTTTGTTTCCCTTCTTCTGACGTCGTCAACGCCGCAGGTTCCTTCGCATCATTTGACTTCTTCAATGACTTCTTCAAAGCAACTGCTACTTTCCCTTCTCGGGTAACTCTCGAAGCACCATCTGGGGCGATAGCGTGGTTAGAGAAGTTTAGATCTCCTCCGCGATTAGACTTCTGCACTGCCGACTTCTTCAGAGCAGCTTCCGCAGCAAGTGCAGCGATGCCACCTGCAGGAGGTGAATCTTTTGCCTCGCTCGATTTTTTCAGAGCAGCTTTGGCAGCAAGGGCAGCAATTCCACCTGCAGGAGGGCCTTGCTTGGACTTCTTCAGAGCAGCTTCCGCGGTAAGAGCAGCGATGCCTCCTGTAGGAGGTGCTTGCTTGGACTTCTTCAGAGCAGCTTCCGCGGCGAGAGCAGCAATCCCTCCAACGGTTGCTTTGATAGTAGGTTCTGTTGATTGATCATTCTGTGTCTTCTTCAAGGCGCTTCCTTTTGCCTTCTTATCCTTTACCTTTTTCTCTTTCGCCTTCTTTTCTTTTGCTGCTCGTCTCGCTTCCCGTTTCCTTTCGGTCGCCTAAGAAACAAAAGGATTATAAAATTAGACAACAGTCAACAGTCAACACAAGCACAAGCAGAAAGAGACGGAAATCACAAGCACAAGAACGACTTAACCTTACCTGCAATCGCTCAATCTTTTCTACCTGTCCTATTGCTTTTTTCCATTCCGTCATAAATCGTCTGAGAATGCCAAAGAAATCACCAGTTGACATACTTTCATCCTCGCCAAAATAATCCAATACTAAAAGATATTTTGATTTAACATTCGCAACTCGTTCAATTGCTTGTTCGCATGCCACTTTTGCATTCATAGAAAATCGTTCCATAGAAGTGCGGCCTGTCAAATGAGTAATCTTGTTAAATTGTAGAACCCCTCCAACTTGCTGAACAATGGACTTCTGCTCCATTATTTCCGCTAGGGTTGGCTTCGGTATTTTTCCCGCTTTTTCCAACTCTTCAGCCTGTTTGGCTACGATTTTGATAACATCTGCAAGTTCTTCTCGAATGGCTTTCAAATCACCAACAACGGTATCAAGTAGAACGCTCTCAGCAGGAAGCACATGGCTGAGATCATTTTCAAAAGCTAGAAGTGATTCGTCGTTTTTCTTTACGAGTTTGACTACGTAGTGCAAAACACTGGTTTTCTTGTCAAAAGCTTTTGCCTACAGTACAATATAGTACACAGGAAAATGAAGGAGGATTAGAACGTTTTCAGAAGTTGGGAGGGATCGACACGAAAAAAACTTACCTCATTTAATTTTAGTAATGCGTCAAGTGTAAATCCAATTGCCAGGTTGCCTTCGCCGCCTGTGTTGATCTCGTTGACAACGGTCAAAATGATTGCCATCAGCTTCCTAAACTTCTCCGATGTTCGCAACTGATCACATGCAGTATCCAAAGTGCGTACTGATTCTGTCATCTCAATGAACCGATTCTTGAAAACAGTCCGGAATTCCATGGTGTGGAGTTTAGCTTCGGCATTGGAGACTTCCATGAGAGTGACCATGTATTTTTCAGTCTCACTAAGAGCGTTATAAAGTTCTTTCTTCTCTTCCTCTGCATTCGCTCCCTTGTTCATATAGGCCGCAAGTGCCCTTCGCTCGTCTGCCGTAGCGAGATATTCTTTGAGATTTTTCAACTGTGTAGCATCAAACTTATTGTGTTCCCTGGAAAAGCAAAAACATCGAAAAACAGAGTTCGAAGTTCCGTGAGCATGAACCGATAATCCAAAAGCAGTAAACAGTATGGAAGGGATTCAAGACTACAAACTTACATTTTGTCCACATACTCAGCAATACTCTTCCAATCAGTTTTTATCCTCGATAGCACGATACCACCATTCATCGATCGTTTCGGATCAATCGCTTGCACTGACTTTTTCTCTGCTTTTTGAGCTGGTTTCGCTGTCTTCTTTTGAGCACCGGCTTCAGCAGATTCCGTGAAAAGCTCCTCAAACTCTTTCTGGTCGTAATCTAAATTTCCCATCAAGACATTATCTCGAACGATGTTCCATAGTGAGTCTTTCTTCAATTTACTAGGATCGATAGGATTCCAATAAATTTTCTTCCTTCGGACCTTCTTTTTCTTCTTCTTGACTATTGCCTTGTCAGCGGCTGAAACTGATTTCGATTTCTTCAGCTGATACTCTACGGACAAAGAAGGATCAAAATCTATTATTGCAGGGTCCTTGCCGTCTCGAACCAAAGCATTCCTAATAGCATCCCTCGGTAAACCCATTTTCTCCATTTTGAAGTATTTAGCATATTCAGGATCGTCTTTCAAAGGGGTCCCGATATCTTTTTCCTCCAAAGCGTCTCCTCCTAATTGTGATGTCAAACTCTTGGTGGGGTCGAGATCTATGATTGCAGGGTTCTTTCCATCTCGAACCAAAGCATTTCTGACAGCATCCTTCGGCAAGCCCATTTTTTCCATCTTAAAGTATTTGGCATACTCAGGATCATCTTTCAAGGGCGGTCCATTGTCAACTTCGGCGGCTTGGCTCTGTTGCGATTTCAAACTCTTATTGGGATCGAGATCAATGATCTTGGGATCTTTCTCGTCTCTTTGCAATGCATGCAGAACTTGCTCCTTTGGCATGCCCATTTTCATCATTTTGAAATACTTGGCGTATTCAGGATCATCTTTCAAGGGAGGTCCATCGTCAACTTCGGCATCTTGGCTCTGTTGTGATTTCAAACTCTTATTGGGGTCAAGATCAATGATCCTGGGGTCTTTCTCGTCTCTTTGCAATGCATGCAGAACTTGCTCCTTTGGCATGCCCATTTTCATCATTTTGAAATATTTGGCATATTCTGGGTCGTCTTTCAATGGTGGCTCCGCATCGTCGCAATCGTTGTTCTCGGGAAGCTGCGATTCCAAACTCTTATTGGGGTCCATATCAAGTATTCTTGGGTCTTTCTCGTCACGCTTTAGTGCATGCGAAACTTGTTCTCGAGACATTCCCATCTTGATCATTTTGAAATACTTCGAATATACAGGATGATCCTTTAGTGATACATTATCATCTTCGACATGTTCCGTATCTGGAAGTTGAGATTCTAAGCTCTTCGTCGGGTCTAAGTCCAAAATCTTAGGATCCTTTTCATCGCGCTGCATAGCATGCACGACTTGTTCCCTCGCAAGTCCCATACGGAGCATTTTGAAATATTTTGCATACTCAGGATCGTCATTCAACGGAACCTCCTCTAAACTTTCCTCTTCACCCATCGCTTCTTCAATTCTCTTTCGCTCGGCGTCTTGCACGGCTTCCTTCTCCTTTTCGCGGGACGTCTTATTTTCTTTTGACTCCTTGAGCCTTTCTTCCGCTTCTGTCTTCTGGGCATCTTTCCATTCTTTCTCTTTCCTCTCTCTTTCTTCGCGATTCATGGTTGATTCCCCCCGAACTTCTTCAGGTTGTTTCGTACGGGCGGTTTCTATTTCTTGGGCAGCACCGGGCTCTTGAGATGCTTCCGATTTCGCGGCAGAAGCAGAGACTCCAGTCCATTGTTTCGACACTCTTTCGAGTTCTACAAGCATATCGAGTGTCACTCCTGTGTGATGCAATTGCGAGTGAATTTCCCTTGCAGCTTCTAATTTGAGGTCATAAGTAGGAACGACATGATCTTGGAGTGAGTTGAAACGGTCCTTGTCTCTGACGTGTGCACTTGGTTGTGGTAAAAGCTTTGGCTTGTTGTCAGAGAAATACGGCATTCTGGGTTTGAAAATCGGTGTTCTTGAGCCAACCACCGATGGCAACACCGACTCGCTATCGTTTGGTTGCTCGGGAACTTTTGATTCACCGTGGATATGAAACGATCTAGAAATGTCTCCTCGACGAGGAAACATAATAGAAGGAACCAAATAACCCGTCTCTCTGACGCAGAGACTGCTCAAAGATTTTTGATATCCCCCATTAGTTCTCTCATCTTTTTGTGGTAGTATCAAGGATTGAGCGTCTTTGAATGTTTGTAGATAATTTTGATCAGAAGGATTCAAAGTGGAAGTGACATCGATAGAGTCCAGAATGTCCAATACATTTTGAGTCGCTTCCTCCTCTATTTCTCGGAAGGGTTTGTTTGTGGCATCATTGTTTTTCTTACGTGCATCGTTTTCAACAATGCGGTCACATTTCTCTTCGTCTCTTTCGTCCGGAACTTCTGCATCATTTGATGAACGTACTCTGGATGTAGTTTCGTCTTCCCGCCACCAAGAAAACACTGGGGAGTCCCAAAGAAGGGCCAAAGTTCGATGAAAATCATAGTTTGCCAACTGCAGACACAACGTGATCAAATGACCCGGACAATTACCCATGTCTTGTAAACTCCCACAAAATTTCCGAAATGAATCGATGTCAGCTGTACCGGGGCGAGCGGAATGGTTTTCGAAAATCACCTTCCATCCCTCATCACGGGCTTCCTCTTCGTGAGCTCTCCATACTCGCTTTCCACAATTCTCACTAGAGTTCCTGAGTCGTTCTCTCGTTGCCTCTGGCAATGCATTGTCCCCAGTGTTCGCGCTGTCTCCAACTCGTTCCCAATCGGCTTCGAGTATGAGGGTAACCAAAAAATCCTCGTCGTTCAGGTGATCAGCGTAACGTCGCATAAGGTCGACTTTTTGGGGAGGCAATTCGTAGGGACATCCACCACACATGAATCCCGTCGTGTTGGTATACCGAAATAAGATCTTACTAGGATCGTGAATCCTTTGTTCACTAGACAAACGAGCCGACTCTCCGCCAAACCGGCACAGAACCAAGAATTCTCCATCCAGAACTACGTTGATTCGATAGAAACCTTCCTCGTCAACCCACTGGGAGACTGGTTTCGAATTATTGGAATTATCAAGATCAGTCATGCTTTTCGAGATGGGATAATGCGACGAGTATACATGTCGCTGGGACGAATCCCAAATATCCAAGCATGGCTGTTCTTCCACTGGAATCCCTTGTAACGTGATTGCTCTCAGTAGCAAGGGTTTTCGATTCAAGAAGCCGCCCAGTTGCAAAACGCGGTCAAATTGTTGGAAGAAAAGTTTCAGTGAAGGCGGTATTTGCTGAATGATTCGATCAACGACAGCCCTGCTATTCTTCGTCTCTTCTGGACTTTCGCCACTGCTGTTTTCTTCGTATTCTCCGTCATCGTACTCGTCCATCATTGCGTCCATGGCAGCTGTCAAGATCGGGCCCATCTTTTCCCGTCGCTCTTTCTCGCGATCTAACAGCAGCTTACGTTGCCTTCGCAACGTTGTCAAGAAGTATCGAAATCCATCTTCCGATCGTTCAACCATATTTGCAAATTTTAGATAGCAGGCGGCCACGATAGCGGTGCGGGTTTTGCCGTTGTCGCAGTACGTCAGGACCACGTTGTTGGGATCGAGCTTCAAAAATGCGTGGATCGCATAACATATTTTCAAGATGTGCGGAATGGATGGAGTTTCCGACCGTTCCACGCAACAGGGAGACCATGGCGACTTTGTATTGCCGTTGCTTCCGTCAATGCCCATGGGAACAATTTGACGCCGAAACAAGAGCATCGTTCGGTCATCGGGCTTTTGTTTGGCCAATGACACCGCAAGATAGTTGTCACGTCCGTGCGCTTTGTCGAGATAGGTAACCATATTGCCGGGTGAGTTGATAATGGGTAATGTTGTTCCGGTCGACGACGATGATGGAGTGGGACGGAGTTGGGATGAGATTTTTTTGGTTTGCGATTCGTCCTCCTCAAGTGTCGAATGAAAAGTACCATCATCACTAACAGCGTCTGCACGATCCATTTCTTTCGTTGAAGATTGATCACCTGATGACACTATTCCCGGAAGTGATGAGTTTACTTCGTGCGCCGTTGATGACGATGGCAACAAGGTCATCGATGGTGCCGTCATGAGCTTGTCACTACTAGCCTTCTTCAAATCCGTGCGTAGTTGCGCCGTCCTCTTGACGTTGTTTGTGAGAGGTGTGGGAGGTTCTTCCTGCTGCTTCTGCTGCTGCTGATCTAATGACGTTAGATAGCTGGCATCACTATGCGAAGCGTTTCCATCGGCATCGGAGAAATCCGTTGCGATAGACGGGGCAGAAGGGAGAGAAGTTTCGGAAGCTGCAAAAAAGGCATCCTCGTCGTCGTCGTTTCCGTCTGTCGTCTTTCCCACTGCATCCCCATTATTTCTTTCCAAATTTTCATCTCCATTGGATGCGGATGCGGGTTCTCCTACTACTAGTTCTGCTCCGCCATCCTGTGGATTTTCAGACATCGTTCCGATCTCTTGCCCCTTTCCGTTTTGAGCAGATTGCGCTTCTTCGTCGCCTTCTTCTGGAATGGAAGATGCCGAAGGAGAATGACATGGATTTGCCATTGGTTGCTGTACTTTTTCGTGCTCCCCATCGTGTGCAGACGTAGACGCTTCCAATGTGCCAATGCCATCCGGTCCGCGCTCTGAAGACTTCCCCCTTGGATGATTTTGTTTCGTTTGGACTGTTTGCTTGCCATTCTCTGCCTCAACTTCTTTCCTTTTGTCCCTGGCTGGCTCATCTCGGCCCGTATCTAGAAAACTAGGAACCTTCCCGTTGCTATGGTCAACGGCTGGCTTACTCGACACCAAGAATCGGTCCGTCAAATAGACCATGTCCGTATTCGAGGGTGGACGAGGCCTGCGACGTCTTCTACGCTGTTGCTGGGAATTCCGACGCTGTTCTTGCCAGCGTTCTTTCCATTCCTCACCCGTTTGTTCCAGCTTCGGAACAATATTGTCTCGAAGTTCCCGTTCCAGACGGGGCAGAACAGATTCACGGACTTGATGGACCGCTTTTCGACCGAGAATCGTTGCCGAAGCTCCAAGCTCGTGGATGAGATGGTCCATTTTGAAATCTGTTCTTGCAAGTACCTGCAACTGCTACCCCGTGTCTTTCCTCTTCTGTTTCCTGTCCTCCAACTAAACAATCATTCCTTCTTTCCAGTAAAAGCGATCGACAATCACTTCCTTCAGTTAGTCTTGGGTGGGATCGACGCCTTCTTCTGTTTTGAAATACCGTACAATACTGTGAGCAAGAGTGACTTCTTAAGGGTAATTTTGCCACAGCCTCACTGTAAAGAGATGAGCTCTCATCAGTACTGATTTCGTACGGTGCGGTACGAGTAGTAGAAGCATTTGAATTTTGATTTTTTACTCTGTTTTTAGCACGATACTCAATACGGTGCACACTTGCCTTGCGTGCACTTCTCCGAGTAAATTTGAGACCTTGTCAGTTGCGTTTGCAATTACGAAGCACGGTAAGATACTCGTACTGTACGTACCGGTAAGTCTTACGTACTCGTACGAGTACTCGTACTTCGTAGTCATTTATCGTACGGTATGTACGGTACGTCTGTAGGCATAGGATTGAACGTACGGTACGTATCTACGGTGATGGGATAACGGAGTTGTGCGCGATGGAGAAATCATTCAATTTGTTGGGGATAATAAAAATAACGAATGAAGACCTTTAAATTAAATACTCCGTAATAAGCATGGTTGCACAGAAGCGTTAAACATGCGGATTTTTGACATCCCAAATAGGGGAAATAGTTGATTTTTGGTTTCAGTGACAGTTGGAAAAGATCTTTGTTTAAGCTTTGCGTGCCTTTTGTCTTCAATGCCTTATGACCATAATTCCACTCATGTATTGATTTTTCGTTGTAGGTAACGTGTGTTCCAGTTTAGTACGAAATATTTGTTTTTAAACGTGTCAACCATTCATGCGTTTAGTGAGAGAATTACCAGTTCGTAATTACTCGCAATACTTGTACTACGGAACGTATCCGAACAGCAGCTCCTCCCCCCGCTTTCTTTATCCATACCGGTAAGTACGAGTATCGTACTAAAAAGAAGCCTATCTTGTGTCAAAGAGTGTTTTCGATCCATTGCAAGTATATACGGTACTCAGCAACCTTGTGAGCAAGACAGCACCTCAGCACCTCCGCACCTCTACTGCATTACAAAAGTAAGCCTGTCGATCCGTTTTTACAACCTGGGACAGAGAGTTGGTCACTAAATAAATCAGCAAAAGCAAGCAAGCAACGAAAGGAACGGAAACGAAACGAAACCAAACAACGAAACGGCGTTTAAAGAAAGCAATGTTGAGGCTCAAAACCGTTAAAACCGAAGACGGGGAAGCATCGCTCGTCTACACAACCGCCGATGGGGAGGCATATGATTTTTCCGGCTGGAGACAGGGGGATTGGTGCTGGTTGTTGCCCTCCGAGAACAACAACGATCCGCCGGACACTTGTGTTAGCAGCTCCCGCGTTCGTTCCTTGCCAATGCAATCGCTAGGCCGTGGTCCGAAGCAAGAGCCCCCGGACGAACAATCGAGCGTTGTGACCAGCAACGAGGGTTCCGGGAGTGACTTTTTCGGTTGGAGAACGGGAGATTGGTGCTGGCTACCCTCTGGAAGCGAGGATAGGATTCCAAATCCGGTGGGGTCGTTACAGTCTCCCCAATCAGTACTTCCGAAGGCAGAAGATACCGCTGATATGGTGGGGGCTTCCACAACGGATGCAGAAATAAAGGATGAACTGGATCCTATTCCATCATTGAAGACCGAAAATGGACAGTCGATCCCCGAACAACCGTGTGCCGTCCATCGCCACCCTCGCAGAGGAACCAAACGAGTTCTTGAGCAGACCGAGACCAACTATGAGATGAACCACGGCGATGAGATGATCAAAGAAAGCGAATTATCCAATCTGGAAACGGAAGATCCTTGGTCAGATGACAGCACATATAGCAGTGATGACGACTCTAGACGAGATGATAGTGAAGAAGACACGTCTCAAATGACTCGTTCCATACGCTCTCAAGAACCAGAAAGCGGGAGACGGAAGGCACGGCAGTTGCGTAATTTGAAATCCAAAGCAGAATGGGATGAAAAATTCCAACTCCTCATCGACTACAAACAACAACATGGGTCGACTTGCGTTCGCCGAAGTCATCCTGTTCTCGGGAATTGGATTCGTAGCCAGCGCCAAGCCTATAAGAGAGGGACGCTCCAAGAAAGAAAAATCTATCGACTTGAATCAATTGGGTTTGTCTGGGATAAATTCGAGGATCAATGGGAGAATATGTACCAGAGGCTTGTGGCATACAAAAAGAAACACAATACTACACGTGTTCCACTGGGATACAAAGAAGATCCCCAGCTTGGATCGTGGGTTCAAACCCAGCGTAGTGATTGTGAAGAGAGCGATCGCATTGATCGTTTAAACAGGATTGGATTTGCCTGGAATGCACTCGAAGAGAAATGGGAAACTATGTACCAGAGGCTTGTGGCATACAAAAAGAAACACAATAACACAAATGTTCCACAGAGATACAAAGAAGATCCCCAGCTTGGATCGTGGGTTTCTACCCAGCGTCGTGGTTGCGAGGAGAGCGATCGCATTGATCGTTTAAACAGGATTGGATTTACCTGGAATGCACTCGAGGATCAATGGGAGAATATGTACCAGAGGCTTGTGGCATACAAAAAGAAACACAATAATACAAATGTTCCATACCGATACAAAGAAGATCCCCAGCTTGGACAGTGGGTTTCTACCCAGCGTCATGATTGCGAAGAGAGCGATCGCATTGATCGTTTAAACAGGATTGGATTTAGCCTGGAATGCACACGAAGAGAAATGGGAGAATATGTACCAGAGGCTTGTGGCATACAAAAAGAAACACAATACTACAAATGTTCCACGGGGATACAAGGAAGATCCCCAGCTTGGAACGGTGGGTTCATCACCAGCGTCAGGTGATTGCGAAGAGAGCGATCGCATTGATCGTTTAAACAGGATTGGATTTACCTGGACTGCACAAGAAGAGAAATGGGAGAATATGTACCAGAGGCTTGTGGCATACAAAAAGAAATACAATACTACAAATGTTCCATACAGGATACAAAGGAGATCCCCAGCTTGGAACGTGGGTTTCTACCCAGCGTCGTGGTTGCGAAGATAGAGATCGCATTGATCGTTTAAACAGGATTGGATTCATTTGGAACGCGACAGATTATTGAAAGTGGATTTTACGAGAGGCGTGGAACGCAAAAGAAGAGACACTGATGTGACCCATGACAAGGCCCATGACAAGGCAAACTGAGAAGCACGTACCCGTATCGGCAATCTTATCTACAGTCAGTATTTCTGTCGGAGGTAATTTCGGATTTCTGGTGATGATGATGGAGACATATATTTTCACATTATTACGTGCACTTCACTAAGTGATCAATATTTTCGCTTCTTCGCAACCTCGGTGATATCCCATATACTAGGTATTTTCTACCGATGATGATATTCTACCTTCTGCTGAGTGGCTAATCGGTTGCATCACAAACACCGGCGCCCGAGACAGCGAACTGGGCATCGGATTCGGGGAGCGACGGTGAATCGAACACGGTCATGATACGATTTTCTCCGCGTCCCTTTCGGAGACGCAAACGGGTGGTCGAAGCGTGCGCAATGATATTTCCTCCAATAGGCTTGGTCGAGTCCTTCGCGAAACTCATTCCGTCCGGGTTGGCTACGACTTGGTTGGTAATGAAGACCGCGACACCGAATTCTTCGGCCAATCGAGTGAGCTGGCGAAGGAATTGTCCCATTTGCATCTGTCGCTCGGAAAGCTCCCCGCGACCCTGGTAATCGGTTCGATACAAGGCCGTGGCCGAATCCACGACCAAGAGGGCGTATCGATCCTTAGCAAATAATGAGTAACGGACCGACAAGCCGAGGAAGATATGAGAGGTGAATGGAGGTCGTCTCTAAGTTTTTTCTCTCGGCTGTCTCTTCTTACAGACAAAAAAACACAAACTCACCTGTGCCATTATAGCCGCCGCTACCTTGAGAAGTTCCATCTGATGTTCCGAGTTGTGGGCCCGGGCACAAGCAACATTTTCTAGAGCTACAGCGGGATCAAGGCCGAAGCGCTCAGCGATTGCCTTGAGGCGTTCGGGGCGGAACGACCCCTCTGTGTCGATGTAAATAGCCTTCCCTTCGGCGCCACCTTCCCCACAAGACATCTGGCAGGTGACACAGAGAGTGTGACATAGCTGAGTTTTTCCTGTACGAAATTCGCCAAACTGGTTGAAGCCACGACGAAAACGCGTTGTAGTAAGGTGATAGAAAGAATAGATTGTGGTAAAGGATCACGATGGCATGAAAATCTCCGACAAAACAAAACAAAACAAAACAAAAGACTTACCACCTCTGTGATGGATCCGGTTTCGATTCCACCTTCCAAGAGCTTGTCGATTTCGACCGATCCTGTTGTTAGATGAACAATGTTTTTCCTTGTTTCGAGAGCGTCCGCGGCTGTTTGGAATTCCATTGCAACCATTTGCTTCACAATCTCCTTCAACTTGGTGACCTTCGCTTCGGATATTCCCTTGACATCCGAAAGACGCCGGGCTGTAGCGTGCGCAACCTGCGAGGTCAGAATGGGCAACGGAGGGTCATAGCGAAAGGAAGGAGAAAGAAAAAAAACAAGAGGAAACGGAAACGAATTGAGTGTGACTCTCCGACGAGAATGAACTTGCGGTCATCATTCATCGTTTCCGAAGTAAATATGAACTTGCGGTCATCATTCATCGTTTCCGAAGTAAATTGCGTCGAACGTACCGATTCAACCGTATGATACCCAGCATTTTGAAGCTTTTGAATATCGTTGATTGCAATTCCGTGTTCCTGTAGAATTTCAAGAGGCTGATAGACAGTACTGGCCTATAAAATCGCACGAGAAAGCCAGAATAGAAGATTGATACAACACACAATGAGAAGAACTAACTAAAGTGAGTGTTACGTAGGGAACGAAGATTTTTTCTCGAGATATTTCATGATTGTGTTGCGATATTTTCGTGTTCTGTGTCGTTGGCGAATCAAACAATCAATCAAAGTAGATAATGCAGCATTTTGACACCCTCTGATTCGAAGGAGCAAATGGACATCGCTGGGAAAGGGAGGAGGGGGTTGGAAGACAGCACAAACTCTTTAGTTCGCACTAAGCGAATTTCAAAGAGACTATCGTGGAGATGGTAGCATTGTTGAATATCCATAGACCGTAACAGTAAAATCGATCTGCGATATCGTCATTGGTGGTTACCTCTAACGTACTTCGTGTCATATCCTTTCCGTGACTTCTGTTGTCTCGGACGGGGAACAACAATGTTCGTTCCCAATCATTGCGGCGGTGTGCAATCAGAGCGGGGGCAGAATGAGAAGCATCTTTGTTTGCGAGGCTTTGCTTCTCTTGAACGATTTGCAAACAGGGACGGGTGACAAATTCCACTTCGTATGTTCTCGGGTTTGGTGTGGGTTGAGTTGAGTTGACTTGAGTTGAGTTGACTTGAATTAAGTGGCAAACGAGAAGGATTCGAACAAGGTCACGAAAGGATCGTGTCGCAGAGATAAACCAGGCCGAAACTTCCTCAACCTTCCAACGCTGCGATAAGATATGGCCGTTTGGAGAAGCAGGGAAAATGACGGCGGACGGTTGCAAATCCGACGAGTGGATTGAGTCGGAACGGATTCTCGCAATTCAAAGAGATATATAGGGGTTCACGGTGGAGTCATCGAATCGAAAATTGCTGCGGCAAGTTTTCACCGACGATACGAAAACGACAATCCAACGAGCCAATGACGATAGAAGTACCGCAAACCAATGCAAAATCTAGACCTACCTCTTCTTCGCCCTCTCCCATTTGTTCCTCGTATTGTTGTTCCCCGGCGGGATTTGCGATTGCTTCGGTTGCCATCATGATTGTACGATTCGTTTGTTTCTGGGGGGTTGCAGGATTCGAACGAGTTGCATGTGTTCCTACCAATGTCTGGTGATCGTCAATGGATTCGGAAACTATTCGAATAATGGAATGGAATGGAATGACGAAGTGATCCAAAGTCGATGTCAACCGGGATTACCGTACCGGTACTCGTACTTATACCAACCAAAACGCGAAACAGATCTAATCGGCGTTCAGGTTCCCAGAACGGCAGCCGATTGCGTTGTCGGAAAGTTGATGCCAATACAATGCGTAAATCTTACCCTACGTACGGTACATACCTCTCATACCATCCATAGGTCAAAACGAGCTGGTTTCCCCCACTCAAAAATCGACCACTACGAGTAAAGAGAGATGTCAAAAGGCATCATCATATTTTTTGTCAACTTTGTGAAAAGATCCGGGGAAAAGTCGTTTACATCTCTACGGTACCGTACCGTAGGCTCGTACTCGTACCGGTAATACGGTAGAAAAACGCAATCATTTCGTAGGAGTCCTGGTACGAGTACGAGTACCGGTGCAGTAATCTTAGCAATTCTGTACCGTACACTCAACACGGTACGGGTTTACGGTACGCGGAATGAAGTTGATGGATTCCGTTGATTCAGAACGAAACAAAAAATGATGTCAAACGTCGGTTTTCAATCTCAATGAATTGAATGAATACTCGTACTCATTCAGATAGTTGACGGCGACGTCAACCAACCACACAGACCAACACTAGAACTACAGAAAGGAGCAAGTATCAGAAGAATCAACGAACTGGTTTCTGCAGAGAAATCGAGATAGAGAGTCGGAATTCCATCTTGTCCAAAACGCCCAAAGCAATCCTGCAGGAGTCGTTCCGAGCGCGTGATTATCACGGCAGACCAAGTGGCAAGTGCGGTTGCGGTTGCGATTGACTGTCCCTGCAGCATTCGAGAGAACCCAGCCGAGCTGTTTTTGCTCACATCAGTCTTCTAAGAAAACGCAATGCTTCCGCTTCCGTCGTTCGCGCGAGTCGTGGCGTTGATAGGGGCTCCCTTCGTCGTCGCTGTTACAGTTTCGGCGTTCTCGATCGTTCCGCACAAAGAACGACGAAGAATAGAAACCATTCGCCCCCGAAACAACGGTTTTGCTGCAAGGATCGCAATTGATTATGACAGGAGTGGGATCGGAGGGAAGAAAAAAGAATCTGTACTAAGAGCGGGATTGTTCGGCAACCACGACCCGGTCAAAAGCTACAACACTACTCACATTTCTCTCACCTCGGTAAGGGACAACACGATGATCGTACCTCGAATAGTCCTGCCGATCATTGGACTCGCCTATTGGAATGCCTATTGGAATGCCTATTGGAATGCCGAAAAGAACAAGATTGAATCGTGAATCTACTCTCCAGGTGTCACATCTCAATTTCACTGCATGATTTCTTTCCATATTCCCTTTTCTTCATTTCAATTCATTTCATTTCATTCCAAAACCACGTGCACGCGCACAATGCTAGGATTGGCAAATTTATGTCGACCAATCCAAGGCCTCGCTCGATCGAGGTGGGGGCGCTACCTTTGACGCCTTTTTCAGCTTGTGTGACCATTACGGTGAAGGTGGTCAAAACAACCACGAAGATGCGATTGAGGTACAAGTCGTCCCGGCCATCTTGCCAAAACCGGTCGGAGGGGGAAAGGCACCGTGGATCCGATGCCTGTGGAACACCAACAAGAAAAACATTGTTCGGCCCTCACCCAACCTCGACGTGACCAACGTCGATTCGGTGGACAAGGTCTATCGAATATTGACCAAACACATGGGAGTAAAGGTGAGTGTTATTGGTGTCTACGATTGTGCGTATATTGTGAATTGGATTGTGCCGCGGCATTATGTTGATAACGAGAGGCATTCCCGGGCTCACACGACTTTGGATCTCTCGCGTTTCGGTTTTGTGAGCAGAATGTCAGCCAGGAGGCCTGCGAATGTCTCAAGTGGAAGTACAAGGGAAATACCTTCCTCGAATCCGGGGAGATTCAGTCGGCGATCGGTGCCTACAACGAAGCTCTGTCCATCTGCGAGGACTACGGCACTGCAAAAAGCACCAATTCTAACCGTGACACCCAGACGGCAACCATTTTGCAACAGCAAGAGGGAATCATTCTCCTGCTACGCGCCTCGGCCTATCTTCAACAGGCTCAGTCGCACAAAGAGGTATTGCAGACAGATGTTGCAGGCGACGAAGAAACGAAACTTCCCACCTCACAGGTATTGCAGGCTCTTTTTTCGGACACATTGTCGCCACCTGTTTTTCCTCCAATGCAGGAGCCGTTGGCGGAGTCCTCCCAGTCTGAAAAGGGTGTTTATTCATCGAGTATGAACGATGCTGGTGAAAATAATAATAACAACAACAATAATAATAATACCAACGACAACGAGGAAACGAAAGGGTCCAGCACTACAGCCTCGCAAGCGGACGGTGACAAAACGAAAATCATGGTCGACAGGGACCAGGAATTGTCGCGATCGTCATCGTCGGCCGACACTGCAGATCCATCCATCGACGTTGATCCCCAGATGGCCAGTCGCTTGTCAATGCTTTGCAAGCTCCAGAGCAACGGAATGTTTCGAGATGCCCAGCTGCGGAAACTCCAATACCGCCACGGACTCTACCAGATCTCTCTGCTGCAGGCGGCGCGGGATTCCCTCAAGGCGACCGAGGTCCTCCCGAACTACTCAACTGCATGGCTGCGA
Source organism: Pseudo-nitzschia multiseries (assembly GCA_037355745.1). Taxonomy (NCBI): domain Eukaryota; phylum Bacillariophyta; class Bacillariophyceae; order Bacillariales; family Bacillariaceae; genus Pseudo-nitzschia; species Pseudo-nitzschia multiseries. The sequence goes on from CM074787.1 coordinate 5,260,183, forward strand.
GCCGCGGAGATTTTGAGCGATTTATGGAAGATCAGAGAAAGCAAGCAGTACTACGAAAAGGCAATTTCCATTGATTCGGCTCTGGAGGAATCCCTCGCATCCGTCCTGAACGAGCTCGAGGAACGTCAGGAGCTGCTTAATCGGGCACGTGCCAGCAAAGACCTGTCGGAAGATTCTCTCCAGTTGGCATTGGATATCGCTGGATGAACGGGGATCGGACCCATGACAAAAATTACCGATGGCGACGCATGCAGAGATCTAACGAAGTGTGAGAAGTTTTAAGAAACGAAACGAAACGAAACGACACGGAATTGAGTCAACGAGTGATTTGATGGTCCAACAACATCGTTGCGACGATTCGGAACGGAAGGATGACCGCTTCGGGTCTGAAGAGACACCGAACTTTAGCAAATGCTAGTAGCCAATCGCAAACCTCACACACGCAATCGTCGCGCAAGAACAAGAACAAGAACAAAATCGGAGACGCATCGAATTGAATCAGCTTCTCATCATACCGATGTTGTCAGGAGAATTTCCGGATAACGCGCATGCATTCCATCGATTGTTTGCTCTTGGAGTTGTTGTTCTTGTTTTTGTTTCTTCGCGGTTGTCTGCCGTTTGTTCTTGATATCAACAAATAAGTTAACGATGATGTTATAGTGCGAAAGTTAGTATGTTTGTAACACTGTGCAAACCTATTCGTAAGAGGTCTCATCCGGCAGAGAGGCTTGTGTGCGAGGCGCTGTTAGTAGAGAAGACCCCGCCAAAAACCACGTTGGGATTTACAGTATTTCTTCGAAGAAGAAAAATAGCAAGCCTTGTCAACGATATGTGCCGGGTTGGTTCCGTGCAACACCGTCCTTTGCCTGTAAGGTCAATGGGGCGAAAGCATGAGGAAGAAAAACGAAGAACATTGCATCGGAACGACTTTGAGAAGGTACGCACCACGCTGCCTGCTCCAAAACTACCCGTCCCTCGTGCCAGGAAATTCTGGATAGCAGTGGATTCTCTCGCAGTAGCAGTCGTAGTCGCAGTCACCATTCGATTTTACCGTGCAGAAAGGAACCCGTTCGGAAAGACTCTTTGATGCGCAGAAAGATTTCCATCGCATCTCATTGATTCATTCATTCTATTCGATCTCGGTGGCATATAAATTGGTTTAATGGCCAATCAACTGCGTGAATTCATGCTGTGGAATCGGTAACTGAACAGAAGCGGGGAAAAGATATCAATCACGACCTACCAAGTTTTCCAAAAGGATTGTATGGATAACGCTTATTTAGTCTATTATTTATTTTTCTATGAATTTCTGAACCAATGTTCAGTGTCGCATTTTTGTACGGTCTGGTTCTTGTCTTGCGTCGATCAAACGGCAGTATCGACAAAGTATCCCCATTCGCAGGGACCGGAAGAACGCTCGATTAAGTGGTGTCGTTTGCGTTGTCTCTCGTGCGAATTGGGACGCTGCTCCGATCGCAAACCAAGGCCGTCTTCGCGACCTTGGTCGTGGTTCGTTACAAAAATCATCGCTTTGTTATCCTTGTTGGAATAAAATCCGCGACGGGACGATGCCCCATCGTAAGCTAACCGTACAACGGCTTCGGTTTCGCTTCTGCCGATTTGGGACTTTCTCCTCTTGTTGTTGTTGTTGTTGTTGTTGTTGTTGCACTGTGAGAGACCATCGGAATCGTTCGAGGAGCTCATGCTGCCGGAATGGCTCGCGGTGCTGCCAACGCTGATGCTGTTGTCAAACCCTAGTGGTCGTCGTCGTTGTCTTGCGCGGCGATCGCCGTGAGACAGTCCAGGTCGCGTAGAGATGATGCAGGTGCTAAATATTCCCGGCATGGTAGATGTGTGCGATTGTTTCACAGTTTTACAAAGTGTTGGAAGGGTGCAGCTGAAATGTAGCGAAAGTAAGACTTCTAGCTCGGATGTACCGTAGTCCTCTCTGGTGTTGTTCTTTGCGAGATTTGGAACAGATTGTTTCGTCAGAACAAGACTCTGATTAATTGCGTTTTGCAGTAAGATTACGTATAAGTTCGTCAAACAACCGCGTTTTGGTTGGATACGGGTCCGAAAAAATAGATTCCTGGGATAAGGATGAAGAACACACAATTATCAGTTACGTGACGGCTTCTGGCGATGTGGCAAGCTGGTTACGCACTTTCAGTGATGTCTTCGATCATGGATCATCTCATTATCGTAGGATTAGAGTAGGAAATGCGATGAACAAGAACATCAACGGTGTCAACTCCGACCGGCTAGTGCACAACGGTTAGGAGAAGGAGTTGACGCTCTCAGTCAAAAAACAAAGATCGACGTGGCAAATTCACGAATGAGATGTCGTCATCAGTCATGGCCAAAATTTAATTGGTTCGACGACAAGTCGATAGCCGGGTGCTACTCGTACGTTTAGGCGTGAATGGGGGCGACCATTTTGAGACAGCTTTTCCCCCTCCCCCTTGATCACTCATCAATTCTGGTCCTGTTAGTCTTATTGATCTTACTCTCCAGCTGTAACTTCCTTGCTAAAGTAATCATCAGGCCAGAAAAGGCAAGAGCAAGAGCTATCCATAGATACCCAATTTGCTGGGATTGCACGCGCGGAACCCCTTCGAACTTTATGATTCTTTCAGTCGAGAAAATCATGAAAATGATGCGTGGGAATGAAGCATGAGCCAAGTATGTGCATCCATTGCAAGCACATGTTCACATGTATTGAGCTCGCATTTGGTGGGCCGGCGTGTATCAAAGTAGGAGAGGATAACGCCATCGATGCGGAGTGGGACCCTTCTTAGCTCGAAGCTGTCAGACGGGAAGGTGAGACTGTGACTGGAGGAGCTGTTGTAGCGTTTTGGTGTACCTTCAACTATATTCAAGTTGCAGTCTTGGTTCTGGTTAGGGCAGATCAGACTGTGCTGTAGTGACGTGCCAAAATAGAGGAGAGCCTGTCCAAACACCAAGATGTATGTGACTCCGTCCGTTGGGTCTGTCCATGCGGTAGCACAACGGGCAATAGGAACATCTTTCATTGGTGAGTAAGCATCAGGAAATGGGGCAACATCAGCAAACATCATTATAGAATTCAACGTATCAAGTAATACCATATTGGATCCCACAGCAGTTGTGTCCACGTGGCTATCCAGCTTGCATCGGCCTGGTCTAGCAGTGGATGACTGGCTCATCCCTTTCAGATGAGCTACCAACCAGCCTACCCGTGATTCTATCTTAAGGCCCATGGCCGGTGAATCAATTTCCATTCCTGTTTCTAATATGGTTGTGGCAGCCAAACTGGTTGCCAGCCGGATCGGTATTAGTGGGAGGAGTAGCGACTGCTGCTACGTTAGATTGTTGATTGCCCCCGCTATTAGCATTCTTTGCTTGTTTTAGCGCTCAGACTCTTTGTTGCTGGTCTTGAGACATACTCAACCAGACTTCTCTCAGATAGAACTTGCATTCAACGGGCCCTTTGTAGGTTCCTTGTTGTGTTTTTGTACCACTATTAGTGTTGTTGCTGTTTGTCTTGTTAGAAGAAGAGTTGCCATTGTTGCTGTTGCCTTTCTTCTTTTCATTGTTGGTGAAAGCTGACACATTCCTTCCCCTCTTCCTTTGGTTCTGGAGTTTCTTTACTCTGGGTGCTCAACTAAGATGTGTCAAAGCCTTCTCAAAGTTAGAATAATACTCCAAGCCTTCTATTATGACTATAGGAACATAATGTTCCAGTCGTGTGTCATGTAGAGAGTGACAGAAATCATACACGAATTGATCTTAAGGCAGGAATGCTTTGTGTCTTAGCAAAGTTTGCTTAGCGTCGTGCCACAAGCATTTGTGCCTATCAAAGTTGTAGTGTTTGGAGTTCCCTGTGTAGACCGGACCCCGGATAAATTGCCGTTTTGTCTCAATAATCAATTTGATGTTGGTCTCCTCCTCAGAAGCTTGAGAGTAGTAGAGGGCAAAGTATACCTTAGAGCCATCACCTCTTACGCCTCCTTGTGTCCCGTAACGTTGAATATAGGACCAACCAGGACCGGACCCAACCAACTTGAAGAGTATTCCCAAAAGTACATTGTTGTCTTTAGACCAATGTGAGCTGTTGTGGATTGTACATCTGATTGCACACTCTGTCCAGTCAGCATACGTGTCTCCGGGGCAGGTTCTGACAGTTCCTTTCCCTATCAAGATCCTCAACGGCCGATTGTTGTCTTATCGTGTAGAGTAGAGATGTTTTGGTGGCTCTCCTTTTATGTCATAGGTACTCTTGTAGGTTTTCATCAAATTCCCTGAACTTGAACATGGTTGTTAGCCTGTCTGGAAGCGTTAGATCCTTCACTGCTGTGTTAGCATCATCCTCTTTCGTAGATCGCAGATGGCCGCGCGTGTTAGATTCACCTGTTAGGTTTCCTAACCAGGCGGCTTTGGTGGCAGTTGCTTGCGCCTATCATAGACTGAAAATCAACCCACGCCACAAATAGCTTGAGTTGGTCCCCAAAAAACCTTCCGATAAAGACCCCTTTTGGATCGGGGCATAGGTGATGCTTTGACTTGTTGTTCAACGTGCAAGTGTCGTCTTAGGTAAGTAACAATATTTTAGTGCTCGTTCTCCCCTACAGACCTCAGTAGAAGCCATGATGGGTATTATCCTGGTGTGCTCTGCTGCGCTAGTGTTGTTAATTGCCTAAGCACCTGCTGAGTCTCTTGTGTAGAGAAGGGTCTTCAACAATTTCCTGGTCTTCGGGCTTCATTTTATAGAATCTAGAATAGTAGCGGCGTAGGAAAAGACTAGTAGTACCAAAAGGAGTTCGGCGGGGGCCAGACTATTGTTGATTTGAGAAGATTCCCCAACCGTGCGTGATTTCCGATTCAGTACGGCGCGGGCGTAAAGTTTCTCGAGACCACCAAATTGATGCCCTCGAGCAATGAATATGGCACTACTACCGGTATGTACCGGTAAGATACGATTACATCCCGTACGAGCCGTACGGTACAACTACGACTTAACAAAACATCACACATAATGTCATCCTACCGTACGTACGGTACAAGCTTCGATTTGCGAAAATATAATGCTTGAGCCACACCCATCTCACTCATCTGTCACAAAAGCACAATTAGGCTGCATTCGTTTCGCACCGGTAGCTCTTATCTACCGTACAGGGTACGAAACTGCTCTCATTTAATCCTTAGACGTTGTCATAAACATTTCGCACGAGGATTTGGAGCATTGCGTTCCACAACAATGATGTTTCTGTTTCTGTTTCGCGTGCTGAGTGCAATCGCGCTGTCGCTGTCGCTGTCGCTGTCGTTGTCATTGCAAATCCATTTTACGGTGACAGACGCCTTTTCTTCGATTGCCATGGCATCGCCGAAACATAAATGCCCGCCAACGAAAGCGACAGCGACAGCATTCCCCCATCGAAGATATTGTTATTGTATCAGAAGCACGTCCCTGGATTCCACCAAGGCATCGAACACGGAAGATGTGCCTGTACCGCCGACACGGCTCCCAACAATCCGCGTTCGAGCCGCGGTGTACCAGCCCCCGCTTGCGGAAATCGATGCCGATGCCGATGCTGCAACAACAACAACAACAACAACAACAAAACCAACGCAAGACGGCACCAATCCTCTCGCCGTGCTCACGGAAATTGCCGACGTTCTGAACACGGCGTCCCGGTGCGGAATCGATCTGGTGCAATTCCCGGAATACTTCTTGAGCGGCGGGGGAGATCGGTGGGTCCCGGACCGGTCGGAAGGCGGAGCCTTATCGGCCCCGCTGGATCGGGACGCGTCCACCCTCAACATTGTCGGAAATCTCTGCGCCGAGCTGGGAGTGGCCTGCATCGTTGGGTACGCCGAGAAGGAGCACGAGAGCGAGCACGAAGAGAACGATGATACGGATGCCCCGGACTTTTACAATGCCCTGGCCTTGTTTCACGCCGACGGCTCGCGGGCGGGAAATTACCGGTGCGTGCATCCGTCCCGTTCCGACGGCCTCGATCCCTCGCCATCGCCATCGGCGAAACCGAAACCGGGACACACCCTGGTCGAGGCGATTCCCATCGCCCTGCGGCTCCCGGACCGGGGGGATTCTTCCGCGGGCGGAATTAGAGAAGTCAGGGTGGGTCCCCTGTGCGGGAACGACCCGCTGGTGCCCGAGCACGCTCGGCACCTCACTCGCTCGGGAGCACAGATCCTCGCCGTCGCGGGATCGACATCGCAATCGACATCGACAAGCGGTGCCCTTGTCGCCGAGCGCGTTCTTCCGACCCGGTCGATCGAAAACGGCCTGCCGCTCCTGTTCTCCAACTATTGCGGGAGTGGCCCGGACGCCGAACGAGGGCGAAAAGCGAAAAGCGAGAACGAGAACGAGAACCGCCACCAGGGAGGCCGGTCGACCGTTGTGTCGCTAGCGGGGATGGACCTTGTCCGCGCACCTTGCAGTGTCTACGGGGACATGCCCGCGTCCGACGGTTATTTCTTGCCGTGCGGTGGCACCGGGGGAGGTGGAACAGGGGGAGCGGCCCTGTATGCCGCCGACCTGGACGTTCCCGTCCACGACAACGACAACGACGACGACGACAACAAAACACTCCGGAGCAGCCCACGAAGTGCATCACTTGACGAGTGGGACCTGACCCCGCGGATCACCGGGCTCGACGCGCAGCAAGACGAGAACGTCAATGCCAATGTCAATGCCAATATCAACGCGAATGTCAACGCCAATACGAATGGCAAACCGACCGGCAAGAGGCTTTGGGCGGGAAGTGGTCGAGCTACTCGAGAAGCAGCAGCAGGCCAAGCGAAAAAAGCAAAAACGGTTGTCGAAACGAAAATAATGTCGAAGTAAAATCAAGTCGACACCCGGGAAATAGGGAGATTGTGGAATCGGTGACCAAATCGCAAACAGCAGCAAACTCGTTTCACGAACCAAGTTTTTTGGTTCTGTGTTCGCAAAGGATTCCGCGGTCTTTTTCGATAGGATGGATTCGAAGGGATCGTTGCTTGTCCAAGTTTGGAGGGAAGTCGCGCCGCACCTTTGGTCCCTTGACCGCTCGTGGCAGGAATCGTTTCGAGCGCATTCCCCAAACGCACCAATCAGGATGCAGAGGTGGGGTTTCATACCTCGGATATCGTCTGGGTCGTTCCATTGAATGCACGTAACGTTTATAGCCCGACAAAGGGTTTGCCTGTTGCATCCCATGGCATCCCATGTGTAGAGATCTCTTGCATTTATTTGTTTGTTTGTTTGTAAGTCTTGCGTGATCTCTCCTCTTCTTTAAATGAATCGACCAATAGCTTTGATTTTATCTCTACGGTACTACGTGTATCCGTAGATTGTCCTTGCCAGTAGGTACCACTGATATGATAGGTGACTTCTCACAATGGAACACTTTGCTTCTCGCTGGAACACTTAATTCTTCAATTGAACACAAGTAGCTTAGTTTGATGGACATCAGTAAGATGATCAATCCTCTCACTTTCTATTGTAACATCGGATTACATCTTAGAGAGTCACTCCCACGTTCCCGGTCCAAGCCTGTCTCCAAAACCTCTTCCCCTCCGACCCCTACCACCACAACTCATGTCAAAACCATTTACCTCAATGATCTTCATAGCACTCCTAAACCTATGCCCAACTAGACATAGACATTGCACAAATTGACACTGGTGCGGACATCATATGCACCAACATGATTGATATCCTCCACTACTGCAAACCCTACAATTTGAACTTCCCTTGCCCAGCATTTAAACTGACTGGTGTCATAGACAACAAACCTATCTTTCCCTTGGCAAAGGATTTATCCATGTACCTGCCACTACGTACCCCCTACCACCGGTTATGCCTGCACCCGTTGTGTCTACTTCCCAAACCTTACCAGGACCCGCCTTATTTCCAAAGATGATATCATCTGCTCCAATCCTGACCTACATCTCAAAGACTTTACCACTGCCATCTACAAATACAAGCAATCCAATCCTCACACACTGCCCAACTTGCATTCACACCAAACAAGACAAAAAATGCTGCTGGACCCAACTCTACTTGCACAGCAGCAACTCGTCCTTATCAAGGACTTTCCATTGACTTCTCCTTCAGTGGGACCCGCTCCAAGAATGTTGAATGCCAAAAAGACTATCTCAGCCTCAACGGTGAGACCAGCTCAATTGTCAGCTCTGACCATTTCACCCACCACCTCACTAGCAGTGACACACGCATCTCAAATGACTCTCTCATCAAATGGATCTGCCGTTATCAGAATGCCTACTACTATGCTCCTGACTGTTGCAATAAAGATGTTTTCTTGATCAAGGTGGCAAACTCTACTATCACAATCCAAAAGCCCGCAAACTCTTTGCTCAATCTGGCTATACCATTCGACCTACTACTAGTACAGGCACCAACAAGAATCCATTCCACCAAAATGCCCCTGTTAAACGCGCCCGCCGCATTCCTGTTGCCAATTGCATTTGCTGCCTCCTCTCTGGTGCCAAGAACTTCCCTGTCAAATTCTGGCCCTCTGATGAATTGCAAGAAGCTGGATGAGGAGACAAGCTGTTCTTATCTGGCTTCCCACAACTTACTAGAGATGAAACTGCCCCACAAGCTCAAAAATGGTGTAAAGAAGTCACTGCCCACGTGCAGCACCACCATATATATATATATATATATATATATATATCCACCCCTACTATTCTTATCTGTTCAGAAGAGAAGCAGACCACCACCACATCAGGGGATTTACTACCAGCACCATCAGTGATGCCTTCCCAAATGACCTAAAAGCAAGGTTTGAATTGGCAATCATAGAATGGGTAATCTCATATAATTGCTTTCAGCTTTGAGAGGCCACAACAAGAACAAACAACAAGTCATCCCGGATGTCTGCGAAGGAATGAAGGCAGCAATCCAAAGTTATGAAGGATGCCAACAAGCAAGAAGGATATGATGAAGCAATTTGGCGTGTCATTGGAAAACGAATTCCGAGAGGGCAATCCATGCGCAGAATGGTGAGAGCTCCACCCAACCACCAGCAGGAGAAGGATGAATCATAGGAGGAATATTTTTTCCGGTACAAGGATTACCTCACCAGGCTCCGAGTCTTCCTGAAAAATGAACCCAGCTCGGACAGCTGATACGAATTACGTACGGTAGCACCGGTACGAGTACGTACGATAGCTACCGTTACGACAAATAAGACGAATGAAAACAAGGGAGACGGTAATCCGACTGTACCGTACAATATTACGAAGAACGGAGTACTATTCGTACTTCGTATTTCCGTATCCATTCCGCATTACACGCATTAGAGGCTACACCAACACCAACCACGGATCGTTATTACACAACGGAACAAGGATCCACCAACCATCCTTTCGATTCTGTGGGCTTCTAGTTCTGTTCTGTTCGCTGCGTCTTTACCTTTCTCGAGTGCTGTTTGTCGTCGTCGTCGTCGTCGTCGTCTCTGTCCCCATCGGAGAGGATTGCCCATGGCGGAATCCTGGACCTGTCCGGTGTGCACCCTCGTCAACGAGCCCAAGAAGCGACGATGCGGTGCTTGTAAGGCACGGAAACCGGTCGGTGGCGAAAAAAAAAGTCGAAGCGGGAGTCGAAGCAGAATAAGAACGCCGATGAACACGAACACGAACACGAACACGACGGCCCAGGAAGAAGAACAAGAAGAATCCGTAGAGCAGCAAGGGGGAGTTGCTTTGGCTGTTGATGTTGATGTTGCCCCGGAACAGGAACGCAAAATCGCTGCCAAGCCAACAAGACCCAACAAGGCACCCAAAAATTCAACACCAGCATTAACATCAACAGCGGCAACACCCTCCACGCCGGGAAGCAGAAGGTCTGCGAGGCCGAGCGGAAAGGGCCCGGCGTCCGAAACAAAAACTGAAACTAAAACAGACCACAACAGCACACAAGTAGCGGAAGACGTTGAGGACGGGGGCAATGGCAATGGAAATGGCGGCGACAATGACGGCGGCAATGACGATCCCGTTCTAACGGATTCTAGCGCGGCGAGTGCTTCGAACACGCCGACGAAAGCAACGGCCGAAATTACGGTTGAGATCGGTACAACGGAAAAGCGACAACCCCCAAAGCTGCAATCGGCACCGGAAACCATTCCTCTTCCCTCGGAATCTTTGTGCTACCGCCATGTCATTGCGGGCTGGCACGACACGTACACGCAAACGCAAAGGCACACGCACACGGACAAGACATTTCCCGTGGGAGATGTAGAATCCGATTGTCAGAAAGGCGACGACACAGAACTCACCGCCGACGAAGAGATCAACGATGCTACCGCCGGCAACCACGAAAATAATGCCATTTATCCCGTGATCAATCCCGCCACAAACAAACCCTCGCTGTATTACCAAGAGACTTCGATCGAAGCGCTCGAGCACGCCATTCGGCAAGCCGTAGAGATCCAGGATCACCGTCACGGCTCCTGCCGATTGTCTGCGTCCGCGTCCGCGTCCGTTTCCTCGTCGATTGTGGATGCCGCCGCGTGGTGGTCCGACCCGCACGAGTCCCATAGACGCGCCGAGGTCCTGACCCGGATTGCGGATCTCCTGAACCAAAACACGGACCTTCTCGCTGATCTGGAGGTGATCCAGATCGGACGGCCCCGGAAGGAGATGCGCTTCCAGCTCTCGCGGCTGCACGAATGGTTCCTCTATTACGCGGCCCTGCTGCGAACGGGGACCTGCGGGTCGAGTGCCCCGCCCTTTGGAGGACGGGATCACGTCAACCTGGTCACGAGGGTTCCACTGGGAGTCGTGGCACAGATCACTCCCTTCAATCACCCCTTGTTGATCGCCGTGAAGAAACTGGCGCCGGCGCTGGCCGCCGGGAACTGCGTCGTCCTTAAACCGAGCGAGCAGGCTCCGGCGAGCATCGTGGAGCTGGCGCTGCTGTGTCGCCGTGCCGGCCTTCCGGACGGCATCCTCAGCGTCGTGCTGGGGGGCAAGGCGGTGGGAGCCGCTCTGGTGAGCGATACACGCATCCGCAAGGTCGACTTTACGGGGGGTCCGGAAGCGGGAGCTGCCATCGGGGCCCTGGCCGGGACCAGCATTGGCAAGATGACCCAGGAACTGGGAGGCAAGGCACCCATGATCGTCTTCGCTCCCAAGGGTTTCGGGAGCCGCCACGAGGCATCTCCGGGGAGAAAGCGACCCCGGAGAACGAGAACGCCCGGGGAAACCACGGAAGAGTGCGAGCGCGCCGCCATGGATGCCTACCTCGATCCGATCGTCAACGGATGCGCATTCGGGGCCTTTATCGCCTCGGGGCAAACCTGTATCGCCGGAACGCGGTTGCTGGTCCAACAGGAAATATATTCGCTCGTCTGCCAAAAACTGAAACGCAAGCTCGAAACCGTCCTTTTAAAGGAAGGGATGGGAGATCCCTTTGCCATGACCACAACCTTTGGTCCAATGATCCGCAAATCGCAGATGGAGCTAGTGCACTCTATCGTGACGGAGTGCACGAACGCAAGCGATCGCTTGGAATTGCTATGCGGCGGTAAGCGATACCAGGGATTCAAGGGAAAAGAAGCTCACCTGAACGAAGGAAACTGGTACGAGCCCACCCTGGTTGCATTTCGGTGCGACGGGATGGAAACCGACGAGTCGTTGCCGGGAGATGATTGCAAAAAACTAGTCACGGAACTCCACCACAACTCCCCCCTCTTCCAAACGGAGTTGTTTGGACCGGTCCTGGGGATCCTCCCTTTCGAAGATGAGGAGCACGCGATCCGATTGGCCAATGATTCTCCCTTTAGCCTGGGCTGTTCCGTCTGGACCCACGATCTTGTACAGGCGCACTGGATTGCCGAGAGGGTCCGCGCGGGGATCGTATGGATCAACGACCACCACAAGAACGCTCCCGCCTCTCCCTGGGGTGGACTCACAAGGGACTCGGGGGTGGGGAAAGAAAACGGGACCGAGGCGCTCATGGACTACTCTCAATCCAAGAGCCTGGTGGTGCGCACGACTCCCTTTGACGCCGACTGGTTCAAGGATCCTAACGCGCGTTATAACTAAGCCAAGCCAACGTCACAAAAAAAAGCCACTTACATTACCAACTGTACTGACTCACTCCATGGCTACAGTATCCAATGGAAGAAACGATGGCGACCGGCTAAATTAGAAGGAAGTCTCACCCACATTTCGGTTACAATCGTTCCCCTCAACATCGGGATAGATACCACGATTTGAATACACAAAAAGAACCCTAGATATTCTGCATTGTGCAATAAGTCGAACGGATTTGTTCAAGTATGTGGACTGGACTGGACTGGACTGGACTGGACCGACCCTGCTTTCATTTCTAGTTTGGTTCATTATGCACTCAGAACAGGTATAAATGAGCTAACATGCAATTATGCAGTTATACTCAATTAGAACATATTAGACAAGAATCATTATTAGTTCCGAAATTATTGTAACAACCATTAACGTGTAGAAAACATGCAGCAGGTCAATATCACCGCAGCATACTCCAGCACCGTGGATCAAAACATTACAAAAAATGCCAAGGTTGCTTGAGTCACTTCTGTGTGTGCGTGTGTGCTGCCACCACTTGCAAAATAGGTCAAGAGTTTCCGTGTCTGTATATGCGTCCGACGGAGAAATATGCCAAGCAGGGATATTGAAGCCACTTGCAAAAATTCCGGCGCCTCCCGTGCACTGGTCGATGTACAATGACTAGTATTCGCCAGACCCGTTGACAACAGTTACAAGTGCTACAGTGGCTTCAGAATATATATATATATATATATATATCGAGCACCGGGGAGAAGGCTGGAGGATCTTCTGTGCTGGCGCCCTTGAAAGTGTTGTTGCGGCGGGATATTTTGCCGAGTCAGACAATGCCTTTACGTGCAAGGGTGAAGCGAAATTGGACTACAACATTGACTACACAGTACTCGTTCACTTTTCCAAAGTATGGTTTATTTCAAAACTTATCCTCGTACAACTTATGATTGTCGGGGCTTTATTATTTGTGGCTTGTGTGCAATGGGCGATTCAGAAGCAAGCAAGCGCCTCAGTTTCGGAACCAATCCATGGGTTTGGGCACGACGATGTTTCCCCGAAGTCAACGATGAAGCACCATTTCATAATTTAGCGAGAGGGGATGAACATAACTATGTTGGCATTAACTGGAGAGGGATCTTCTGTTGCCGGATCCCCAAACCCTTGCTAGGATCCCCGCGCCGCCACTACCGGTAGACGATAATATTCATATTAATGAATTTATTACTTTGTATTATTATTATGCTACTACTCCGTATTCAAAAGTACCGGAAGGATTCAGTTGCTCCCTGGAGTGATTAGCGATAGAGGTGCACTAATAGTGCCCGATGGAGGTGCGATCCGAATAATCAGCATACATGATAATACTCACAAAAATAAAGAACTACTAGTACCTGTTGAAATCACTGAATACTAGTGGTAGTAGTACTACTCCTTGATAGTTATACCACAAATAACCGTGTTAGTGAAGTAGACTCACGAGAGTAAAACTAGACTTTATCAGACACAAGTGGTCTCAACGATGAGTCTGGGCAATACAATGAAAGCTGATTGCCGACTGATCACCGGTTAACCGCCGTCTGAAGCCCAAAGGGCTACTAGAGGAGTCCGACGATAAAGACCCTTCCCCACAGAAGAGACTCAGGCGCTTAGACAATTAACAACACTAGCGAAGACACCAGGCCAATACCTGTGGCTTCTACTGAGGTTTGTAGGGGAGAAAGAACGCAAAAAGTTGGTTACTACCTAGGACGAGGACACTTGCAAGGAAGATCCCACCGACAACGGGGTGGGTGGGGGGTAGCAAAGGAACGTGTCGGCAATAGCATCATGAGAAATTATGCTCGCCCTGCTCTAACGGACCGCGTATGTTAATAAGTATTAACACCGATTGATAACCCTAAATCAACCGAATCGCGAACAAAACTGGTTCTTATCTCGATAGAACAGGCAGTATGTATAACGTGATGTACGTGTGTTCAGTACAGGAAATCACTTAACGGCCCTTAAAAGACCATTATAAATACGGAATTCAAATACAAGTAAATTCCTAATGACACGACCGTTGAAAATAACACATGAGCTTGAAAACAGAATTACAGGAATCAAAATTTAATCCCTACTACAATTCACACGAGTAATATGGTAACAAAACCACCCAAGGTTATCCGTATGACCGGCATTGGTCAATCACATATTAAAAAATTGAAATGACAAATAAAATACTCAATACCGTTTTTGTAACAATAATCGGGATTCCAAGTTGAAGGGAATCCTGATGACCAGAGGAAGATTCTAATGACCGGAAGAAAATCATACTTCCGGAAGAAGAGGAGATGATGACTCTTCCAAAAGATTAATTCACATCTTACATATCGATTCGATAATTACTTATAATTTTTATATTCTTTATTCTCAAAACATACCGGTAGTTGATACACTGTAATTACATTAAGACTACCAAAAATAATGCGGTACTTCGCATGGGCCGGCCACAAAACATCACACAGGTCCAATCCCTGATAGGCGCCGTAAACTACTACAAATCCTTCTGGCCAAGACGCGCACATGTCCTATCACCACTCACTGAAATGACAGGAGCAAAGAAGTTCACATGGGATGCAACCAAACAAAAAGCCTTCGAAGAAATGAAAGCACTCCTCGCCGCAGACGCAATGAATGTTTACCCAGACTACAACAAGCCCTTCCACATCTACACCGACTCCTCCGATTACCGGTTAGGCGCAGTCATCATTCAAGAGGGTCGAGTGGTAGCCTACTACAGCAGAAAACTATCAGCCGCGCAGCAGAATTACACCACCACCGAAAAGGAGCTCCTAGCAATCATCTTCACGCTCACCAAATACAGGAAAATCCTCCTTGGGGGCATCCTCCATGTCTATACCGACCACAAGAACCTCATCTTTGAAACCTTCTCTATCCAAAGAGTCCTTCGATGGAAACTCTTTATGTCAGAATTTGACATCAATCTCACTCACATTGAGGGCAAAAAGAATGTCCTCGCTGACTGTTTCTCGAGACTGCCTCGTATGGAGCCACCCTCTGTGGGGGATAGAAGTCAGCAAGGCAAGGCAACAAAACGTCGAACCGGAACCATAGTCAATTTCCACACCATCCAGGTACCAAAAGATGACATCATCATAAACGATGAAGCATTTACCAACATCGATGAAGACACCGAATGGATTGAATGCCTACTCAATCTACCACCATTACAAGAAATGCCAAATCTAATCACCATTACAAATATTCAAAACCATCAAAATCAAGATATCCACCTGCGCACAGCGCACCAAGAAGACCCAGCCAAGTTCCCAATCATGGTCATCAATGGACAGCAGATAATAGTAAGAGTGGACGCAAATGAACCCAATTGGAAGATCGTCGTACCAGCCACTCTCATCCAACAAACAATACATTGGTATCATACTGTATTAGGACACTGTGGTGTCCAACGCCTATACGACACTATATCCTCCCGATTCTATTCACCCAACCTAAAGCAACTATGCCAGAGATACGTGTGCCCGGCAAACTGTCAACAATACAAAGAGGCCGGCAGGGGATACGGACAATTACCACCTAGAAAAGCGTCAATAGCCCCATGGAATGAAGTGTGTGTTGATCTCATAGGACCTTGGAGAATCCAATCGGGCGACAGACAATACGAATTCAAAGCACTAACAACAATCGATCCGGTCACCAATCTGGCAGAAATAAGCAGAATAAGCTGACCAGTTTGCAAACGGTTGGCTAGCCAGATATCCAAGGCCCAAATCGATGTATCCATGATAATGGAGGCGACTTTGTGGGTCGCGCATTTCAAACACTATTGACTCAGCATGGAATCAAATTGGTGCCAACAACAGTAAAGAATCCACAATCGAACGCCATCTGCGAGAGATTACACCGCACCATGGGAGACATACTGAGAGTCACAATGCGAACCACACACGCCAACAATGAACAAGAAGCGGAACAGATCATGGACAACGCTCTGGCTAGCTGCATGCATGCAACCCGGTGCGCAGTCAATCACACGATGCAAACCTCGCCAGGAGCCATGGCGTTCAACAGGGATATGATGATGGACATCCCCTTGATAGCCAACTTGGAAGCAATACGCAATAGGAGGCAACAACTCATTGATCAAAATCTAATAAGGACGAACAAGGGCAGAATAAACCATAACTACCAGATAGGAGATCAGGTAATGGTTCGGGTGTATGACCCCACCAAACTGCAGGAGAGATTCCACGGACCATACCCAATTATCCAAGTGTTCACCAATGGAACAATCAAAGTGCAGCTGTCGCAGGCCGTCAAAGAAATCTACAACATTCGGAAGGTGGTACCGTATCGGGGACCCATCCAACAACCACAACAGTAACTGGGTTCGACCGGTCAGCCAGTCACTGTGAGGGATAGTGTAACAATAATCCTCGTGACTGACCGATCGAGTCGGGATTCCAAGTTGAAGGGAATCCTGATGACCAGAGGAAGATTATAATAACCTGAAGAAAATCATACTTCTGGAAGAAGAGGAGATGATGACTCTTCCAAAAGATTAATTCACATCTTACATATCGATTCGATAATTACTTATAATTTTTATATTCTTTACTCTCAAAACATATCGGTAGTTGATACACTCAATACCGTTTTCATAAAAGGGAATAAACGATTGAACAAGCTTATGTATCAAGTAACTAAAAAATGATGGAATTCAATAGGAATTCGTCTGCGAACACCAAAATCTGATCGAAATTGAGCCTATTACTAGCAAAAGCGCGTGAACCAAAGAAAAAATACTCCACATGTTACTTCATAATTCAGAAATCACAATTCAGCTTCTTCAGAAAAGCAAAAGCAAACTCCCTTCAATAACTACACTCTATCAACAAGAATTTTCCAACACCAAAACTACACCATGGTGCCAACAAGCCAAAACGCAGCAGCAGCAGCAGCAGCAGCAGCAGTAGAAGCATTGCTGCCTCCCTTAGTCACAACACGACTCAACAACAACCAGTTTGAGGAGCTCACTAGGACGTTGGTTGCAAGACTAACTAGCAACACATTGCTATCACAAGCAGCGCAAGAAGCCAAGGAACAGGCCACCACCAACCAAGGTATACCCGGTTTTGAAAGTGAAAGGAAGTTAACACCAGCTGAAGAGTGCTTCAGGCAAATCCTTGAGACCTTTGGACTGAACAGGTCCACGGCGAATGAGGTATTCAGAAATGGATACTCTAAAACCGGCTCCATCTGTGACTTGGATCCAGAGGGAATTAAGTCTTTCCTTGGGTCATTGAACAAGTCAAAGCACCACCTATGCCCCAATCCAAAACAGGTCTTCATTGGAAGAATGTCTGGCAACCAACTCAGGTTATTTGTTGCTTGGGTTGAGTTTCAGCCCATGATAGGCACAACTGCCACCAAAGTTGCCTGGTTAGGAAACCCAACGGCCAAGTCAGACATGCGCAATCCCCTCAGATCTACTAAGGAAGATGGCGCTAACACAGCAGTGAAGGATTCAACGCTCCCAGACAGGCTAACTGCCACGTCCAAGTTCCAGGAATTTGATGAGAACCTATGAGAATATCTATGACATAAAAGAGGTGTTACCATAACCTCCCTACTCTACACAATAAGACAGCAATCTGCTGTTGAGAATCTTGATAGAGAAGGAACTGTCGGATCAAATCCCAAGGGCGCATATGCCAGATGGACAGAGTATGCAATCAGATGCACAATCCATGCCGGCTTGCATTGGTCTAAAGATAACAATACACTTTGGGGTATACTCTTCAAATTGGTTGGATCTGGTCCCGGTTGGTTCTGTATTCAAAGTTACGAGACTCAAGGAGGGGTACAAGGTGATGGCCATAAGGCATACTTTGCTCTCTACTCTCAAGCATATGAGGGGACCAACATCAAATTGATTATCAAGACAAAGAGACAATTCATCTGGGAATTGATCTACACAGACGACTCCAAGCACAACAACTTTGATAGGCACAAATGCTTGTGGCATGATGCTAAGCAAACATTGCAAACACACAACATATTCCCACCTGAAGACCAATTTGTATATGACTTCTGTCACTCCCTCCATGACACCTGGCTCAAACACTCAGTTCCGATAGTCATAATAGAAGGCTTGGAGTATTATGCAAACTTTGAGAAGGATTTTGGTCTACCTCCCCCTTTGCACCCTTGGGGTCAAGAAGATCCAATACCAAAGAAAGAGGGGAAGGAATGTGCCAGCCTTCACCAACAACAACAAAAAGAAGAAGAATTGCAACAACAATAGCAACTCTTCTCCTAACAAGCCAAAAGGCAACAATACCAACAATGGTAATGGAAACCGAATGCAGGGGATCTACAATGGACCCGTTGAATGCAAGTTCTATTCGCATGAAGTCTGGATGAGCATGTCTCAAGACCAGCAACAAAGATTCTGAGCACTGAAGCAACCAAAGAATGCCAGTGGAGACAACCAAAAATCTAAAGTAACGGCAGCATCTGCAACTCCAGCTGGCCCAACGTCAGCCAGCAACCAGTTTGGCTGTCACAGCCATATCACTGGAAATTGATTCACTAATCAGGGCCTTGAAATTGAATCATGGGTAGGCCGGCCAATAGTTCATCTCATAGGGATGAGCCAGTTGTCCGTTAAACCGGGCTGTTGTGAGCTAGATAGCCACGCGGACACGACTGCTGCAGGATCCAATATGGTATTACTTGATCAGTTGGATTATATTATAACTTTTGGTGATGTTACTCCATTTTCTGACACTTACTCGCCAATGAAAGATGTTCCTATTGCCCGTTGTGCTACTGCATGGAAAGACCCAAGGGATGAAGTCACATACATCTTGGTTTTTGGACAAGCTCTCTATTTTGGCAACTTGCTCCAGCACAATTTAATCTGTCCTAATCAAATTTAGGACTGCAATTTGAATGTGGTTGAAGGCACACCAAAGCGCTACAACAGTTCCTCCAGTCACAGTATTATCTTCTGATCCGATCAATTTGAACTGATGATCCCACTCCAAGTTGACGGCATTCTCTCCTACTTTGATACACGCTGACATACTACATGTGAGCTTGATACATGCAACCATGTGCTTGCAATGGATACACATACTTGAGACCCATATGCCTCTCACTTTGAAGAAGATGAGAAAGCAGCCAATGCTTCATTCCCAGGAGTGGTTGCAGCCCTATCAGAAGGAGGACCAATGAAAGAGACTGAGTCTTGGATCGGCTCAATGGATGATCCAGAGGACAAGCCCATAGGGGTTAAGCTCCATGAGTATCAACTCAGCTATCTACAAAAGATCTGTACTACTCAAACTTAACGGTTGGGTATACTCAACAAGATATCAGTGGCTTGTTACACACAGCTTATGTTGGAAGTACTGGGGACGAGGAGAACTTGGAGAATCTCCAAATGACGGCTAATTCCAGCAAAACTTTGATAAGAACTTCAATTTTGTTAACAGAGGAAGAGCTTGCAGACCAAAAGGAAGAAAAGGCCCAGACAGTTACTCTGGCGCCAGCAGGATGTGATAGATGAGGAGACTTCCCTTGAAAAGAGATCATTTATCCAGCGGGGACAATGGGGATCTCCGATAAGAATTCCGGGGAAAGTCAACAGATACGATTCCAAGGCTATTGCAAATTTGGAACATCAGTGTTAAGAGGGCGGAGGAAACTATTAAGGTCACTACCCATGAAGGCATAAGAAACCTTACCCAGCCAATTACTTGCAGGCTAAAGACCCAAAAGTGGAGAAACAGAAAGGTACTTAAGGGCCGATGGTTTGCTGATACTATGAATTTCAAAGTACCAAGTATTATCCAGAATAATACCAATGCACAGATCTTTACCAATGGCAAAGGATGTGTGGTCTACCCAGTAAGAGAGGAATCCCGGTGTATGATGGACTATCTTGCTTCATAAATGAGGTAGGAATCCCGGAGCATCTTGTCACTGATGGGGCAAATGCCCAAGGAAATCGTGAGACACACAGTACAGGATGGACTAGGCTTATGTCAGAGTATTGGATACAACAAACCTATATACAGCCCCATTGCTGGTGGCAAAATACAGCCGAGCATAGTGTCAAGGGCCTAAGGAGGGCTTTGGATTCATGACTTCTAAGAAAGGGAGCCCAAGGAGGTGCTGTTCCTTCTGCGGCATGTTGGCTGCTGGGCGCTTAAGTAAAACGGTATCTGGGGACCTGCCTGCTATGGGCAGAACTGGATTTGAACTGGTCCATGGATATACTCCAGAGATTACTCCGTATATGATCCACACCTGGTATGATTTCATTCAATTGTATGACCTACAAGATAAAACGGAGAAATACGGTCAGTGGCTGGGCCCATGTGGGAATACTTATGGTGGTGGAGACTGTCATTATGTATTGTATAAGACCAGAAAAGTTCACATAACAAACAGCACGAGGCCTATATCTGAAGTTGAATGGAAGCATCCAGATAATATCCTACAGTTGGAAGAATACAACAAACTACTTAATGAGAAGATTGGTGATGAGGTTAAACCTGCCGGCGTTTATCTTGAGAATGAGTTAGGAGAACCACCTTTGGGCCTTTTTGATGGCAAATATTAGGGTAAGGACGCAATACTTATGGCCAAAATCTTCACTGGGCGCTGATGGTTTAACCCACAATCTCAACAAGTATCTTGGTAACCAAGTGTTACTACAGATAGGGAACCAACGGATTTGCGGTACAGTTAAAACTCGGTACAGAGACGCAAATGGTACCCTGGTTAGAAAAAAACCCCATCCACTCTTAGACCCAAGGTCCTATGAGGTATCTATGCTGGATGGATCAATCAAAATCTACAAAGCAAATATGCTTACAGAGAATCTCTATTCTTCTGTGGTTGATGAAGGGCACGTGTATTGTCTGCTGGACAAGCTCCTTGACTATGAAAAGGATGAGGAGGCTCTAACAACAGAGCAAGCTACTATCACAACTAAATCTGGGCAAACTCAGACTAATCCAGCAACCAAAGGATGGAGAATCCTAGTTAGTTGGAAAGATGGGACTACTTCTTGGACCAAGTTAAGTGACATGAAGGAAAGTTTCCCCCGTCAAAATAGCACTATTTGCCAAAGAACAGGACATAATAGATGAACCAGCATTTAAGTGGTGGGCCTATAGAGTTATTTGGAAGAAAGATCTCATAATCTCTGGCACTAAAAATGAATACTGGATCAAATCCCATAAGTATGGGGTTCACCTACCAAAGTCAATTGCAGAAGCAAGGAAGATTGACAATGAATCAGGGGGTGATTATTGGGCTCGGGCTATTGCAAAGGAAATGAAGAACAATTTCATAGCTTTTGAGTTCAATGATGAAGACAAAGTGCCTGTAGGGCATACCAAAATCACGATGCACATGACATTTGATGTGAAAATTGATTTAACCCAAAAGGCCCAACTTGTTGGGGATGGGCATAAGGCTCCAGAAATATCATGGGAGTATACATACTCAAGCGTTCCCAGCATGGATTCAGTTCAGATATTCTTTCTGGTTGCTGCACTTAACAATCTTGAAGTCTTAAGTGCTGATATACAAAATGTGTACTTAGCCACGCCAATCAAAGAGAGCTACTACACGTTGACTACATTGGAACAAGGATTTGCATCAGAGTTATGTGGAAGATCCTGCAACATTGTAAGGGCCCTATATGGGCTGTTGGTTGCGAGTACATCATTCTGATCTCATTTGTCTGAATACTTAAGGGGACTTGGATATAAGTCCTGTAAAGCTAGTGATGTGGACGTATATATGCAGCCGGCCGTTAAAAAGGATGACACGGGGTATTATCAATACTGCGTGGCATATGTGAATGATATCCTTGTATGTGGAATGGATCCAAAGTTTCAGATGGACACAATCAAAGGGCAATTCAAATTAAAGGATGGGACTGCTGAGCCACCTTCTTTCTATCTCGGGGCTGATATCGGAAACACTTTTGTCGATGGGACTAAGTATTGGTTCATGCCTTTGACTAAGTACTATACCTCCAAGGCTGTTAAGGCTGTTGAAGAGGAGTTGGTTAAGGATAAGCACACCTTCAAGATACTTCCAAAAACTACAAAATCACCCTTGGTAACTGGATATAGGCCCGAAATTGACTCCATTGGATATGCAAGCTTGGCAGATTGGATATTGTTATGCCTGTGCCGCTTATGTCTCAATATCTTGCACAAGCCTGTGAAGGGCATCTAAATCAATTGTTTCATCTGTTTGCATACTTAAAGAATTTCAGTAAGTAAAAATTTGTATTTGACTGTTCTCTACCAGAACTGGATGAGTGGGTATTCCATAAGTGTGATTGGGCTGAATTTTATCTGGATGCAGGGGAACTACTGCCTCCAGATATGCCCAAGTCACGAGGAAAGGCTGTTATGACTACATGTTTTGTGGGCGTGGATCATGCCGGATGCAAGACTACCAGAAGATCTCATACAGGAATCATCGTCTTTTTTAACAGGGTACCTAGTATTCTATGGTTTTCTAAAAGACAAACTGCCGTTTAAACTTCAACATACGGTTTGGAGACAGTGGCCCTCAAGATTGCAATCAAGTTGGCAGAAGGCCTGCGATATACTAAGCTCAGAATGATGGGCATACCTATAGAAGGACCAACCGGCATGTTTTGTGACAATGACTTCGTTGTTAAGAATGTCACACACCCAAAAAGCCCTTGCAAGAAGAAGCATAACAGTATTGCTTGTCACAAGGCATGTGAATGTATTGCAGCAAACATTATCCGGATTGGCAAAGCGCCCGGTGAAACTAATATCACGGACTTACTCATCAAGCTCATGGTTGGGATAAAGCTATTTTCACAATGTAAAAGATGCATGTGGAGGTGCAAATGAGAGAACCAATCGACACTTAAGGTATCTTCTACAAGTACTTTATACTACTAGTATGAAGACACTGGGACTCTAGAAAAGCGCCGGTAGCAAATGTTCAGATGATGTACGGACATTTGGACATACGGACGGATCCACATAGAAGTAGTAGTAAAAGAAAGATAAATAAAGCGAACGGCTATGTTTATGCCGGTTTCCTGAATCGCTAATGATAAAGGTGCACTAATAATGCCTGATGGAGGTGCGATCCAAATAATCAGCATACCGGTACATGATAATACTCACAAATTAAAAGAACACTGAATAATACTACTACTAGTAGTACTTGGTAGTTACACCACGAGCAATTGTGTTAGTGATGTAGCCTCAACGAGAGTAAAACTAGACTTCGTGGGAAAGCGAAGATGATGATGAGATAATGGGTGATTCCCGAAATAGTCTGGGTAGGGGCCCAGATTTAATTCTGTACCATTTTGACCCAGATTTGCTTGAAATCCACCATGGAATTCCGGACTGACAAAAATTTCATTCCCTTATACTCACCCAACAGACAAGTCACACATCCAACGGATCACCAATTTTGGCTGCTGCTACTGATACACGACAACATTTTTCCATCAAATCGTATAATTAATATTGCTTTTATCTGCTGGTGTTGCTATGTGACAACAATGAGGGAGGAGATACACATTCAGCTCCGGACATAATTTTTATATCGTATCATCATCAGCGAGTACATCAGCGAGCACTAGTACTACTACTAGTATGGCACCAATAGCCAATACATGAGCACGGGCTGGACGCAGGTTGGGTGTGACCAACTACAGCAAAACCGGACTCATCGAATTGCTACACACCATCAGTTTGACCAATGGGATCAAGTCGCCCAAATCCATAGAGACAACTTCCCTGACACTGACAGAACTGTTCCCAACCTCTGTAGGAAATACACGAACCTTTACAGGAAACAAATGCCTACCAGCAATCCAAATTGCCCTGAGGAGGTGAAGTTGGCAAAGAAGATCAGAAAATTGATTCATGATAAGGCGGAAATTGGTGATGGAGAAGATGAGTTTGATATGGTGGAAGAAGGATACATCAATAACAATGACATAAGTAGTAGTAGTGAGGACAAGGACGAGGACGAGGACTCTGACGATGACATTCTTCTTCCTCCAATCCCACTTGGTCAACCTTCACAAGTAACGGAATCAGCCCAGCCAACCCAGCCAACCCAACCAATCCAACCACCTTCCCAACAAGTAACTGCAAACAAAAACGAGGTCGCCGGGATTGCAAATGGACAGTTGAACACATTCGTGAACCTACCACCTTCCCCAGCAGTACCCCAGCTTATGCGTTCACGGTCCTCTTCTTCCTCAACCGCGGGAGCCACCAAGAGACCGTACAAAAGCTCCAAAGTCAATGGCCAGGAGATCCTTGCTTTCTTGAGAGAGAACTCTGAGCTTGAGAGGGAACAAAGGAGAGAGCAATCCCAGCTCGAGAGGGAAGAACGACAGGCCTTGATGGAATCGTTGAAGTCGGCCATCATTGACGTTGCCTCCTTATTCCTACAACAAATTTCCAATTCCGAAAATGAAGCTGAAGATTACCCCAAGCCGGCAATTCCACTTAAGGCTTTGGTTCCTGTTTAATGGCAATGTCAGAATTGGAATCGGAATCAAATAAATCGGAATCAGAATCCGAATCAAATAACCATGGATCATCAGATGGGTTCGGAATGACTGGATTGCTGGTTCGATTAATCTGTTGTACGTAGATTCTTTGGGCTTGAAGAGTCCAGCAAATCTGTTGTCGGTGTTGAGCAATCTGTTGTTGGTGTTGAACAATCTGTTGTTGGTGTTGTTGTTCAATTTTGGCTTGATTTTGTTCGTGTTGCTGTTCAGCTTTGGCTTGAAGAGCCTGAAGAATCTGTTTTTGTTCTTGTTTGGAAAGTACCATCATGTTGGTTTTGGTTTTGGTTTTGGTTTTGGTTTTGGTTTGGTTTTGGAAGAAAACAAATTATGAGCTTTGCAACTTTGCAAGAAAATGAAATAATGAATTACTAGTAAAAATAATGAACTACTAGTAACTACTACTACTAGTTGTAATAACTCATGCAAAATCTTTAAGTTGGTAGTACATGAAAGTCTGAAATCAATTGGAATCAAATTGTTGGGAGTCAACGATTCCCACCTTGACTCCCATTTCCATGTATGAAATAACTGATGGAATTAACCCCGTCTGGCGCTGTGTTGAACCTCTCTTAAGGAGTTGAACCCCTCTTAAGGAGCCGTGCGGTTTTTACGAACCCGAACACCAAACGCGAAACTACTCCAGATCAATCAAAACTATTTGTATAGGATCAATCAATAAAGTACTGTACTTGTGCCCTTCCAGCAAGCTTTAGCAAGCTCCTCTAAGCTCATACTAATTCAGCTCATAATTCATAAAGATAGCAAAAGGAAAAGCTATGTCAAAATCTCTGCTAGTACTAATTGGTCGTTAATATTTACACTTTACACTTTGCAATGGACCGGTCGACCAAATCGACCATGGTCCCACTCAACAACAATCTACTTGACTACTCACTCAACAACAACAATCTACTCGGCTACTCACTCAACAACAATCTACTTGACCACTCAAAGCGAAATGCGAACATCGAACTGCACCAAACCCTTAAGTCAAAACATCCAAGTCCATCGGAACCCAACGGCTATCGAGCACCAGCTCAACAGCTCAACGCGCGGCTAGTCAAACATGCTGGTGCATAAGAGAAGTATCCTTCCTTCTTATGCATGAAAACATTCAGGATCTGGTTGTGACCAATGGTACTTGTTTGGTAATTGTACAGGAGAATCACCAGGTTCATTGTGACCTTCCGGTCTCCAAATTCCTCCAATAGGAGCTTGTCTTTCAATTGTGGAAACTGCCCCTGGATGATATGCATTCCCCACTCTGACAACTGGCAAAGGGATGTTGCTTCTCTGTTCAACAGAACAGCCTCTGGGGTATCTGGATAATTCTGGGAACTTTGCACAAGGCAGTAAAGTCTCCCGGTCGCAACCCTAAACACAGAGTCAACGCAAACCATTGCCAGGAACTTAACAAACAGTTCTTCTATTTTATCATAAACACCATGACTGGCAATTGTGCTGTCATGCCAGCAACCAGGGCAGTTGTAATTGCAAATACGGATTCTCCCATCGGACGCAAAGAAGACAAAGACACTGTTGATGTAAGTGTCACTGACCCAACTGTTGTAAAAGTAACTCTGAACCATCCAATCCAAAGAATGCTGAATTTTGACTTTGAGTCCATCTGCAGCGGCCCATACTTAACGTTGTTGCAGTCTTGGGTATTTGGTGCCAATTGTGGCAATGTATTCCTCCACTTCTTCTTCTGTTGGGGCTTTAACCATTGCCTTTGGATGCTTCTGCAATACGAACAAGAGAACCTTCCTGGAGAACTTCAACCATTTGTACACAACAGTTGAGGTGAGTCCAAACGCCATAGACACAGATCTTGCGACAGATCCTCGTGTTCTAAACCAATGAAGTACTAGACCAAAAACAGCAAGTTGTGTTTGCCTCACACTTTCTTCCACTCCATACTCCATTCACGTTGACCTTCTGCTTTCGAATGCATCCCGTGTTTTTGTTGACGGTGTATGCATCAAATACTGGTTGAAACATGCCTAGGAGATTGCAAAAGACCTTGTGGTCGACACCATAGCAGTTGAGAAGAGCCTGGTTGTTACCTGACTGGAATAGATAAAGAAAGGGGGACTCAGAATGACGACAAAGGGTTATCCTTGGTGTTCTCCTATCTCTTCGATACCTTTCTTCCGCGTCATCATCATCGTCATCATCATCTTCTAAAAGATACAAGCAAACAAGCAACTCAAGAGACATGGTCAATGGATCAACAAATATTATGTATCAGTTGAGTTGCTGAAACAAGCTGAACCCGCTGAAAGTTGCTGAAAATGTCCAGCACATCTAAACAACAACCCACAGTTTTAATCGTATCAAGACAACAATTTGCAATTTTTTAATTGTATGAAGTGGACAAATTTGGCTATTACAATAGTCCGCGTGAAGGATTCCTTATTCCAAAAATGAGACTTTGCACACTGGCCCCGCCCCAAAATCTGGGTAGGGTGATTTTCATTCCCGAAATACAAAAATCTGGGCCCCTACCCAGACTATTTCGGGAATCACCCAATTACGTAATGTCGTACCGTAGGTACGTATGTTTGGCGTTAGAGGTTTTGGAGGGAACTTTGAAATCGAACCCATCGCTATTGGATTCAACTTTGATCTTCCACGTGGATTTAGTATCTTGCCAGGATCGCTAGGGTGCGACTAGCGTACACGTACGTCGTACCGATATGTGCGAACGTCATAAATCAGTCGAGAAGAATCAGGGCATGAAAATTAAATAATCGAGCATCGTTTACTAGTCCATAACTGGTAAGATTACCGGGTACGAACGAGTATTACTCGAACAGGAATACCTCCGCCGTCTTTCCCCCGTGATTCCATTGTGCAATCCAGAAGAATCGACTTGCTGGTGTCGCAGCGGACTCGCACAAACTCACAGAAGAACCGTAAATGAAGACCACGTTCAGATAACGCTTCCATCCTTTCTATCCACTTGTGTCGGCCAAAAATATTTGGTCTCAACAAGGATGATGATGAAAAAATCTGTACTGCCAGCTGTCGCTGCCGCCACTGTCTTCTTTTCCCTTTTCTCGCTGTCGGCCTTCTATGACATCCAGACTGTCCAGTCGTTCTCGACTTCTAGGACGACGAATATCGCTTTGCAAAGACAAACATTTTACGCGACAAAACAAAATCGCATACATGAAAAGAAGATTTTTTCGACTAAGCTTGATACAGAAGTGAGCTCACGAAGGAACGACGGAAATTTGCTTTCTCGTCAACGAAAGAAAGATAAAGACGGCAACAGCTATACATCCAATAAAAAATACAAGGACCGAAACGAACAACAACAGCGAGAGCGGGAAAGACGGGAGCTCAAAAACAAACTTTTTCGAGCCCGCGATTCAATACTCTTTTATGGAAAAGACAGAAAGAATGATTTGGGAATACGACCTTCGGACACATTACAGTCCGACATATTGCCAAGTATCATCCAATCTTACTCATCGGCAATATTACAGGCTTCATTTACTTCGTCTTTCAGCTCAGAACTGTTCGACCCATGGGAAGTTCGGCAAGCGCTTTTGGAAGAATCTCGTCCTGTTCAAGAACGAATACTGGGTTTGCTAGCGGTCTTGATGCAAGTGACGACACACATGGAAGAAGAATATATAATATACAACAATGACTCAGTAGATAAGAAAGCAAAAAAGAAAACGATCGAAAAATCGACGGAACAGATCCGGTTAATTCAATCTAAGCTGTGGCAGACCTGCAGAGAGATCCTAGAAGATATGCTGTTGAAAACAACGACAAAGGAAGATACTGCATATCACGAGGAACGCCAACAGCAAAAGGAAACTCATATTCTGTCCCCAATTGCAGTCAATGCTCTAGCAACGTCTCTCCGTCCTTTCTCCAGATATCGACTGACAAGCGACAATTCTCACTCAGGAGTCGAGGAAATCAAGGAATTGATCCAGCTCGTCAATGATGCAAGACTAGGCGCGGCAACCTCTTCCGAGACTCAACAACGTCAAGAAAATAGCGAGAAATTAGATCGGGCATTGCTATACTCGTGGAATTGTTACTTGTCTTCCCTTTGCGATCGGGCAGTGACAACGAATAATCCCAGTGATATTGGTCTCGAAACGGCCACAAAGGTTCTGGTGGAAGAAAACTTCGAGAGTGGCGTCGTTGAATCTGATATTACATCGTATAATACAGTGATGGGCATCGCAGGGAAACTTGGAAACGCAACTCTGGTGAATAATTTGTGGGAGGATGTCATGGAAAAGCGAGAGAAAAGACCGAAAGATCGACAACTGCCGCTTCAACCCAACAGCAGAACGTACAACGCTCGTCTTATGGTCACTGATTCGAAACAGCGATTGAAAATTTTGGACAATGAAATTCTACCGGATACACTCAACGTACAGGACAAGAATTCTGTTGCCATCAGTAATGACACTCCTCATCTGTCGATCTATGATGCTTTTACTATCGATCTAATGTTGATACCCTTGTTGCAAGCCAATCGAAAGGAACAATTATTTGAACTCATCGATAATTGGATGATGCGTGTCAATCGTCAGCATAATGAGACGTTGAATCAAGGAGCTCCCATATCAGACAAGCAACGAAAAATGAATAACAATAAGGTACAGCGGGCTTTTCAAAATGCCATGTCTGCATTCTTTATTACTCTGGTCCAGCGCAACGGAGATGTTCGAACAGCACGAGAACTCTGGAATCGGTATATGCTCTTAGAAATGAACCAATACGACGAGTCACGTAACGACGAGGATAAAAATGAACCCTCTGAAGATGTTTCCGATGTAATGAAAGTTGTGTTGCCGGAACGACGGCATTACAACATACTTCTGGACGGATATGCGCGATTGGTGGACGAGGTACGGGATCGGCATGGACCCAAACTCGATCTGCCGAAAGAGAAAATTGGATTTTCAAAGAAGAATGGGGCAACGAAAACAGCAAAGATTTGGGAAACGAAAGGAGATGTGGAGGATGATCGCGGCGTGATTTCAAATTCGAAATTTTACCACGAAGTTCAAGAAGCGGCCATTCGCGATGGACGGAATCTGTTTGCCCTTATGATGGCACAACACCAGCAACAGCGAAACCCTCGAAAAAAGGTGGGCTCCGATATTTACACCAAGAGCACAATGATTCGACTATGTCGGAGCGGTTCTGAGGTCAGGGATCTCTTGCAACGAGCTTCCGATGTGACTTCTAATGGTGCCACCCGATCACCATCGGATCGCACGTGGCTTCCGAGATCTGTAGTCCGAGCTGCCATTACCACCTGTGGTAGACTGGGCGATCCGTCCATGGCATGCACCATATTTGAGGAGTTCATGTTCCCGGAACACGATAGTGACAACAAAAAATTCTTTTCCAATTACCGAGCCTTCAACACGCTCCTCGGTGCTTTGGCAAGTGGAGCCAAGATGGAAAATCCGAAGCTAGACTTGATGCCAGACGAAGTTGAAGATACAGGAACTACTCCCTCGCTACTTGGACACATTCATGGATTGACTTGCACCGAAGCGGTCGTACGCATTCTGAATCTCATGACATCCAAGAACGCTCAAACCTATTGCGTTGCTGCATCTGCTCTCCAATATGCCCCGCTGGAGGAACAAAGTCGGTATTCGCCTACTATCAATGGGGACGACGAAGACGGGACTGCAACGACAACACCTCTGGGCCTCCAGATTTTTCACAATGCGACCAGTCAGGGCATCCAGGCCGATGGGCGATTGGTCAACGCCATTTTTCGGTGTTACGGGGACGACATTGCCGGGGCGTTGGACGGATGGAAATCCCACATACGGAGTGCCACCGACCAATACGAAAATCGCATTCGTTCCTCGAAGCGAAAGAACATGCTGGCGGCCTACAACGGCTTGCTGTACGTGTGTGGACGGGCGGAACGTCCCGACATTGCCGTGAGGATCGTGTATGCGATGAAAAACAAGGAGGGCCTCGAAATCAGCGAGAATCCTTACAACAGCTACCGATCTGGCAAGACCGCACGCGAGGCGCTCCTAGAGTCTCGACCGGAGGAACAAGAACAAGAATCTCGGTGGCAACGGATGCGGCTGCCGAAACTCCGCATGGTGGAACAATACGAAAACATTCTATACGTGGAATGCAAGAAATATGACACGAGGGATCGGAGAACGGAAAACGACAAGCGGGTTCGAATCATTGTATAGAGTGAGTGAAAAGGTCCTCCATATATTCTCTACGAAGCTATTATTAACCTCCATCATAAATTCGATCCAGAGCATAACACACCGACGCTTAAATACATACACACAGCCAGTAAAGTGCAGATCCACACGAAGATCGGCACATATGATTTTAGAAAGAATCCGTTAACGATATTGTGCAATGCGTTTTGTATCTTTATTAAAACCACAACATCGAACAGAAGTGCCTGCACGCTAGTTTGATCCTGTGTTTCCTTTCGTTTGCTCGTCCTTCCTCTGCCAGTGCTTTAAAAATTTGCACCTCCTTTCCAATTATCGGTGCGTGGACTGTGACAGCCTTGCTCGCAAAGACTGTGCCGCAGCGCTGCTATCGGCAACCCGTGTTTTCATAGTAGGCTTTCTTATTGCCTGTGTGCTTTCTTTCTTTAATCACAAAACCGACTTTTCACGGCTCAGACTTTCAACGACTGTCACTGTGATTATCGTTGCGATGCGATTCGTGTTTTTTGCGACGAGTTCTAGATCGGACGTGCTCGTGTCGTCCGTGTTTTGTTTGCGCAATGGAGAACGGAGTTTCAACACGGGTTTTGGCTGTTGTTTGTTTGTTTGTTTGTTTGTTTGTTTCTGCGTTGGTTTCGACCACCCATGAATCACCGGTGATGGGACTTCCGGAAATTGGTCGAGCTCAAACTGGGGTTTGCGCTTGAAAGGTGGTTTGGGATATCGATTTCGTCTTGGGCTGGCTCCAATCCAATCCAATCTACACAACACTACGCTAATTTTCGATTCGGGCGTGGAGGGATTTGTTGCCCGGGTCGGTTTTGCTTTTTGTTTCGCTTTATTTTCTTTCTGTTTTTTCCTGTGCTGCTCGTTTCGTCTCGGACGTTGTCGTTGTCGTTGACGTTGACGTTGTCGTTGACGTTGTCGTTGACGTTGTTCTTGTTCTTCCAGACAGAAAGTCATCCATGTAGTCGACGCGGTTATTCCACTCGTTGGACACCACCCCGGAATATTCGTCCCGCCAGGAGGATTTCGCATCGTTGGAGGCCCGGTAGTGCGCCAGAAATCCCTCCGTGGTGGCGTTCAACCGGTGCGAGATCGGAGAGCGTCCCCCGACCGCCACGACGGGATAGTGGATACAGAAATAAAAGACGGTGGCGGTTCGGACGATCAGCTTGACGTCGGCGTAGTGCTGGTCCGTCAGGCACTGCCATTTTTGGAGGACGGATCCCCCCGCGGAAACGGTGGTGCCGTCGCAGGGTGCCATAACGGTCGGCACCCACTCGAGGGCATCCGCGTTCGGAGCGACGGTTTCGAAAATGTGCGAGGCCACTTCCAACACGGTCGCACGGCGGGGAGTCTTGCCGTTGCCATTGTTGCCGGTGGCATTCGCATCGGCATTCGCATTCGCATCGGCATCGGCATTCGCATCGGCATTCGCATTCGCATCGGCATCGTTATTGACATTCGACGTTGCGCGTTTCCGGCATCAGCGGCACAAAGTACTCGTCTCCGTCGTGGTAGCTGAGATAGCGCGTCGCGTACCCGATCCGGTGCAGGGCCGCCATCGATCCGGCGATCTGTGCCGTGTCCATTCTCCGGTGCTCGACGGTCGACATGCAATTGACCAACGGAAACCACCGATAAGAGACCAGCCCCGATGCAATGTGTCCGTGTTCTTGCAACACCCGGTAGATGGGACCCCCCGGTTCCGGATCGTTGTCGTAGATCACAAAGTGGTCGTATCCCTGCTGTCGGTGGTAAGAAATCCACTCGGGGAGCCGGTGGACGGAACTCCAGATTGTTTTGGTCTCGGCGTCGCCCTTCCGGGAGTCTAGCGCGTAGGACGAAATCACGGGCAGGTACCCCACCAGTTGGAAGTGCATCGGCTCGAGGTTTTGGTTTTGGTTCGCGGTGGTGTGGGCCGACGCCGGGTGGCAGATCGGAATGTTGCGGATTGCGGGGAGTTCGTGCATCGGCAAAGTTCCGAACCCGGGACGGCGGTGGTTTCCCCACGATCCCTGCTTGGGTTGTTCCGGATCTTCCATCGAGTGCAGCGTCACGTACAATCTCGTGGAGGTTTGGCCCGGAACGACGAGGTGCTTGAGTTCGCTCGGCAGTTTGCATTGGATCAGGTAGATGGGATCGTGCGGCCACGTCGAGTGGACAAAGTCGCTGAGAACGTAGATCGGATGCGAATGCGAATGGGAATGGGAATGCGAATGGGAATGGCTGCTGGAGCCGGAGCGTGTGCTAGCAGTGCCAGTGCCAGTGCCAGTGCCAGTGCCAGTAACAGCGCCGTCCGAAAAGGCGCAGACGAAGCGGTGGTATCCTTCGTCCCGAAACGTGCCAATGGAATCGGCCTCCTTCCAATCGTCATCGCACTTGCCGCGATTGATTCCGACAAATGTGACAATGGTTCCGTCGTAGGAAGCAAAGGCGTCTGCCAGGTACGGGAGTCCCGTGTGGTGTTCCGGGAAGGGATACTCCCGGTATCCGGTGCACGAGGAGGAGGAGGAGGCGGCGGCGGCGGCATCGACATAGTCATCGTCATCGTTGACAGTAAGAGTGCCATCGCCATCGCCATCGCCATCGCCATCGCCTACCAGTCGCTCCTGAACCATTCGAATCATAGAATGATCGACGTAGAAGACGGAAGCGACCAGGCCCAGAATCGCCAGGCCAGTCACAGCTGTCATCGTGGCGAATTTCCTGTTGCTGCTGCTGCTGCGAATGCTGCTGCTGCGAATGCGTGTCGTGGATGCCATGCTTTGAATATTGATGATTTGGATTCGTTCTCTATTACTATGTTTCGTACTCTCTCGCATCCACTGTTCTTGGTGGAATTCCATACCTTCTTGTTTTATGCTCTGTGGTACTCGTAACATCGTAGTCGATAACAGCCGTGGATTGGGTGGTGGTGATGGTGATGGTGATGGTGATGGTGATGGCGGCGGCGATGCTTGGACGATCAGAGTACACGGATGAATTCGTCTGGAGTGGGAAAATAGACAAGCTCGTGTTTCTTCTAACAAAGGCTTGGTAGAGTGGTACCGGTACAGTGGTGAGCATTAATATTCACAAGCCGAACCTGTGAAGACTCCTCTGGCTACGAGTACAAGTACGATACCGGTGCCTACTACAAATTGTATCTTGTGTGACTACGAAGTACTTGTTGTACTCGTAATTGTTGCTCTTACTCGTATTTCTTACTCTTACTCGTAGTTGCTAAGATGATGAAAAGTGAGAGGAGCGCATCGTGTAAGTCGTGTAAGATTTACGGTATAGTATGTAGGGGTGGGGTTACTCGTACTCGTCGTACTCGTACTCGTACTCGCCACTACCGGTACTATTATTTGTATGCTTCTATCCGAGAGTGCGTCCAAGATGTTCCCTGTAATCTTAGCGGCACGCACGTGTTTGGGGCTTGCAAAGAAAAGTGAAGCGCACCTCGGATGAGATACGATGCTCGTTCCCGCCAGATTTGTGATTGCTCATTAGGCTTACAGTACCGGAATATGTTACCGGTAGAGGTAATCTCACCGGTACCGGTACGGGTATTAGCTTACAAGAGATGTACCGCACTCCGTGCGAATTCACAGATAGCAGAATGTCAGGCATCGAATGAAATAATAACCTAAAACTCAAAAAATAATAAGACTGTAGTTTTTAGAAAAAGTTTACTCGTACGTTACTGTAAATCTTACGTCATGAAGACATACCGGTAATAGGTAACACACGTGTCAACCCCTCTCTAAAGAAGAATCCGAGGCGCGCGCGCCGAGGATTTTTCTTTAGAGAGGGGTTGACACGTGCCAACCAAATTGATGGAGTTGTTAGTTGAACGTTTAACACTAGCCCTAATAGAGTTGACAACGTAACCTTCTAGACGGAGTGTGCTGGGGGAGGGGGGGGGGGGGGGTTGGGGGGGAATAATGTAGAAATATTAAAAAAATCTGTTTTTAACAAGTAGCCTTGGTACAAAGGCTACGACCAAAAATCGTTAAAAACACGATCCAAATGATTATTTACGGAAATGAGACGCTTTGTCTAAAAGCAATAGTAATATTTAGTGGCGCGCGTTCATTTTTATGTTCGCAGACTCTCATTTTATGGTTGTACGTAACCAAAAGATTTAACCAGATAAAAAATCATACGATTCTCGTCGCCGTCATCGTCATCGTCGGCCTTGTCGTTGTTGCCATATGAGAGAGTTAATTGGTGAGAAATACAATCGGACTTTTTAGATTTGGTACAATTTGTACCGTACATGAATGAGTCTGACTACATTCGGATTTTAATTCGACGACAAACTGAGGTGCGAAATATTAACATGGAGTACGGTACGGTAGATATGAACTTCGATGGAAAGATGTCGGCGGCAAATTCCATCAAAAAAGAAGAAGAAAACCCCTATCATTACTTAAAATCAAAGAAGATGAGAGTTTGAATTTAAAATAGAACTCGCGTGAATGACGTCACTTGATTGGTAGTATAGATCAATTGGTAGGATGAGTATGAAGGTAGCTAAATACAGCATGGGGGGTTGTCCAAATTTGAAAAAATAAAAAATAAAAAAATAGTTTCTTTCACTCTCTCAAAAATGAAGTATGATGCAAGATAGGATTGAACCATAGAATTGAATGATCATTGAGTTGAGTCAAAGAATTCAATCATAGAATTCAATCATGGAATTGAATCATCAACTTGAGTCAAAGAATAGAATCAAATAATTGAACCAAACAATTGAATGATAAACTTAAATCATAGAATTCAATCATAGGCTTGAATCATCAACTTGAGTTGTGGAATTAAATCATTAAGTTCGATCAACAGACTTTGAATCATACAATTGAGTCATAGACTTGAATCATGGAATTGAATCATGAATCCTTGAAGTGAATGAGTGATTCCCACCAATGATAAAGTAATAAAAGTTTTCGACCAAAGTAATAAATCTATTCACTTTCTACATAGATTTATTAACTATTGAATAGAATTTAGCAGTCGTGACTGTCAGGACTGCCAGATTTTATTAACTAAATAAAAACAGAATAAACTCGAACGGAATCACTAAAATCAAATATTTTAGTCACCCAGTCACCCAACGCACGAGTCACTAGTCATGCGCACCTCTTATTTTGAGAACGTTAACTGGTAAAAACAATTCCACTTAGGCCTACAACAGAAACAGGTTAAACTATTTGAACCAAGGCATCATTAAGGACCGGATCCATAAGTAAACACTTGGAACCCATATGTGCATTCAAAAGAGTACATAGAATATTATACATAAAAAATTCTGAAAATTCAACTGCCGGCCAGTCTTGAATACTTAACAGGCTTGCTTGCCAAAATAGGCCGGTAGGTGGCGCGGGTAGTGATTGAACAGACAGTTACTGTTTCTTATTTAGAGATTCCGAATTCCAAATTTGCTCCGAGTAATAGTTAATAAAATCTATTCATCCGTTGGGTGCGCCAAAAATCTATTCAATCTATTCACTCGCGAATATTTTTTTATTACTTTGGTCAAATCATTGGTGGGAATCACTCAATAATAGATTAGAGTCAAAGAGTGAAATCATAGAGTTGAATCATGGAATTGAGTCATAGAATTGAATTGTAGATTTGAGTCGTGGACTACAATCATAGACTCAGATCATGGAAGTGAATCATAGAATTGAATCTTACTCTTGAATCATAGAAATGAATCATAGACAAGAATCATAGACTTGAGTCAAAGAATTGAATCATAGAATTGAATCATGGAAGTGAATCATGGAAGTGCGTCAAAGAATTGAGTCATAGAATTGAATCATAGAATGACGAGTAATAGAGTGGAACAATAGAAATTAATCATAGAAATGAATTGTAGGTTTGAGTCAGACAATGGAATCATAAACTGGAATCATAGACTTAAATCATTAAATTGAATCATTGACTGGAGTCAAAGAATTGAATTATATACTTGAATTATATACTTGAATCATAAAATTGAATCATGGACTTCAATCATGGAATTGAGTCACAGAATTGAGTCACAGAATTGAATTGTAGATTTGAGTCATGGACTGGAATCATAGCCTTGAATCAAAGACTTGAGTCATAGAATTGAATCATGGAATTGAATCATAGAGTTGAATCATGGAATTGCATCATGGAAGTGCATCAAAGCATTGAGTCATAGAATTGAATCATAGAATTGAATCATAGAATGATGAGTAATAGAATGGAATCATAGAACTTAATCATAGAAATGAATCATAGGTTTGAGTCAAACAATGGAATCATAACCTAGAATCATAGACTTAAATCATTAAATTGAATCAATGACTGGAGTCAAAGAATTGAATTATATACTTGAATCATAAAATTGAATCATGGACTTGAATCATAGAATTGAGTCATAGAATTGAATTGTAGATTTAAGTCATGGACTGGAATCGTAGCCTTGAATCATAGACTTGAGTCAAAGAATTGAGGCATAGAATTGAATCATAGAATTGAATCATCAACTTGAGTTGTGGAATTAAATCATGGAATTGAATCATGGAAGTGCATCAAAGAATTGAGTCATATAATTGAATCATCAAATGATGAGTAATAGAATGGAACCATAGAAATTAATCATAGAAATGACTTGTAGGTTTGAGTCAGACAATGGAATCATAAACTGGAATCATAGACTTAAATCATTAAATTGAATCATTGACTGGAGTCAAAGAATTGAAGTATATACTTAAATTATATACTTGAATCATAAAATTGAATCATGGACTTCAATCATGGAATTGAGTCACATAATTAAATTGTAGATTTGAGTCATGGACTGGAATTGTAGCCTTGAATCAAAGACTTGAGTCATAGAATTGAATCATGGAATTGAATCATAGAGTTGAATCATGGAATTGCATCATGGAAGTGCGTCAAAGCATTGAGTCATAGAATTGAATCATAGAATGATGAGTAATAGAGTGGAACCATAGAACTTAATCATAGAAATGAATTATAGGTTTGAGTCAGACAATGGAATCATAAACTGGAATCATAGACTTAAATCATTAAATTGAATCATTGACTGGAGTCAAAGAATTGAATTATATACTTGAATCATATACTTGAATCATAAAATTGAATCATGGACTTAAATCATAGAATTGAGTCACAGAATTGAATTGTAGATTTGAGTCATGGACTGGAATCATAGCCTTGAATCAAAGACTTGAGTCATAGAATTGAATCATGGAATTGAATCATAGAGTTGAATCATGGAATTGAATCATGGAAGTGCGTCAAAGAATCGAATCATTGACTGGAGTCAAAGAATTGTATTATATACTTGAATTATATACTTGAATCATGGAATTGAATCATAGATTTGAATCATATAATTGAGTCATGAGATTGAATCATGGATTGGAATCATAGACTTGGATTGATGAATTGAATAATAGAAATTAGTCATAGAATGGAATCCTTGACTTGAGTCATGAAAATGAATCATATAATTGACTTATAGATCTGACTCATAGACTTGACTCAAAATTGAATCATAGACTTGAATCATAAACTTGAATCATAGACTTGAATCATAGACTTGGATGATGGAATTGAATCATGCAATTGAATCATGCAATTGAATTGTGGAATTGAATGGTAGACTTGGATTGATGAATTGAAAGATAGATTTGAGTCATAGTATGGAATCATTGACTTGAGTCATGAAATTAAATTAAATTATATAATTGACTCATAGACCTGATTCATACACTTGACTCAAAATTGAATCATAGAATGGATTCATAGAATGGAATCATAGACTTGGATGATGGAATTGAATCATGCAATTGTATCATGGATTTGAATTATGGAATTGAATCATGGATTTGAATGATGGAATCGAATCATGAATCATGGAATTGAATCATAGACTTGGATTGAAGAATTGGATGATAGATTTGAGTCATGGAATGGAATCGTTGACTTGAGTCATGAAAATGAATCATATAATTGACTCATAGACGTGACTCATAGACTTGATTGAAAATTGAATAACAGACTTGAATCATAGAATGAAATCCTAGACTTGGATAATGGAATTGAATCAAAGAATTGAATCATGAAATTGAATCATGAATCATGGATTTTAATCATGGATTTCAATCATGGATTTCAATCATAGACTTGGATTGAAGAATTGAATCATAGATGCGATTCATGGAATGGAATTGTTAAATTGAGTCATGAAAATGAATCATGCAATTGACTCATAGACCTGACTCATAGACTTGATTGAAAATTGAATAATTGAATTGAATCATAGAATTGAATCATAGACTTCTATGATGGAATTGAATCATGGTTTTAAATCATGAATCATGGAATTGAATCATAGACTGAGGTTCTTTAGTAAACACGCAAGCTCAGGAGGTAGGGAATTTTGAAAATAAGGTAATTGAATCACATAATTGAATCATAGACTTGTACCATGGAATTGAGTCAATGAATTGAATCATGGAATTGAATCAATAAATTGAATCCTAGAATTGAAACACAGACTTGAATCATGGAATTGAAGCATAGACTTAAAGTACTGCATTGAAGCATAGAGTTTAATCTTAGACTTGAGTCATACTAGTCTTGAATCATAATATTAAATCATACTAGAATCATTGATTTGAATCATAGAATGGAATCATAGATTGGAATAATAGAACGGAATCATAGGATTGAATTGTAGAATTGAATCATTGTATTGAATCACAGACTAGATTAGTACAATTGAATCATAGAATTGAATCATAGAATTAAATCATAGAATTAAATCATAGTATTGAATCATAGAATTGAATGTTAGAGTTGAATCATTGTATTGAATCACAGAATTCAATCTCTGGCTTGTTGTTGAACCATAGAACTGTATATTAATTTTGAATCACAGACTAGAATCATTTATTCAATTCATAGTTTTGAATCATAGGATAGAATAATAGAATGGAATCATAGGATTGAATTGTACAATTGAATCATAGACTAGAATTTTATAAT
The DNA here is from genome assembly GCA_037355745.1 of Pseudo-nitzschia multiseries. Taxonomy (NCBI): domain Eukaryota; phylum Bacillariophyta; class Bacillariophyceae; order Bacillariales; family Bacillariaceae; genus Pseudo-nitzschia; species Pseudo-nitzschia multiseries. The sequence continues at coordinate 5,300,137 of CM074787.1, forward strand.
TGGATCACAGATCATAGAATTAATCTTAGACTTGAATCATAGAATTGAATCATAGATAAGAATCTTAGACTTGAATTTAAGACTTGAATCATAGATTAGAATCATTGATTTGAATTGCAGAATTGAATTATAGAATTGAATCATTGAGTTGAATCATCCACTAGAATCATTGATTTGATTCATAAATTTCAAACGTGGAATTGAATCATAGAATGGAATCATAGAATGCGATCATAGAATGGAATCATAGAATGAAATCATAGAATACTACAAATATGTAAGGAAACTACGTACACAACAACTCCACAGGGCCCCTGCAAAGCACTAATCGACTCCGAGTAGTATCATTGGGAGGAGGGGTATTACTTGCTGGTACCACTCTAGCTCCTTGTTTACGAGGCCCCCGACCGAGGAAACAAGGAGCTAGAGTGGTACCAAGTAATACCCCTCCTCCCACTGATACTACGAGGAGGAGCTAAAGGAGGAAAGGGGTGTTGACATGGTAATCTCTATGGCTTTGGAAGGACGAGCACAATGGAGGAGGTCCTCCTTCTTGTTACTAGCTACCGTATCGGTGTTGCTTACAGTAGCGTTTCGATGCTGCTAGTACAGGGGGAGTAGTAGCTGTTTGATGCTGCTACAGGGGGGGGGGGGGGGGGGGGGGCAAGGGTAAACTGGTACCGATCGGTGGTACCGAGGAGTACTCATAGGAACAAGTACAAGATGTACAGTATGAATCAGTGGTACCATTTTGGTGGTACCAGAGTACCACTCACTTTGTTAAGTAATAATTTTTTCAACGTATTGCACGTGTTTTTACGTATACTCAAGGGTAAAGAGGGAGCAAACGCGCGGGATCCTCAGCAGCAGCAGCAGCAGGATTTGGTTGATTCCTTGACACCAACTGTGTAGAATCTAGTAGAATCCCTACTACAAGCTGGATTTTTGCTATTTTTCCCCTGGTTGTAATTAATAATTTTGAAATCAACCACTTTCAAAAGCAAATTGCTCCCCGACCATGGGAATATACCATTTTCACTGCTTTCTTTCCTATTACAACAACAAGAAATCCATCCTATCACACTGTAAGCCATTGCCGGTCCTTTGTTTGCTTGGGGCGGAGCTGTTAAGGCTGCTGCGGTTTGTTGATTTCGTTGTCATCGTCATCGTCGTGTTGTCATTTGTTTATTCCTACTAGTATCACTCACGATGCTCTGCTTCTTTTTGCTTCTTTGACCATGGGAATAGTAGCAACAAGCACTGTAAGTGACTGTCAGTTCTTTGTTTGTTGGATGGGGCGCGCGGGGGGGGGGGGGTCAGGCTGTTTCCGTTTGATTTGGAGCTGCCGGCGCGCCGTTGTCATCATCGTTGTTGTTGTTGTTGTTGTTGTTGTTGTCATCACTTCTTTGTTTAATCATATCTCATGACACTGCTTCTTTTTGTGTTGACCATGGGAATAGCAACAATGGCAACGAGTCTACCGTGGATGTGACGACGCTCCTATCTTCCCTGGGAGAGGGACAAGATGCTGTTTCTATGATTTGATTTGATTCCGCGCCGGCAGCATCGGAGCATCCAAACTTCAAGCACACGAGCTACAAGCTCTGATTTTGGCCCCAACAGCCTCAATATTCGTCATGCTGGTGTGCTCTCTATCAAGAAATAGGTCTACATAAGGAGGGACTGGTGTATCCACGGCGTTCGAACTACAAGCGCTGCTTCGTTTACTACTACTACGGGACGACCATATTTCTTGCTCCGGTGCCCGAACTACAAGCTCTCATTTTGGGCTCTAAAGTCTCAATATTCATCATGGTGTGCTCTCTACTAGCAAGAAATAGGTCTACAGACTAATTCTAGCTCTTTTTTGGGCATGTACTCTGGTCCCTCGTAGTCTGCTGTGTATGAGTCTGTTCTGGGGGTATCGAAACTAGTAGTAGGAGAATAGTGCTCAAAATACGACTGGAAATTGCACAGTCCATTCTACTAGAAATCACGTAGAAAATAGTACAAGAATAAATTGTGGTACCAGAGTACCACTTTTGGTACCGGAGTACCACCATCTGGTACTGGAGTACCACTCCCTCCTTCCACCCGTTGAACCTGTTTCACACCCTCATTTTTCTTGTTACTTAGGAGTGAGTACACGTGCTCGTCCGCCAAAGCCATATGATTACCGTAGTGATATGTGGTCTCCAACTAGGGTAAAGGAAAACCGCGGGTCCAGGGCTTATGCCGATCGAATTCAAACAACTGTATTGTATGTACTCATAGCGGTACTAAGTACTTGTACCATACCAGTCATTACGCATCTTATCTCTTGGCATCAGTCACGAGACTCCAACTGAATTCCGCTTATCAAAGAACCCAGTTCTTTTCCAATTGTATCACTGAACTAGTAGCTGGGAAGCTTCTCAAAGTATCTCGAAGTCATAGTAGTAGACACTAAAACTCAATAACACACAATTTCATACACAGCGTAGTAGTTCATATTGAATTCAATTGCAATATCGCTTTGAATTTTTTTTATCGATACAAATATCTAAAAACTAACCGTAACGTCTAACTCACCATGTCTGCTGTCACTCAACTTCAAGCTGCTAAGCAGGCTCCCTTTTTCTTCAAACCCGTGATTCGTTATGAGGCATGTCGTTAGGATTGACAATTTTCCACTGGGAGTTACTACTAGGTGTTAGTTCGCTGTATCGGCAGACAATATCGACGTTGTCTAGTTTTTGTATGAAAAATTGTCTGGGGTCTTTTTGTGGCAGGGTGAGAACTTTGGGGTTGTGTGATTGCTGGTATTGGTGAATGGTTGCAAAATGGAATGGCAATCTGCCTTGCTTTTTGGTCGAAACGGGGGTGAATTGTTGTTCGAGACGCCGTCATCGAAATTGGTAGTTGTGAAACAGGAGATGAGAATTGTCTGGGTTCGGCTGAGGGAGTCGGGACAAAAGGTGGTGTCCTGCTGCTTCTTGACGATCGATGTCGATGCCGGAGGGGGAGGAGGCGGGAGGGTCGTGCTTGCGCCTGCTGGGGTGCCAGCAGGGGTGGATGCCGCAAGAGGAGTACTGCTGGTGATGAACCTGGTTACGCTGACGCTGTGAACCAGGCAAACAGTGGGGTAATCCTCATAACAAATCACGGGTTTGAAGAAAAGGGAGTCTGCTTAGCAGATTGAAGTTGAGCGGCAGCAGACATGGTGAGTTAGACGTTACGGTTAGTTTTTAGATATTTTTATTGATAAAAAAAATTCAAAGCGATATTGCGATTGAATTCAATATGAACTACTACGCTGTGTATGAAATTGTGTGCTATTGAGTTTTAGTGTCTACTATGACTTCGAGATACTTTGAGAAGCTTCCCAGCTAGTTCGGTGATACGATTGGAAAAGAACTGGGTTCTTTGATAATCGGAATTTGGATGAGACTTCAAGGAGAAGGTTCTATTTGATGTTCGAATACGATTGAACAATTGACAGATGATCGGGAACAATGTCATTGACTCATGACTGAGGGAATGTGTCAATGACGCATGACTGGACTGAAGGAGTGTGTCGGTGACTCATGACTGAAGTGTCTGCGCGTTGTTCACAACGGTAATATTTAAAGCTTACCCATGCCCTCGTACCTACCGTACCTAAAAACCCTTGTACCGTAATTACGACCTAAGAGTATTAATTATTGTTAACCTGTTATGACACACGAACAACCCGAACGGTCATTGTAAACAAAATTCAATTCCATTGCATTCCACCAACGTTCGACCGTCCAAACGCGAAGAGTTTTTTTCGGTCTTTGAACGTTGAACGAACATAAAGAGGCACGAGTACGAGTACGAGTACGAGTACCGGTAAAAAGTACTCGTAGAGTACAGACTTCCGATCGAAACCGCCTCGCCTCATTTCATTATTTCAACGACGCCAAACACAACATTCGTCTCAACATCGACCCAATCATAAGATAACGAGAAAGAGTGTATCACCACAAGAGTCATCGCATACAATAGCGTTAGAATTTCGCTGTTACAGAGTTTCAAGTTTTTAAGTTTCAAGTTCCAAGAAAGGGGGGGGAAACGAGTACAACAACAACATCTTAGTAGTAGTACTACACGTTGGACGTATTGTGTATAAGTACCGTATTCCAATCCGAGCCAGAGAGAAACGAACAAACAAGCAAACGAACGAACAAACAACACGATGGCACTCTCACTACTGAACGTCAACGACGTTTTGTCCTTGGTGGTGTTGACTCTTCTTGTTTCGATGTCAACGATGACGATAGTTGACGCAGGCGCGGTCCTGGGAAGACAACGCCGCGACCACGAGAATCCGAACTCCCGTTCGATTAAGATCGAAAACCAGTCCGGCCGCAAGATCGATTTGTTCTGGGTGAACACGTTTACGACTCCCAACGAGTTCGTTCCGCAGCTGGTCGAAGACGGGGTCCAGGTAGGTTGCTCCTACGGGGCGGAAAAGTCCATCAGTTCGTTCATCGGGCACCAGTTCGAGGCCCGGGAAATACCCTCGAAGCATACCAACGAATGCGTGTTTGCGGAATGCCGGAAGGTGCGGTTTAAGGTCAGCGAACGGCAGGAGCAAAAGGTCATGATCAATCCGGATTTCTCGGTCTCCGTTTTCGACGATCGAACCAAGGCGTATTCCAAGGCAGACGACATGTTTTCGAGCTGCCAAGATCAAGTCAAAGCCGAAACATCGGATCCGCTGGAGTCCATCGAGCTCCTCACCAAATGCATGCAGGATCAACTCAACCAGAAATTCGACACGGACCGTCAGGAACGAACCTTTCAGACGGAGCTTCACCGCAACATTGCCGCCGATCTGGTTTCCTTTGCGTGTGGCGATGTCAACAGAACGGACTCTTTCGAAATCACCAACACAACATGGAACTACGAAGACGAAGACGAGAACGGAAAAATCGTCAAAGAACCACACACCGTGAGGCATCTACACAAATACCATGCGTCGGAGATCATCAGCGTGGACGAATTTGCCTCAAAAGAGGCCTGCCGTGCCATGAAATCGCTTAGAGAAGAACTTCCCGATGGCACGGTCGGAATTCTAACGGTCGCCACGGACGAGGACAACGAAGACGCCAATTTGGTAGACAAATTCTTTCACAAACTTTACGATCTGCTAGACCACCAATTTTCCCATTGGGAGGGCGAAATGAAGTTTCTAGGAGATACATTGTTTCAGCACGTCCGAGATTCGGAGGGGGTTTCCGTGCCCTCGAAGAAGTGTGTCGGTCCGGAAGAAGTCGCCGATGCCTTTGCTGCCATCGAGGCCGGAAACGCCCAGCAGTGTCAGATTCCGGGAGGGGACCCCGTCCGCGTACCGACACGCCGAATCGTGGTGGACGATGACAATGACGACGAGGACGATTACGATTACGATTACGGACGGCGCGAGGTAGCAGAGGTCTTTGTCTTTTGCGACGAACCCGAGGAACAGCTGGGCGGGATCCACTTCCCCTACGCCGGCGTACACATCATGCCCAAGGCCGGAAAGCTGGTCGTTGCCGTCCACCGGCAGGCAAACGATCTCTCCCCCAAGCTAGACGACTACGTCGACGAGTACCACTTTTGTCCGAACCACGATCTCTTCACCCACACCGTGTCCCATCCCCGTCCGAAAGGGATTCCGTGAGCCAAGGGAGGATTCAGATGGAATGGAATGATATGGTATGGAATGGGACGACAACGACATGATATGAGAATATCATAATATGAGAATATGACAAATGTCCCGTAGAATAGAAAAAAATCAATCGTCGGCAACTTCCACTGAATTGACAAACAACGCGTCGGAACGAAACTGGCAAGCCATGAATCAGGTGGAATTTCAGCAGCAGTAGTAGTAGTAGTTGGTGTTGGTGTTGTTGTTGTTGTTGTTGTTGTTGCACGACAAAAATCGCTGTCCTAGAATTATACCATCACGATTTTTTCCATTGCGTCTATCGTACGGGTTTGGAGTCGTGCCGTGCCGTGCCGTGCCGTGCCGTTCTAGTTCCTAGCTTGTGTGTGTTTGTTGATTCTGCGGATAGGTGTGTTTTTGTATCACTCGTCCTTGACGCGGGACTCCGACTTGGCAACGACTCTCTGGTACGGTACGGTACGGTACGCTTTGGTATCGACCTTCTTCCACAACACGGGCACCACACCACACCGCACCACACCGGTGAACATCATCAACCCGCTGGTCTAGCGAAGAAATGCTCGGCAATATTTTCCAAAATCGTTCCGTCCGGAAGGTTGGTGTTCGGACATGTCATACTAGTAGGCCTCTTCGCACCATTCCCAGAACTGCTGGTCGTCTTGCTCACTGGGAGTGGTGGTATCCACGTCGTGGTCATATACTCCTACATACAGTAATTCGTAACAGCTGTCCCGCCTCTCCAGTCAAAGCTCCTAAACCCTCGGGTTAAGGTCAGAATGCCGCCCTTTGCCGGGGAAAAATAAATGAATAAAATCAGTACTAGTACGGATGCATCTCTACGTAGTTTAGTACTACTAGCCTACAAATTTTGGCTTCTTTTTGTCCACTCTTGACACCACTCCTCCTCCTTCTCATTTTGACCCGGACCAACCATGGTGGTTGTTAGCTAGTACCCCAAACCTGCTGCTGTTTCAATAGTATCTTGACCCTTTGTAGTAGCCCTTTTTCATGTCCAGAGCAAGAACCCTTGTTGCATGGAGAGTCGTGAGTGTGTTTGTGACCTTTTTTGCTTCGAAATCGAGCTTGTTGTTGTAGAACCCATTTTCAGACTACTTCAATCGTAGTAGTTGGCATCGTCATTGTCATCGTCATCGTCATCGTCGTCGTCATTGTCATCGTCATTGTCATTGTCATTGTCATCGTCATTGTCATCGTCATCGTCATTGTCATCGTCATTGTCATCGTCATTGTCATCATCATTGTCATCGTCATTGTCATTGTCATTGTCATTGTCATTGTCATCGTCATTGTCATCATCATTGTCATTGTCATTGTCATTGTCATTGTCATCGTCATCGTCATCGTCATCGTCATTGCCATTGCCATTGCCATTGTCATTGTCATTGTCATTGTCATTGTCATTGTCATTGTCATTGTCATCGTCATCGTCATCGTCGTTGTCGTTGTCGTTGTCGTTGTCGTTGTCGTTGTCGTTGTCGTTGTCGTTGTCGTTGTCGTTGTCGTTGTCGTTGTCGTTGTCGTTGTCGTTGTCGTTGTCGTTGTCGTTGTCGTTGTTGTTGTCGTTGTTGTTGTCGTTGTTGTTGTCGTTGTTGTTGTCGTTGTTGTTGTCGTTGTTGTTGTCGTTGTTGTTGTCGTTGTTGTTGTCGTTGTTGTTGTCGTTGTTGTTGTCGTTGTTGTTGTCGTTGTTGTTGTCGTTGTTGTTGTCGTTGTTGTTGTCGTTGTCGTTGTTGTTGTCGTTGTTGTTGTCGTTGTTGTTGTCGTTGTTGTTGTCGTTGTTGTTGTCGTTGTTGTTGTCGTTGTCGTTGTCGTTGTCGACCTGCTTCCCACAACCAATCACTTCCAATCAACCATCATCATGGTGAATGGTGGGAACCCCCTGAAAACCAATGATGTTCTTTGGGATCCATTACAAACTCCTGCTCGGTTTGGACCCGACAACATCCCTGTCCCCACCAGGAATGGAGGGAATGGATATTCAGAAGACACGAGGAAACACACCCTCGCTCGTCCAATAGTATGGAGAGGAGGAGCTTGGAAGACTAGCAATCAACAACATTGAGTCGTTCCCTGCTGCCTGCTGCAAGAACGGCAAGAAGGTACAAAATATGAGTGAGAGAGCTTGGAAGAAACATCCAATTCAGACAGCACAGTGGCAATAAACAGAGGAGAGATGATATTATTGGATTACCTACTATGTTGTTACTTGCTGGAGTGTATCGGAAGATCCATCCAAAGGGGGCAACAAGGTATGAATGCCTTGCTTTCTTGTGGAGATCATGTGGCAGCTACCTTCCTGCTGTCCCCCAACTGTATTCTTTGAAGAACGTGTTGGAGGCTGAGAATGCCATTGGAATCAACAGAAAGAAGGGATCAACTACTAGTAATGCCAATCAAGCCTTCACTTTTCAGAATCTACTGCTGGACAAGAATGGAGGACTAGTAGTACCCATTTGGCATTCTTGCAGATATCCGTAGGGATGATATGATTTACCTTGAAGATGGCAATTGCGAGCAATCAAGAGGGATGACGATGGGTCCGATTTGATACAGCAGAGACTGCTGACGTGCTTTCCTTCTTCGCTGCATTCATTGTGAGTATCTTGGAAGATTTGCCACCGGGAATCAATGGAAACAGGAAGTGTTTCATCATGGATAACTTGCTTGGTGCTCACCACAACCCCCTCACTTTGGATGCCATTGCCGATGCCGGACACACCAGATTTGTGTTCAGAGCTCCATACTATCCTGTCAATGGTCCGATTGAGTATGTCTTCAACACCATTGAGATGGCTCTGAGCTATCAAATGTCTGAGATCTCCAGCACCAACATAGGGCATCTTCAACAGCATCTCTTTGCAATCATCCGCGGAATCCCCAAGTTTGTAAACTACTTTGCAAATGTAGTAGGATATATGAATTGAATTGCTGGTTGGATGTCCGTGGTCAAATCGATTTGGATGTTGATGATTGTTGAATATTTGTAGATTATAAGCCTTAGTTTTTCAAAATTATGAACTGGAGAAGCCTTTCTTTGGAGTAGTTATCAATTACAAATTCAAGGAATTCCGATGACTCATAACGTGGAAAATTAAATCTAGTGGAAAATTGATCATTCTATTTTTTAGGTATTGAGTGATTCCCGGCAGTGATAAAGTAATAAACGACCAGAGTAATAAAAAAATATTCGCGAGTGAATAGATTGAATAGATTCAACGCACGAATATTTTTTATTAACTATCACTCAGAGCAAATTTGGAATTTGGAATCTCGAAATAAGAAACAGTAACTGTCTGTTTATGTCTGTTGAATCACTTACCGGCCTAATTTTGGCAAGCAAGCCTGTTAAGTATTCAAGACTGGCCGGCAGTTGAAATTTTCAGAATTTTCTATGTACCGTATCGATTGGCTTTGCTGGTAAAATTACTAGTAGTAGCTATCCTCGCTAAAACACTCACGTTTCTCTCCAGCAAGCAAAAAATACAAGCAAACACTCTTTCGCGAAACACTCTTTCTTTTCCGAAACACTCTACTAGTACAATCGACAATCGACAATCACCATGGCCCTGGAGTTAACACTACTTGGATACTACTATGAAAACTACTTAACCCCCGATTACAACAATCCACTGCTTGGGGAGGAAGATAAGAAAAGAAGGGATCGTAGAACTCCTAGGATTGCAATTAAGCGATACAGCCAATCTGCTTTCATGTATCTCTATCGATCGGGCAATGATCAAGCCCTTCTCAACTGCTGTGGAGTCGACCATGTAGTATTCAGAGAGCTCCTAGATTTGTTTGAGCCTTTCTATAATCAATTCATGTATGATGAAAAGACTGGATCGATCCGGAAGTTTAAGCATCACGATTATAGTCAACGTCGAGAGTTTGATGCAACTGGATGTCTTGCTCTTATTTTATTCTGGTTTCGAACCAGAGGATCAGCAGCAAGAGCAGTTGCCATAGCATTTGGAATTACAGCTTCTCCTATGTACAGATGGTTGAAATTCGGACGCAGAATGCTTCTTTCCGCATTGCAAGATCATCCTGCTGCCAAAGTTTGCTTGCCAAACGAAGAAGAAACACAACAATACGTCGATGCTATTGCTGCAAAGTATCCAGCGCTTGGTCCACACCGGGTGTGGGCCGCTTGCGACGGGCTTAAACTCCATATCCAGCAGTCTGGTGACTGGAACAAACAGAACCCATACTACAATGGTTGGACGTCTGCTACATATGTCAACAGCGTGTTTCTTTTCTGCCCAGATGGGAGGATCCGTGCTTGTGTCTTGAACTGTCCTGGATCTTGGCATGATAGTACTCAAGCTGACTATGGGCTCTATCAAAAGATGCAGCTTATGTATCAGTTGTACATGGTAAAGGTTGTTGTCGATTCGGCGTTTAAGTTATCTACGAACAACTACCTTGTTAGAAGTAGTCAATATGATCCTCTAACAGCTCCTGTAGAAATACCTGAGGGTACACCTACTGAAGAGGCCGCTGCGATGAAACGCCGCGCCATTTGCAAGGCTATTACAGTGAACAGAGATGCAACTAGTGTTAGACAGATGTCTGAATGGGGGATGAGACAGATCCAAGGTGGGTTCCCTCGACTCAAAGATAACATGTTGCTGGAAGAAACGGGAGACAGGAGGATCATTCTGATGCTTGTCGTGTTGTTGTACAACTTCCAGACAGCTAAGGTTGGAATCAACACCATACTCAACACCTACATGAGCCAGACTGAAGGCTTCTTCTCCTATGGATTGGTACCAACTGAAACCGCAAACGATGTATTTTAGTACGAATTAGCGTTACGAATTAGATTAATTTACTTAGAGAAGTCAATGTCATCACGTCCAATCGATTCGTAGTACTATCGATCGATCGATTTGATCGATTGATTGATCGATTGATTAGTCGTATTTAGAGCAGTCGACAACACGTTTGAATAATTTTGCTCCAGCGCACCTCTAGTGGTGTTGGTTCCCTCTTTTAAGGTGTTGCAATAGAGTTTTTGTATTCTCTTCATAGCCTAAGTTTCTGTCTGGAGCAATGATGGTGTTGTTGTTGAGTTTAACTAATAATTAACTAACGATCGATTCGATTCTACAAGATCGATTCGATTCTACAAGATCGATTCGATTCTACAAGTACTAGTCGACCGATTCGATTCTACAAGTAGTATCAATTCAATTAGATTCACTTGTTCGATTAGATTCACTTGTTACTTGTCAAACAAGTCTAAGTCATCGTCGCTGCTGCTGACACTGCTGTTGTCACTGCTGCTGTAATCGCAACGCTGCTGGAGAGGGTTCACTTTCTTTCTTTTGAGGTTACTAGCTTGGGGAGTAGACACCTGTGGAGTAGTAATATTCGGACGACCAATATTCGGACGACCAACGCCGGCACCACTAGTACTAGGAGGGCCACTAGTAGGAGGGCTGCTAGTAGTACGACCAGTAAGTTGAACAAGGAGTGCCTGCAGTATCACCTTCCTCTCTTGATCTGCCTGCTTCCTCTCTTCATCTGCCCTCTCCTGTCTTTGTTGCTGAAGTTCTAATGCTCGCTGCTGAAGCTTTCTATCCTCTCTTCCCTCTTTCAATACAGTAGCAATCACATTCATCATCTTTGCCTCATTGTCGCCTTTGCGATTGTAGTGTCTCTTTGTCTTGTTACTAGTAATGGTACTGGTAGGCGTCCGCTCGGTCGTTGTTGTTAGCTCTGCTACTTCTGACTGTTGGGTGACTTGTTCAGGTTGTGTTGGTTGACCGACTAGAAGTGGTACCGGTTGAGTTGTGGTGACAGCAGCAGCACGAGGAGTGAACTCATTTGTTTCCGCGTTGTATCTATCTTCTCCTTGTACAACCCGTGCCTTTTCACCAATGAGATCCTTGATTTCCTTTGCCTCCTTAATGTCCCATTTCATGTTTGGATTGCCAGTTGGCGCCATCACCCGGTTCAATCGATTGTATTTATTGCGAATGGATTCAGAATCCCTTCCAGGATATTTTGTAGCATGTAGGTCTGCAACATCATCCCACTCTTCTCCTCCAGTGGGTATGATAGATCTAATGGCAGCAAACATGTGCTCCAACTCGGCTTTGGTGTAGTTACCAACGCCGGGTTTCCTTCCTCCAGCTGTCGAGGGCATGTTGTTGTTGATTGTTATGATCGATGGTATTGGTTTTTGCTCTTCAGACTTGTTCTTATGTGAACTCGATTCATTTTCTGTCGAATCGTCTACTAATAGTATCGTAGCAAGCGCGAGAAGCGCAGCAACAGTAGTGTACGACGACATGGGTTGTGCCAATGCCCTGTCTAATGCTGTGCTGGAGAGACAAGTCGTACTGTTGTTGTTGTTTCTTTCCGGACCTTCTTTTCTTTCGCAATTTTTCTTTTGCAATTTTTCAGCTCAGCAAAATTGGCGATGATCACCAAAAATAGCATGCAAGCATGCCCGGCAAAAGAGGTGCACATGATTCATTCGTGCGTTGGGGACTAAAAACTTTGATTTTAGTACCGTACCATATGATTCTAAGATTCCGTTGGAGTTTATTCTCTGTCATAAAATCTGGCAGTCGAGGCTGCTTCGACTGCCAGATTCTATTGAGTATGGAATAAAAACCGAATAAATCTATCACTTAGAGAATAAATTTATTACTCTGGTCGCAAACTTTTATTACTTTATCACTGCCGGGAATCACTCATTCTCACAATTATTCATTCCTACAAATACGGTACACAAGCAATCGTATCATCACGTGCTAGCCTGCGTGCACATTTTGAGTATCAACAAACAGGTCTTACTGGTACCTGTCACAGCCAAATGCGAACGATGAATTGCCGCGGAGGGCAACGAAACGAACCGAACCGGATGGACATAGTAGCAGATCGTTGCGTTGCGTTGCGTTGCGTTGTATACCAGTTAGCAGGTGGTGTGGAACTGAACTTCCAACTCGTTCGGGATTTCGAGTAACATTACAAACGAATTGGGGTTTTCTTCTGGCCCTCTTCTATTCTGTCGTGTTGCATTCCACCGTACTGTACTTCGGACAAGCACAACACAACAGAAGACATCACAACACAACGCAGTGCATTCGGCTTGGATCGAAAACAAAACCCCGTCACAATGAGAAAGAAGGACACATTTCGCAGCAGCAGCAGCAGCAGCAGCAGCAGCAAACATTCCCAGAACGCATTCCGAGTCCTTGCAACAGCAGCAATTTGGCTGTCGGTGCTGCTTGTGTCCCGCGATTGGGCTCCTAGCGCTGTGGCGCTCTCCCTTCCATCCTCCTCTTCTTCCATAACGCCCTCCTCCTCATCCAACAACAACAACAACAACAACAACAACCAAACCACGAGGATGACTCGTTTGATGAACCGTCGCCGATCCGCGGATACTAGAGACTCCGCATGGGTGTCCACCACGATTCAAAACAGCCGCCGTGGCCGAACGATGCTGCTGCAGAGCGAAAACAACGGCAACGACAACGGCAGCGGCAACGAGACGGAGGAGCCCGCTGGTGGTGCAACCACATCGTTTGCTTGCACGCACACCCAGCGGAGGACCACGCTGTTTCGTTCGGGCACGGGCACGAATTCCTCGTGGTTGTGGTTGTGGTTGTGGTTGCGGTTGCGGTTCCGTCACTGGAATCGCATCCACGTGGGTTTGTTTCTGTTTTATTGGCTAGGGATCGGGAACCTGCTCCTCCCGGCGGCGCTACCGTTGACTGCAACTGCGACTGCAACTGCGAATACGAATGCACTTTCTGTATCGCTGCAACCAATCCTGGCCCTTCGGAGCCTCTTGGTCTCGACGCTGTGGCTGGGATTCGTCCTGGCCATTTCGGGAATGGAGGCCTGGATCAAGTTCCGGGCACCCGTTTGTCCCAGGGCCTTTGCGCTGGACATTGGGCGGACCGTCTTTCCGGCGTTGAACGCGGTGGAAGTCGCTCTGTGCGCCGTCTGCTGGCAGCAACAGATACAGCTACAGCAACAGTGGTGGAGCCGCGCGGGGTCATTCGCCGGAGCAACCGCAACCGCCGGCGCAACCGCATCATCGTCGCTGGGATTGGCATTGGTGGCGGCAACGGCGATTCTGGCCGCGGACGTCCTTTTGCTGACCCCAAAACTCGTCCGGATGGGAGAGAGGATCGTGGCGGTGGCCCGGCAGGTCCGGATCCTGCAGAACAACGACAACGGTACCGGCACTGCGACCGCGGTCTCGGACGAGTGGGAGGCGGAACTCACCCGCGGCGATGATGGCGAAGACGAACACGGCGAGCCGCCGCTGCCGCGCGATCACAACGGGTCGGTGTCGTGGCACGCGGTGTACGTGGTGCTGGAAATCGCCAAGGTTCTGGCCCTCGGGGGACACATCGGATCGTCCCTGGCAGCGTTGCCGTTGTCCTTGGCCCTGCCGACGGTGGCGCCGTAGCAATAGTTGGAGCCACGAAACAGCGCCAGCACCAGCACCAGCGGCAGCAGCGAAGTCTGTCTAGAAGTCAGTCCCGTCAACTGCAAGGCACGGCAAGGGAAGGCAAGAACGATGTCGGGTCTCGTTTCGTTTCGTTTCGTTTCGGAGATTGCTTCTACTACAGTATACATAACCGTAACAATATTAATGCTAGGATGCCAAACAACGAAGGATTCTTCTCCATCCATCCAATGGTTCCACTAGAAATAATTATCTTCCCACATAACACAGTTGCAGAATCTTAAGACTCAAATGAGTCAAATGTTCCAATACTTTAGATAATCTAGGAGAATTCTGATTGTTGGTGGAGCAAAACCATTTTGTTGACTGCTGTTGTAGCTAGAGCGATGAGGAGTTTTCTTTTGTTTGGGAGCAGGGCTAGTGAGTCAATTGCTGAGGTAATTGCGTAGAGATGTTGAACTCATCCCATGGAAAAAAAAAATGCAAGTGTGATTCATATAATTTAGTTCTTCATGTTGGATTGCTCAGTGAGGCACTGAACAAGAAGCTTTAATGAGATCGTGTTTCCACAAATAATGTGATAGCTTCATCTTCTGTCCATTGTACGAACAGTGCGACAAAATGCTTCATTTGCTAATGCCTTGTGCTTAAAAGAAAACCAGCAACACAGAGGACACAGCAGGGCGGCAATCACGTCAAGAACTAGACACTAATACCATAGGATATCCCTGGATGTGTCATCACTTCCCCATGCCAGCATCACCTAAAATAGATACATTATCCGGCATCAAAATCAATCTTAGTCCAACAAAGAGTTCTAACTACAAAGTACTTCGTACGAAACAATACAATTCGCTACTTTAACCGTGACAAAAACGCATACGATCTGGTACAAAGTCAGGCACTCCAACGGAGTTCGAGTACAGACTGAAATAGCGTACACACCACACCGGGGTACTCGTATGTAGCTACAAGTTCCATATTAGAGATGTTCATTATTTAGCGTTTACTGTTTACTGTTTGATGTTGCTGACTGAGAGTGTCGTTCATTCCGAGATCATTACTTTTCGTATTTTAATTACACGTATGAACTACATCGCACTCTCTTCTTATTTGTACCATGATGACTTAACCACACACATTGACAACAGCATCCTTTACTTCCGGAATGGCAACGAAAATAGTTCCCGCTACGGCCGTCAATGCCATGGCCATGGCAGCAAATGGGAACGCATCAACTTCGGAAACCATGCTCGACACACCCAAACCTTGAGCGGCACTACCAACGGCCAGTCCACGGGTGATGGGATCTTGAATGTTGACCAAATCCAACAATTTTCTTCCGTATTGAGCACCAACGATTCCCGTCAAGACGACAACTACAACCGCAATAGAAATGTCACCTCCCAACATCTGAGTAACGGGAATAGCTAGGGCCGTCGTAATGTTGCGCGCCAACATGGACAAACGGATCATCAGGGCGTTTCCGGAGGTTCCACCAAGACGAATCAAATTGGTAAAGGCGGCGGTTCCAAAGAGTGCTCCCAGACTCGAGACCATGATTGCAGCGGCGACAATCTTCAGATTTTCGAGCATGATCTTTTTGCGGCTGTACATGCTGACAGCGAAACTAACCACGGATGGCCCGAGACAGAACAAAAGAAGATCACCCGCTCCAGCTTCGTTCCATGCCAAGCTGCTAGTCTTGTAGGTTTTGACAGCGTCAACAAAGCTTGCACCGGTGGCGGCTCCGTAGGCGTAAAGAAGTCCCCAAACAACACCTGTAGACGTCAAAAGAGGATGGACGGCCTTGGTAAAGCCGGCGGGCAATCGAGCGCACCCTACATAACTGGCAAAGGTAGCGGCAAAGAAGAAGACTGCTCTCAAGGGTTTACCCCAAACGGCATCACACATGAATTTTTCAGTCAAGAAACTGCCGACTCCCGAAACGACCGAAGTCTTGAGGAGGAAGGACATGGCCTCTTCACTGAAAGGTTTGGCAGGAGGACCCGAAGCCACAGGGGCGTTCTTTTTGGTGGCTTGTGCGGGTGCTGGGGGCGCGATCTTTCCATCCAATTTTCTCAAGAACAAGACTGTGTACGCTACGGAATAAAGGGTGTAGATAAACCCAAGACCGGTTACCAAGAGCACCTTCGCGATCTACACAATTCGAATAACCGTGGAGGTCATCATTGGTGTTTTTTTCATTTGTTTCGATGAAAATATTAGCCCGAGTTTTGATTCCGTCCGAGGGGTTGGCGAATTAGTATTACATTATTATTATATTTGTTGGTGGATGGAATGCAGAAGCAAACAAAGTGAGAAAACGGTGCGGGAAAAATTGCACTCCGACGGCCTACGGTACATTAGCGACGTTAGCCATGCATGCGATACGGTATTCTGTCATTGTTTCCGAGGATCTGAATCCGCGTGTAATTGGTGTTCCGTACCTCCCCTCCAGATCCGACGCTAGGGGCCAACGGAAGCATGGCCAATCCCGGAACGAAAAAGACGGGAAGCCACTTAGTCAGAAGAGTCGTTCCCGGCGTCAGGTATTCAAAGATGGCATTTCCGCATCCCGGAACGACGGCATCGGCCAGCACCAAAAAGGCGAACAGAATTCCACATCCGCCGAGTTGTGCCGGAAACTTAACACCGGCATTGACAAAGAACTTGTTGACGATGCGCTCGATCATCGTCAAAACGATGGTACCCGTGACGGCATCATCCAAGATGGCCGGCTTGGACGCAGCTGGTGCTGCCTCGACCTTTCCTCCGCGTGGTGTCGATTCGACAATGGCAGCAGCAGCATCAGCCGCGTGCTGCTGTTGCTGTCGCTGTCGGAGTTGTGACGACTGCTGGCGAATCGAATGTTGGGGAAAGGACTCTGGCGTCCGAATGGCCGATGAAAGGGCCACCAACAGGAGCAAGAGCGCCGCCAATGTTTTGGAGCAGGTTCTGGGCATATTGTAGTATCGTGTCTTTTGTTGATCTAATCCGTCTACAACTGTGTTACGGGTCAATAACTGGTGTGACTTCGAGTGGAACTCGATCCTCGAGACATCCGACCAGGAGCGGAGGGGGATGATGATTGGGATTGATGGGTCTGTCGCCGATTGCAATCTTCGTTGATTGATTCTCGCCGCATAACGTACCGTGATCCTACCAGTACCGTACGGCAGCCGAACGGTACGAGTACAAGTACCGTACGTCCTTGGTTGAAGCGACCCCTGATTGGATGAACGTCAGGAGCCTCGGATCCACTTTTTGAAAATTGCCTCGATCCTTCGGTGCTCTGCGGGTGTGAAGGTCTGGCAGGTTGTTAGGCTTGACACGAGAAAAATAACGACAATATTGACCATCCACGTGGAATCTCAATCGAAAAACAGTATAAACAAGCTATAAACGCTTTTCCGGCAAAAAAGAGAACCCTCTCTAGAACGTGTCACAGTAGTTCAATAAGTACAAAAACGCTACCACAAAGGTGGTGCCATCAAAGCTGATGTCATACTGAATTTCCAACCTCTCATTGGATGTCTCTTTCGGGGTTTCTATTGAGGACCAATAGTTCTATCAAAAACCATTCTTCTTACGACGTGAGAATAAAGGTATCTTTCCACCAATCACCTTTCATTTCTACGCGACACTGAACACGCGACACGCGACACAAAAAAAGAATTTTTCGAACGCAAAAAGTACGTACCGTCTCGTAAGATTTACGACATGCACGTACGAATGTTAGATACGTTTCAATAAGATTACTTCTTGATTCTTTTTCTCACCTAAATACCGTACCGTACGTACATACGCGTACATCACAAAAGCAACTATTGTTTTACCGGCAGTAAGATTTTTACATATCGGAACATGTAAAATTCATCATTGCTTTTTCTCAAGGCACCGCGGTGTGCTGTGATCGTTCTTCTTGTTTCTTGTCTTAGACGGCCAACAAACAAGAAGCAAGAGTACAGCACGAACCGGTACGAACTCATACTCGTACTCGTACTCGTACTCGTATCCCATTCGAGGTAACATTCAACATTCGACATTCGACATTCAACATTCAACATTCAACATACAATACCGTACATAGTAACAACAATCAACAACAATCGTTTTACTGTTGCTCTGTTGAATCAAACAAACTAGAATACGGTATTCCATATTCAATACATTCACTGAGACGAGACTCGGCAACCAACTACTTCGTACTTTCTACCGAACGAGGTTGGACGACTTAGAAACAACAACTACTCGTATCAATACTGGATCCCTGTTGTGAGAAGAACGAAAAGTTTGTCTATCACACAACAACGGCACACGACACTGTAACAGATACTGTACAACATATTCTATATATTATATCAGAGTAAAGACGATGTCCGCTCCCCCTTTAAATGCAGGTCCTGCCGATGGTGCCGCACCAGCCGATGCACCCCAGCCAATGTTTCAAATGTCCAACCCCGTAAGTAACTTATTTTGGTGTTGTGCCCTGTGATGAGTTGAGCTGAGTTGAGTTGAGTTTCACTGTATGCGGAGATGAAAAGCCGTATGTCCAATCATTTTGCTGTACTCATACGTATTGTTTCTGTTTCTGTTTCCGTTTCTGTTTCGCCCGTTGCACGACATGGATTTGCTTTGAACGAATCAATGAACACGCCTTCATCTTCATTTATATTATTTTCAATGTTGAATGCGCTTTGTGCCGTGCTACAGAATGCTAGCGCAACTGCCCAGATGCCCGGAGGTGGATTGGATATTGGTCAGCTCGATCTAGAAGAGCTCTTTGTGGATTGCTACTACGACGTTCCCGGAATGGTCGACATGGCCAACGACCAACACGCCAACGCGCCAGCTCCCGCAGCAACAGCAGCAGAAGCACCGGTAGCGGTAGCAGCTCCGCCCTCCGTAGCCGGAGATCCATCCGCATCCGCATCGGTCGGCATGGTGGCCCCTCCTCCCCTCGCGGTTCCGCAACCTGCAGCGGTCCCTTCGGCGGCACCCACCAGCGCCGACAGCGCTTCGAATTTGGACTCCAAAAAGAGGCCCTCGAGCGAAATTAGCGATGGGTCCCTCCCCGGGGGACAGCTCACCGCCAAACAAAAGCTCGAGCGTCGCGAACGAAACCGGGAGCACGCCAAGCGCAGTCGCCTCCGAAAGAAGTTTTTGTTGGAATCTCTGCAGGAACAAATCCACGGTCTGCAGGAGCAGCTCGACAAGTTCAAAAAGGCGAATTCGGACCGAGATCCCGGCTCCCAGGGCCGAGGAGGTCATCGACCAGATTTGTGGGCACGAGAACAAATACACTCCCCTGCCCATGCCCTCCGGATTTGGTCCCGTCAAGACGCTCATGGAACCCGATTTCCGACTCATGTCTGCCCTCTCGGGTTCCCAGCAAAATTTTGCGATTTCCGATCCCACCTTGCCCGACAATCCTATCGTCTACGTCTCGCAGGGATTTTTGGACCTTACCGGGTATCAACTGGACCAGGTTTTGGGACGAAACTGTCGGTTCCTCCAGGGTCCCGGGACCGACCAGTCTGCGGTCGATGTCATTCGGAAAGGAATTGCGGAGGGAATTCGATACCAGTGTCTGTCTTTTGAATTACAAGGCGGACGGAACACCCTTTTGGAATCAGTTCTTTGTGGCGGCCTTGAGAGATGCGGAAAACAACGTGGTGAACTACGTCGGTGTCCAATGCGAGGTCAGCAAGGCGGTTGTGGAGAAACACATGGGAAAGGAAAAGAAATAGGCGTTTCGCTTCGCTTCGCTTCGCTTCGCTTCGCTTCGCTTCGATTTGTTTCATTGATTATTTCGCACGACCTTGGTTCCATCGTCCAGTCAGGAATCAAACCACGATACTATGCTATGCAAACGGAAGCATTTTCCCACAATTTGATGCATGTGCTTAGTATTCTCTGTTGAAGCCTGTCATTGAACCATACGTATCCTGTGTGGACGACTCTCAATGCTGAACCATAAGGGAAATTGACGTGAAACGGCACGTTGTGTTGTGTTGTGTTGTTGGAAAGACACTGCCTTACGATGAGTGTATGAATCCGGTGAAACGAAAACAAGATATTACAAGCGATGGACGGAATGGAATGGAATGAAACCAATGCAAAAATCGGAATGCAAAAATCGGCACGGATTTGGAATGGAACACACGGCAAAGAAGAAACAACGCAAACGAAAAACTATTTCAAAAGGATGAGATGCTGCTCGGGGAAACAAGATTTGTCGCACCGGTTGGGAATTACGCACAGTAGTCTCTGTCAGACTAATAACTTTACTAGATGTTAATTGCTGTTCAAGTGTTTTGGAATGTGTCACTCCGGTTCGTTTCAGGAATTGGATGAAATGGCAGCTGTTGTTTGTTCGTTTCGCTCAACACGAGTTCGCAAAGCGAGTATAGTACGAACGGGGAAATCCCGATCGACCTACCTCCTGCTACGGTACTGATACCTGATACCGTGTTGTGCGCATTCGATGGTGTTTGGTTCAGTTCGGTTCGGTTGGATTCAGTTCAGTCGTAAGCCTGGAGGGGATCGATCCGCCGCCCTCCGGAGCGCGTCGCGGAGCTCTGCCCTGCGCTCGGGGGTGTTGTCGGCGGCGCCGAGTGCTACTAGACCGCATAGATTAGCGTAGGGTTTGACCTCGGACGGGGTCCCGGCCGTGTCACCGAGGCGATCGAGTGCCACGGCATCGGCCGCGTTGTACTTTGTCACGCGCGCCAGTCCGGGTTCAAAGTCGGGGTTCGTGTCCGTCTTGCGGTAGGTATAGCTACTATAGCTATAGCCGCCGGCCCCGACGCTGCTACCGTCGGTGTCGGTGTCGTCGTCGTCGTTTTCCCCTTCTAGAAAGCGATCGAGCCGGCACAGGATTCCGCCGTGGGCTTCCAACACGGCCTGTGCGGCGCAGGTGTCCCATCGGCTCACGCCCCGATCCTGAATGTACAGCGTGCTCCCCCTTCGCTCCAGCAGCATCAGCATCTTGTTGCCGGCCCCACCGGAGGGCATGCGGTGGCACTGGAGCTCGTCCATGAGGGATTCGAGAAAGGGAGAAATCCCCCCGTTGGTGGTCAGGAGTACAGATGCATCACCGTCATCGCCATCGCCATCGCCACCATCACCGACGTTGGTGTGGCTCGACGACGCGTACCCCTCGCCCGCGGCTCCGGCCGCCCACGTCGGCCCCGGTCGGGACAGGGGTCGGTAGACAACACCCGCCACGGGCCTCCCGGTTTTGGTATCGGCAAAGCCGACACAAATGGAACACTGCTCCCCCTTTTGCGTCGAAAATTCCCTCGTTCCGTCGATCGGATCGACAAAGGCCGTGATAGACGGGTGGAGCACCCCGCCGTTGTTGTCGTTGCTGTTGTTGTCATCACGATTAGCATTAACAGTTTGCAGAAGCAATTCCTCACGGGCCGAGGTTACTCCTTCCATGGCTCGGTCGATGATCGATTCGAATTCCGGGGGGACGATCAGGTCGTCCACCGCATAGGGCTTGGTGGCGAGGTGCACGGGGCAGTCTTCCTCCCCCACACGGTCACCCACAACCACTCCCAGCGGCTGTTGATGTTGTTGTCGGTGTAAATCTTGTCCCCCCAGGAAGCTTTCCATCAGCAGATGCTGTAACGAGTCCATCGGCAATGGTAAAGACCGAATCGTCCGCCTTGGTTTTGGTCGTTTTGGAGTTGTTGCTATTACTGCTGCCACTGCTATTGCTATTGCTGCCGTTGTCTCTCGTACTCTCGCTTCCAATGGAACGGTACAGGGCTTCGACCGCGGGGCTCACCGCCTCGCAGGCCCGCAGAGTGGCCACGCACAATGCCTCGAGGGTGGGACCCGACGAGGGGAGATGGCAGCAACTGCTGGTACTACTGCTGCTTTCGAAGGCACCCGCATTCGCATCCGCATCCGCATCCGCATTCGCATTCGCATTCGCATTCGCATCCGACGACGACAATGACATTCGTACAGGAAGTATCTGTATCCGTCGAGCAGTGTACGCGTTTCTGTTTCTCCCGCAAGCTGCTGCTGCTGCTGCTGCTCTGCCTCCGAGAGGGGACACCGAATGACGGGAAGTCCCGGGGACAAAGGCGCGGCTTCGTCTGGCGGCTGCCGTTGCTGTTGCTGTTGTCGTCGCTGTGGAATAGGAATAGGAAAAGGCGGAACCCAAGGTGGTTGTTCGGAGGACGACAGTGGCGGCAAGGGCTCCAACGAGTGTTGCAATCGTATGGGTGGTTCTCGTTCCGGTGATCCCACACCGCAGGGCAACCATTTCGCTCCCGCTCCCGCTCCTACCGTACCGTGCCGTGCAGTGCCGTGCCGTGCCGTAATCGTTTGTGAATACCACGAGCGTTTGGAACAATGGATACGGGGCAACGATGATGTTGCGGTTTGTTCTGCGATATGAATATGGAGGGCAACCGCTCGGTGTTCCGAGATCTTGTTGAGTACGTACGGTACTTGTAATTACACTCAACTCCGACCGTAGTAAGATTTATCGTCGGTAATGAGTAAGATTCCTCTTGTGCCGGTAATCTTACTCGTACCGATAGCACCAGGTACGAGTATCTTACTCGTACCGGTACTACCCCATCCTGATTGGGGCTGGGTCCCTTGAAAAAAAAAAAAAAAAAAAAACGAAGAGTCAAAACGAACGTCATTAAATGTAATAAATGCATTGTGAAGGGTCTTAGAGAATCTAATTCAAAGTATCATTATTTTCAGATTTTTACGAAGTTTGTTTGAGTATGAAGTACGAGTAATTACTCGTAAGTCTTACTCGTACCTACCGCATTCGTACGTACGTATTGAAAAATACCGTACTTGATTGATTGGTTGATGGCTTGTTTTTGTGCTGCAACACATTGAAAACATCATGCTTTCAGATGAAACACGCGAAGCCCTGAAGCCCTTCTGAAGTGCGCCAGTACGGTACGATACTCGTGCTCAATACTCAATACGCGTACTCGTAGATACTCGTACTCAGTACAGTACAGAAAGTTGCCCGCATAGTAATTTTATGAATACGGTACCGGTAGGTCTTACCGGTAGTACGTACCACTTCAATCCATTATTTTGCATTTCTGTATTATCATCATCTGAAAGAAACGAAAAGGACACTCGGATACCAAATATACCGTACGGTTACTAGAGACCACTCCAGTGGAAAGATATCATTCCTCAACCAATCCAACCAATACTACGGTATTCAATGAACAAGATGACAAGAACACTATTACCCCTCGGTTTCCCGGCGTTCCTCCTGTTCACATCGGCGGTGCTGTTGCTGATGTTGTCAACGTGTTCCGAGGCGTTTCTTCAGCAACAAAAGTCTAGGCAATGCATGTCGTCATCGGCGTCGTCGTTTTCGTCGTCGTCGCCTCGGTCGCCTGCTGTCGCACAAATCGGAACAAGAAGTTCTACAACCACGGAGCTCTACAACCTTTTCGGGAATCTGTTTGGGCAACAACAGCAACAGCAACAGCAACAACAAGAATCGAATGAACAAAGCGACAATGGAAGCGGAAACAACAGCCAACAAACCAACAACAATCCGACCGTCGACGTCATCGACATTCCCGCCAAGGTCATCAAGATCAAGCCGCTCAAATTCTACCTGCAGCTCTTTTTGGTCAGCCAACAAAACACACCCTTCCAGGGAGCGTGGTTGCTCAACGCCAACGAGGAGGTGGAGGAATATCTCGAGGTCTATTTCAGCGACGGGACCGGGATGATCTCGGTGCAGTTCGACGATTTGTACGGGCTCAAGATCAAGCGCAAGGGCCAGCGTCCCTCCCTCCAGTACATGCTGCAGGAAAGTGTCCTGCTGCACGCGTTGCTGGACGAGCTGGAGGCCATTGCCTTTGGGAAGGGAGACGAGGAAGACGACGACGTCGTCGACGATTCCAAGCGGTTGCTGCAGTTTGCGGAGGGGAATCGGGACGTCCTGACAAAGGCGCGGGAGGTACTGCCGGCCCGGGCCGCGTAGCGAACCAAGTATAAATATAACTAAAATTATAACTATAACGAGTGGGAGCTGAACCATCCGGGCGCGGAATGTGCACGTCGTTGGAGCATTGTCTATTCTCTATTATTCTGCAGCAGCTATTATAACGGCATTTTTTGCATCAAAACGTTTCCCTTCTCCTCCCGTTCGATATCTAACAGCTCCAATGCAGAAGCAGAAGGATGTGCATGTGCTTTCGCTTTCGTCTTCTATACTATTCTATTCTATTCTATTCTATTCTATTCGGTGATTAGTTTTCGTCGTTCCTCTCGTCCAAAGGGGGTCAAGAGCATGTTCCCCACACACCGACTCGAATCCAAGATTTCGTGAAAGAACGGATTTTCCTTCATTCTCCACCAATTTGTGTCGTGCTCCTCGTCCTCGTCCTCACAGTAAATTCGATTCCCGTCTCCGCTGCTGCCGGAGGTAGGTTTTCCTTTTGCTGTTGCTGTTGCTGTTGCTACGGTTGGGAAATAGGATTCGGGTCGAAGATCGTACGGAATCGGCAGGTGCACCAACCTCGGCAGGTGGAGAGGTAGACCGTGGCCGTGACGGGGACGCAGAATCGGGATCGTTTCGGGGGTGATCTAGATCCGAATCACCCCCGCAGGAACAAGAATGCCGCCGAAAGCAGTAGACCAGGCCCCGCTGCTGCTGTTTCGGTTGTTTCTGTTGCCGAGCGGGTTGCGGTGCCCCGGAGGACCGCGGCGAGCGCTTCTTTTGTTTCGCGGGCTTTGGAAGGTGGCTGACAAACAAGACTCCCAGTTCGAAATTCCGGTAGCCCACCACGCTGACCCTTCCGGACGACGACGACGACGACGACGTTGACGACGAAGGCTTTTTGTCGGCTGTGCCTGTGCCTGTGCCTGTGTGTGTGCCTGTGTGTATTGCGTCTGCGTCTGCCTCTACGGTCTTCCCCTGGGCTCCCTGCGACAGGCAGGCGCTGGTCATCAAGAACCACGACAGGTAGGCATCGGCGGCTCCGACTCCCCGCTTGCGCATCGCCGAATGGTTCGGAAACAGGCGCGCGAGGCTCTTGAAGTGGGGCACCCTGTTATGAGTATGATTATGATTATTGTTATTGTTGCTGTTGTTATTGTTCCGCGTGCCAGGGTCGAAAGCCGAAAACTGGCAAGGAACACTGGGTCGGTACAGTGCCATCCGAGACACAAACTCGGGATCGCACGAGTTGAAGGTCGTGGAGGAGTTGAAGAGTGTGGATTTAGTAATAGTCCCGATCGTTTGATTCCGATTCGCATTCGCATTCGAATTTGGAATGACTTGGTGGCGGTGTTGCTGCTGCTGCTGCTGCTGCTGTGTTTCTTGGAGCGGGGTGACCATCCTCGGACGCACCTCCTCGTTAGCGGCGGGAGTTCCGCCGCCGCCGCCTGCCCCGCCATTGCCATTGCCATTGGTTTGTCCGGATTGCGCGCGGTGATGGTGACGACCGACGACGAATCGATCCGAGGGCCACACAATGTCCGATTGGCGCGACACCCAAAAATCGTCCCGATAGTACGAATGGGGATCGCTACTATCGCTGTTGTTTTTGTTGTTGTTGTTGCTGCTGCTGCTGCTGTTGCGGTCCCGTTGTTTGTGGTGGTGGTTCACGCTTGCATTCGCATTCGCATTTCCTGTTCGTTTGGTGCGTTTCGTGCTGCGATTCCCGTTTTGGTCGTTGTCGTTCCCGGAAGTACTCGTAGCACCGCCGACCAACGACGGTGTCGGTGTCGATGTCGAGTTCGAATTCGAATTCGAACAGTAGTATCCCATGTACTCGCGTACCATCGCGGCCCACTCGGATCGGGACCAATCGCCTCCCAGGCTGGTCGGTTGGACCAACAAGCGATCGGACTTGCCAGCATCCCTGGTTCGCTTGCTGATCCTGGGAGCGGTGGTGGCCAGGTGCTCTAGAACGTATCGGACCCGTTGCCGGCCGTAGTAGAAGCAGTTGTTGTTGTTGTGGTACTTGTGCTTGTGCTTGTGCTTGTGCTTGTGTTTGTGCTGCACATCGTCGTCGTCGTTGAGGGGATCGTAGGTGTGATCTCCCGGTACGACCGGAACCAGGTAGGTCCTCGCGGTTTCGAAGTGGAAAGCCGACGCAAAATCGGACAGAGATTCCAATCCGAAATGGTTTTGGACAAATGCTTCCAGCGGTGTTGTTTTCGTTTTTGTGTTTGTGTTGTTGGTCTTGTACGACGACGAGTGCGTTGTTGTTGTGGCTTCCGAGAGCCGTATCAAAAAGTCTTGCAGAACTGGTCCAAAATCGTTCGTGCTGTTGTTGTTGTTGTTGTTGCGGTTGCTGTCGTTGTAATTATCATTATCATCATTATTTTTATTGTTGCTGCTGCTACTGCAGGATCGCCGTTGACGCCGCCGTTCATGCTCATGCCCATGCCCATGCCCATGCCGACGCCTCCTCCGAAAGCGCTGGATCCACGATCCCTCCACCGTCCCGGCACCGCTCGGTGTTAGATTGGACGTGGTAACAATGACCACCAGATCCCCCGATCCCTTTTCCAGCAAGAGCCAGAACTTTGGGTGGTGCACCCCGAACCTCGCTTCCATCTGTATCAAACGAGAACGATCGGCGTTCGCTTTGGAAGGGTGATCGTCGCAGGACACCCAGGTATTGTTGTTATTGCGGTTGCTATTGCGGCGGCTCTGCGAGTGGACCTGGCACAACCGCAGCAGGGAAGGGTTGCCGATCAGCTTGCGAGCGGCTAGGGTCGCCTTGGGTGTGGCCGGCAGGAAAAATCGAAACCTAGAGGATGTTACAGCGTCCAATTCGAATTCCTTGCCATCGTTGTTGTTGTTGTTGTTGTTGTTGTTTTCCTCCTCGTCGTCGTCGTCGTCGGTGCGATAGGCGAGCTCGTCCGCTGCGGCCACGCGCTGTTCCAGGGCCCGTTCCAGCCCGCGATGACCGTGGAGAATCAGGGTCGGAATGGGAACAGGAACAGGAGCAGGAACCGTCCCCGGATTGTCGGCATTCGCGTTCGCGTTCGCGTCCGTGTTCGCGCCACCATTCACGCTTCCACTGCCACTGCCACTGCCACTGCCACCACCAAAGCGTGGAAAGTGTTCCAGAAACCACTCGGGATGAAGGTGAAAGGTTCCCAGAATGGCCGCCTCGACGTCGAGGGACCGGTTTACAAAGTCGATCAGGGGAAAGGTGGGGGGAGGTCCTCGGCTTCCACAGTCACAGTGGCAGCGACGAAATTTGTTTGCGTGTGCTGCGTGGTGGTTGGGAGATGCCGGTGACGGTGTTGGTGGCGGTGGTGTTGTTGATGCCGTTCCGTCGTTGTCGTTCAGATAAAAGCGATCGCTCCAAAACCGCCTTCCGTCCCAGTGATCGACAAAGGGAACACTAATACTTGTTCTCGTTCTTGTTCTCGTTGTTCCATTGACATCCACATCGGCATCGGCATCGTCGTAGTGCATGCCCGGATCCCCGCGCGCGCTCGGAGCGCAGCCAGATGAAGGGGAAGGATGGTTTCGTTTCTGTTCGAGAGGCATGTGCTTCGCTGTGCTGTGCTCGTATAGTTTGTTGGGTGCCAGTGATACAACTCTTCGACTACACTGCCATCCCCTTTCGGCTCGAACTGAGCTGAGCTGAGCTGAGCTGAGCTTGGTATGTGAGTATAGGGTACGATATCTCGTACTGTATACTGTACACTGTACACTGTATCTGACGACTCGTTGCGTCCCGTTGCGTCCCGTTCCGACTCCGATGCGTTGAAGATGTTTTTGGGTGTTGTATTGTGAGATGTGAGGGAAAAGAGTCAAGATGGACTAGACGAGACGATCTTTGTTGTTGTTGTTGTTGTTGTTGTTGTTGGACATACAGACAGACAGGTACGTAGAGACGAGAATTGATGTATCCAAGAATGGGATACCTGTTGATACTCAAATTGTACGTACAGGCTAGAACGTGATGATACAGTCGCTTGCACAGTACTGTTTCTGAGACTAGAAGGATCAATCATATAAAATTTCCACTATTTAATTTTCCAAGTTATGAGTCGATAATCTCTATCATCCACTCATGTGTTTCACGTTGATGTGTTTTTGACACCTTCTTGACAGCTTAGTACTATTGTTGATATTTTCTTCTTTTTAGTATTTTGGTAATTTGCGTTAACCCAAACTTTATTCTTCAACACACTCCTGTGGACTTGATGACATTTCCTTGTTATCCAGTCCAAATAACTTCAGGGTCTCTTCATATTTTGCTTTGCACTCCTCAAAATCTTTCTCTTTTAGACCCAGTATCAGGTTTCAAAACTTACGAAATAGGGTTTCCTTGTAGAGGTTTTGTAAAGAAATCTGTGATCATTTCTCCTGTTGGGCAATACTCCCCTTTGAACTCTTTGTTCTCGATTTGATCAGTGATAAAGAAATAACATATACTTATATGTTTCAATCCCTTTCCGCATGACAGTCTCCCGTTCTTGTTAAGGAGGATTGCACTCCTCTTGTTATCTTGGTACAAGATATCTTCTCATGAATTCTTGGTTGATGATGCATATACTGCCCCACTTCCTTCTCTTGCATATACGGCTGCATGTCCCTTCATATCAGCGTGGACTGCATGGGCACCATCTATGTAAATCTCTGATTTGTTACCATTTGATCGAAGTATGAGGGGTAAGAAGGCAGTTACTTGTAGGTACTTCATTGCATGTCCCAGTTTCTTCCAATCGTGCTTGTCTGGCGCCCACACTCGCGTACATACTAAGAATGATATGATATAACTGTCTGCATTTCGGGTCTACCTCTCTTCGCTAAAAACAATCCAGATGCTGTGATAGAATGGAATGTCTCTTTATCTTCCCAATTTCACAGTTCAGTTGGTTCTCCGGTAGTCTTGAACAGATAGTCTGCTGCTGCTGTTGGTTTTGATCCGATCATATCCTTTGGGAGTTTGTCAATCATTTTCTTGATATAGTCATACATAGTGATTCACGCTTCTCCTTTGGTGCTGAAATCAATAGTCATGCCTAGATATTGGTGTACCTTTCCTCTTGTAACTGTCATTGGATCTGTTTTGGGGTATACCCCCTTCAGTTGGTCAATCAGTTCATCAACGGCGTGGGTGTCGGTGTGGCTCAGTTTCATATCATCCACATGAAATACCACCGCCATTTGCTTTCTGTTGATTGTCTTATTCCAACAGCATGGATCGTATGGGTTCATTTCATATCCCCATTTGGTCAATTGTCCTATTAGTTTCTTATATGATAGCAGGGCTGCTGTGAGTGTCCCGTATATTGCCTTCTTGCATACCATATAGATGACAGGCCGGTGCCGTTCATATTGTAGGTGTCCTTTCCATCATTTGTGATCAACCTTCACAAGTAGTTTGGCCAGAGCCCCATCTAATCATAGTAGTACTAGCTTCTCCGCTATATCGGTTTGTAGGAAGTGTCCGGGCAAGTCGCACGTTGCCACATCCCGTTCTTCCATTGCATCCACGATTAATATATAGAACAGGACTTCTGGTGCTATTGTTGGGGATGGTGTGTCTTCCTTTTGAGTCCATGTGCGTTGTTTTCTTCCATCAGCACATGCCCTTTGATAGTGTTATCTCTCTTCATAGTCAAGAAGAGGAGAATTGGTAGTGTGAGCTCCTTTTCCTTGTGGTTGAGTTCCTTGTAGTTGATTTCACCAAATACTTCTCTTGCCATCATTTGTTTCAGTTCTTTCATTGTTGCGTCCATTCCGGCCTTCCCAAACTTCTTCAATCCGGTCTGTAAGCTGTACTGGGTAAGGATGTAGTCTTCAATCATCTGTTTTTTGTGATTGCTCGTTTCAATGTATTGCAATGCCGCGTTGTAATTGGTCTCCTTGTGTATACTCAAGGGTTCAATTTGTTCACTTGTTTTAATGGCGCCACAATAAAGTGTCCCTTGAAAGTAATGATATTTGAACGGGTCATCCATTGGACGGCAATGTTGTCCTTGGTTGAGTTGGCGGCCAAATGATGATGATCAAATAGAGCCTGCTTCATGTCGGTCTTTGACTGTGCTAGCTTTGTCATCTTCCTTGTCTGCAGGTCTCATTGTCTGTGTTTGTGGGTTGCTTGAGTGTAGCCACTCCTGTGATTTTGCCCTGTGTCCCCATCGACATTGGGTTCAACAGTTGCCACTACTGTAATGTCAGTGTCAAGTGGGGCCTCTTCGGTAGGGTCGGCAAGAGGGTTGTCTTCATTGTTGGTATTGACGTTGGTCACTCCTGCAGGCGCAATGGGGTGGGCCAGAGGGTCATTGTCATCATCATAACTGGAATCAGAGTTGTATTCTTTGTCAGAGGAGGGAGAATATGTGCTGTTGTCATCGCCATCACTTGTATATGGTTTGTTGGTGGTGGTAGTGAAGTGTAATCCAGGGCGCAAGGAGCAAGCAATGCATTCAATGCAGTGGATGGCTTCGTCTGGCATAGGACAAATGGTATAGTCACTTGGTGCTCTCAAGATGATTCACCCGGAGAGGACACTAAAAAAGTCGACTCCCCCTTGGAAATTTTGGGTTGGTTCCCATGGCAATGGCAACGGTTGTCCGGGCCTTCATAGTGTTGTCAGCTCCGTCCCGAGTCTGCGCATATGTCCCATATACCACTTGAAAATGGAGTGAGTAGTCCGGGCCAATACCTGTAACAATAGTGGTCGGAGTCAATTCATTGGACACACCATTGTCCCACGGGAATGCATTCAAGTAAAAGGTGACATTTCATATCATTTCGACAATCATCCTCTTCAGAACTTTAGTGTAAGGCAATGTACTAAAGATGCATCAACATTGTTCCTTGATAGTTCTGTTGTGCCGTTCGGCCTGTGGTACATGTTCATCACGTGATATGATATTAAGTTCAATATGTTTGCCAGCTAGGCTCATTGTCAAGGGCTTGAATTGTCCATCTGCTAATATTGTTGTAATACGAAAGTTGCGTTTGCGTTTCCTGTAGAAGTTGATTATATCGTGTAGCACTGGTAGGATGTCATTGGTCTTGGTCAATCGGACTGACTGACTTATGCCATAGTGTATGTGTCTGGATATCATAGTAAGGAACGGAACACCGTTGATATACATAATATCAATTTCCATTGTTCTTTCCATGTAGTAGTCCCGTATGTGTTGTGGCATAGGAATCACATTTGGTTCAACGGTTTGTTTCTTGTGTCTAACTATTTTTCCTTTTATTTCCAGTACACTTGGCCCTAGTATGGCCCTCATCAGTTGGACATTGCGCGGAGTGACTGGGCTATTTACCAACTGTCGTTTCTAGCAGATTTTTAGCAGTTGTGCCTCACTCAGATGGCCTGCAATGTGTTGTAGCGCACGGGCCGCTTCTGCTCTTTGTATATCTCTTTTTGAGAATTTTTGTTTTGTTTTCACATATAGTTTTGACTAACACTGTTCCTCCATTAAACATGCTTGGTGTGATTTTCACCATGGTGTTCATTCTGGTGCTTGTGCTTCCTGCGAATAGATGTTTGCTGTCCCAATAGTACAGTCCTTCCGTGATGGCCTGAAATATCTTCACTTCTCCCAATGGGTTGGTCACACGAAAGTAATTTCCCATGGTGAGGTTGTTGTATTCGATCATATAGCCTTGTGTCCTTGCCACTCCATCAAATGATAGTACACTGGCTATTCCCTCGGGATGAAACCATACACTTCCGAAGCCTGGTAGATCCCCCACATGAGTAGTGATTGTCATTCCAGCATTCGTGTATAGATGTAATTCCTCTGTTCCCTCTTGGATGTTGGTTAGGAACAACTTCTGACAGAACACATGGACTGCCAATTGGTTATCAAGCAGGACCCAGTATGGGTTGATCCTGTCCCGAGATGGCTTGAATGCATGTTTGTTGTTCTTCCTCACATCCTCACATCCTCAACAACCACCATCTTGTTAACCTTTGTTAATCCCTTCATACAGTTGGTCCAACCAATCTGATAATTGTAATTGTCTTCATTAAGGTAATCTTCCACGTCGCTTTTGGTATTATCATCATCATCATCATCCTTGCTGTCACTTTGGTCTATGAGCATCATTGCTCCCATTTGTTGCTCGCCTTCATTGGCCTTGTTTTTTGTTGCGATGGCTGTCCCATCAATATGCTCAATGGCTTTGCATATAGTTGTGATGTGTCCCTTCCGGCCACATCGATAGCATGTCAGGTTGTGGTATCTGTTCCGCACTCCATTGTCATCCTGGCTTGAGTCTGACTTGCTGCCTTCTGATTCTTCATTCTTTTCTTTCTTGCTGCGTGATAGGTAGGTGTGTCCCACGATGGGTGTTCTCATGCTGTATAGTTTTGGATTGAACTTGAAGCTGTCCAACATGGTGCACGTGTCCGCAATGGTCTTCGGGTACCAGTAATCTCCCTGGCAGTAGTTGTTGTACAGTGACTGTTTGTATGCTCCGTACTTGTTGTCGTTTGCGTTCATGATGAATATGGTGGCCAGGTAAACCTCTCGTGCATTCTCTGATATCATTTTGCTACATATCTTTGCTTAACTAATTCATCAATGTTCCTTTTATTCTTGGGTCCTTTAGGCTTCTGATAATCAGCTCCTCTATATCGGACATTGAATATGAGTTTCCATGTTGTTCAGCCATCCTTACTAGCATATCGAACTCTTCATGGTATTTGGTGAGGGATTGGTTATCTGCTTGTCAAAAATTGTGTAGCTTCTTGTTGGATAGGAAAATCTGTACAGGCGTGTATTTGGATTGGTTGCCGCTACTGCAGATCTTGTTGATTATCTCCAATAGTTCAATTACATTACTCTTCTTTACTGCACTCTTCCACCTGATATGTGACTTCACTTTGTTCTGCATTTCAAGGTCACATTGTCCCCACAGTTTGTCAAACATGATACCAAGATTATCTTCAAGCTCCTTTGCAGCGATCCAGCATTCCTTGATGTCAAACTCCCAGTTCTTTGCTTCCAAGGGTGTGAGGGCCTTGATTGTTTCTCTATCGTGGCTAGCTGGTGCTTTTGCTGTGATTATGGTCACTTCCATTTCAGTTAGTTGTTCTCACATCTTTGCCGTATTTTCCTCCTGTGTATGACGATATGAATGCTTCTCTTGATTTCAGCCATTGCTTAGCCCATATGTTTCTGGTATATGTGAAGGCATGGTCCTCAAGCTCTGGAATTGGTCCTTTGAACGTGTTGCCGGATGATTCAAACTTGCTGTTCGAACGTTTCTTCTTTCTTCCTTTCTTGCTATAGCTTGATTTTTGGCTCCCGCTCCCTTCGCCTTCTGTCTTGTTATCCTTGTCTTCAGACATCTTGTTATTGTACAACCTTTAGATGGTTAACGTGGAAAATTATGTTGATACTCAAATTGTATGTACAGGCTAGAACGTGATGATAAAATTGCTTGGACAGTACTATTTCTGAGACTAGAATGATCAATCATATAACATTTCCACTATATTTAACTTTCCAAGTTATGAGTCAATAATCTCTATCATCCACTCATGTGTATCACGTTGATGTGTTTCTGACACCTTCTTGACAACTTATTGATATTTCCTTCTTTTTAGTATTTTGGTAATTTGCGTTAACCCGAACTTTATTCTTCAACAATAACTGGCGCCGTCTCGGGAGTGTGTCAAGTTTGGAGTGCATGTCCCCTGAGCTCACAGATGATGCCTCCACTATGTCTGTACACGTGGAAGTTAGGCATGGTGAATTGACTAAGCTCTAGGTGTATGTGTGCGCGCAGGGGCTTAATTATGGTCCCCCGTGGTCAGGGTGACC
Organism: Pseudo-nitzschia multiseries; assembly: GCA_037355745.1. Taxonomy (NCBI): domain Eukaryota; phylum Bacillariophyta; class Bacillariophyceae; order Bacillariales; family Bacillariaceae; genus Pseudo-nitzschia; species Pseudo-nitzschia multiseries. The sequence goes on from CM074787.1 coordinate 5,334,072, forward strand.
CGAACCCTAAAGGGGGAAGTAGATTAGAGTTAGGGTTGCACTGTGTACAGAGAACGCCTTGCCACTCTGAGGTGGGGAGTAGCTTCCGGAAATGGCAAAGGAAAGGAGGAAGCTGACCATGTATGCCTGGAGGATGTTGCATAAGTGGGACAGTGTGATGGGGGCATAGTAACACAAAAAGTCATAGGCAGCCAGGAGGGAGCCAATGCATTTGGATCACTTGTTGTTGAATAATACATTTCATTTGAAACGGCAAGGGTGGAGGATGGTTTGCCGGTCACGGGCAAGTTTGGACTTGTTGACATCAAGGAAGACACTGTTATGGTTGGGGGGAGAAAACAAGAGAGTAGCTGGCGAGGCCGTTGGTACCGGGAATAATGGTCCCAAGAATGAGTATGGCAACAGGGTGGGCCGTGAGAACTTGGGGTGGGGTGTCCTCATATGGGACTGGGGGGGGGGGGGGGGGTACAATAGGCACGGTAACAGGGTCAATGGCCAGTGCGGGCGCGGCGGCAGCAGGGGCTGCAGCAGCGTGTGCGATGGCGGGGGGAGGGACAGTATTATGTGCCGTGGGGATGGCGGCGGGGGGGGGGAGAACATCCATAGGCGCAACGGGGTCGCTGGGGGGGGGGAGGCCATTTGGGGGCAAGTGGGGAGAGTTGTGCAGAAGCAACGGAGAAGGGGGGAGGAGGGTCACCGGTGGGGAAAGTGGCAAGGGCGGCAGGGAGGGGAGGGGGTGGGAGGTACTGGAGGAGCAGCGTGTGGCCCTGTCAGAGGAGGAGGGGGAAGAAGGACCTGACGCTGGAAAAATTGCCGGCGATGAAATCTCGGGCAACACGCCAAGTGGTATTCTTCAAATTGTGGGCACTAGAAAGCAGCTTGCCGAGGAGCCGGGCCAAAGTGAAGGGCATGCGACCCTTGGCAATCGTGGCGTGGTAACTCTGGATGGCTTTCGTAAGGCGTTCGGAGTGTTGTTACATGACTCTGGTGGCGCGGGCTTTTGTGGCATTAATGCCGGCAGGTGGGGGCACCCACTCCTGGTTGGCGTCAGGCAGGAACACCTGGAGGAAGTAGGTGACGCTGTCAAGGAACAACAGGAGGCGAGAGTAGACGAGGTGAAGCGTAGATGGGATGGTGAAAATGGGGTGGGGGGAATCTCTGTTTGGGAGGACACTGTGCGGAACGCAGGGGAACAAGGATTGTGGCAGGAAGCTGAGGCCACAGGAGCATTAGACGGGAAGGGAAGAAACCATGGCAAACGCTAAGGCCACTGGCGCTGGAGAACACAGATCAAGGACAGTCAGGCAAAAGGGCAGAGCGTGGGATGTAAATGGTTTATGGAGGATGTGGACATTGTGGACAATGATATTAAACTAAACCTAGGGGCAAAAATTGACAGGGAGGGCGGGTGAGTCCACCATGGTGTGGTACCAGGGAGGGCCACGGACAGGAATCTTGGGGAAAGGTACTAGTAGGCTACAAACGGTCTGGTCACAAAGTGGCCAGGTCATTGAGGATGGCATTGTGTTGGTGCACGAGCACGTGAAGGTCGCGCGTATATATTGCCACGAGTCACTGTTCCAGCAGCGTAACTGTTTTTTGATGAATTCGGGACTCGCTTGGAATGGCAGCCACGTTAAAAAATTGAGGGCAGACTTGGATGTGACACCATAGACCACGTGGGCCAGCGAACGCAGTACAGTCTCAATGTTGGAGCCGGTGATATGGTAGATGAGGGATCCCGGAAGAAGGGTACTATGATGGGGCTTAGGAGGGAAGAAACGGTTCTAGTAGTAGCGCTGTAATGTGCGGAGCCAGGCGGCCACCATGTCGAGGGCTGGGAGGTGATTGCAAGAGAAGCCCTTGGGCGCATTACGTTCACCGTTTTTCTGCCACCGCCAATAGACACTAACTGGCATGATTTTGGAGGGGGAAGCAATGGCAGCCGTGTGCGGCACGGTGGCACCCCTTGTGTCGTGGAGAGTGATGTTGGGGGCGGCAATAGTGACAGGGTCATTGGCAGGGCTAATGCAGTGGGTGGATAGGATGCGTTGTGCATGGAGTTGGCGCCATTTGGTTTTTCAGAAGGAGGCTGTAACAAGGCCGGCTGTGAGCCAGTTAACCAGGGCAGCCTGGAGTGAATCCACATTGGTGGCGACATGTTGGGTGCGGTAGTGGAGCAACATGGGTATGGTGAAGGGTTTGCGGCAGTTGGGGACTGATTCGAAGCGTTTAGCGGCTTTGATGACCGCCCCAATTTTGGGGCACAGGGTGTGGGAGGATGAAGGGCGGTGCCGGGCATCGCTGCTAGTGTCATGGTCAAAATGGGTGAGGAATGAGCTGGCTGCCTGGAGGTACTTGAGGGCGGTGTCGGTGCGGACGGTCTTGCAGAGGAGGCTGTGGCCTGAAAGAAGGTGACTAGCGTAGAGGGCCATCAGGAGGTTGAGGGCTTCGGTGGTGACGGTGTGGTGGATGTGAGGAAACAGTGAGTCATAGATGCGGTAATGGTGGCGGGTCCACCAGATAAAATGAAGGCGGTGGGTACGAATTGTCTGAGCTTTGCTGGGGTTGGTGGAGCTACCATTTTGCAATCTGACAAGAGTGTGAAGGCCAGGAGAGAGGTGAGTTTGGGACCTGGGAGGAAAGCAGTCCAAGACGCAAGTGACTTTTGCTGAGAGCATATCAGCGAGAAAAGAAAGGGGTACAGGTGCATGTGATACAAAGTGTGAGGGGGGAGGGGTAATTCCTCGTGTGCGCGGGACAGAGTTGGCGAAGGTGTTGGCCATGACTTCAATATAGTCCACTGTGCTGCCAAGGAGGGAGTCTTTCCAGAAAGATGCTGAAGGGAGAACGGCACTGCGGCCAAGAAGAGACTAGGTTGAAGACTTCATCCACCAAGCTATGGCGGCGGTGTTGTTGCACGATGTGTAGAGGGTAGGGAAAGGTGGGTATGCAACAGGACACTGGCCATGCCAGAGCTGTCCAATGATGAAATAGAGGAGGACACGGATGAACTCAAGGGTAGTTCGAAGGGTTGAAGAACACCCTACTACTAGAAGGAGAGGTGGCGGTGAACGAAGAAAGAGACTGGGAAAGTTTTGCAATGCTGTCGTTCGACAGTATCCCAAGAAAGATGGTTGCATCCCTTACGGGGAAGATAGTCTACTACTCAATGCATTTCCATGGCCGGAAGGCGTGTCATCAGAACTCAGTTCAGCAACTACTGTGGAAGGAAGAATCCTATCTCTCAACCTGGATTTCCAAGTCATCTCCGGGGAGTATGCCCAAACCTATGAGTGAACCGGCAACACAATGAGACCACATACACTAGGGACAATAGCTCTAGGACCAACTGGAATGTGTGCAAAGAGGAGTTGAGCTCTTCAGTCTACAGATTGGGGAATACCTCGACCAATCCTAGAATAATTTCACGCTGTTCCCAATTACAACAGAGGCAATCAAACTCATGGAACGGATGGCACGGAGATGAAGGTCAGGCTTGACCTTTGGGAATAGAAACAATATTGAAGAGGGAGTTGAGTCCGACGAGGAGGAGTGTACCAACAAGGATTGCATCCCGCCAGTGACCGATCGCTCAATTACGCTAGAGGAACAAGAAACAGATAGCAAAGGAGACCACAACATGGACAGTGATGTTGAGGATGAGGAAAACTGCGATGCAGACAACAATGAAGTCCTGGAAAATGAGACAGAAGCAGAAGTGAATCCTGGTTACCTCGAGGAAGTTGGTGTCGAAGCTGGCTCAGATACCTGAAGAGCCAAACGTCGGGGGTGAAGAAGTGAATGAAATTGTAGGAGTGACGACCGAGAATGAAGCTGAGGATGAGGACAATGTCAATCGGACCTTGAGCAGAAATGAAATCAGAAGTACCCAGGACCCTGATTTTGCCTATACATCGGTGTGAAAACGCACTGTTGGGTTGACAGAATACGATTCAACTACGCAGAAGATCAGCCGAGTGCACCTGGAAGGAGCAACAGAATTTCATCCAAGCCTTGGAGTACATTGAAAAGGTTGAATGAGAGCACGACTTCATCAATGACTATCAAATGACACAGATGAGCATATGAGAAGGTCTACAGGTTCATGGAGAGAAAGGAAAGGCATCGATAATGAAAGAAATCCACAATCTGGTCAGCCGGGAATGTTTCAGGGAAGTTGAACAGGATAGTCTCATGTCGGGGGAGAACAAGCATGCCCTGCCAATCCTGATGTACATGCTGGTCAAAAGGGATGGAAGATTGAAGAGCCGAGGGCGCACTGATGGACGACCACAGAGGTTATGGACCAACAAGCAAGATAGCCCTTCGCCAACATCAGCAATCGAAGCGCTGAAGTATATGCTTGCAATCAGTGCCATGGAGGGATGTGGTGTGACTTCTTTTGATCTACCATCACAGTTTCTGGAAACGGACATGGATGCTCTACTGCACCTGAAGATAACAGGATCGTTGGATCTCCTCCTAGTCAAGTTCGATCTTGTCGGTCAGTAGGTTGGTCAATTCCTCTCCGAGCACCAGAAAATGCCGGACCAGCAGGCGACGTGTTGCCGATTGGTTCGTGACGCCAAACAAGGACGTCGTGCTGGCGGAGGTATCAACGCGAAAAGGCGTTCCGAGTTTTCTCGTATATTCAAGGAGCGCATTGGTTGAGGGTTTGCACGGCAGGGGTAAATCCTACGGCTGGTAGCAGATGCATGGTGTTGGTGCGGTTGTCGGGATAACGGTGGACCTTCTCGGCCTTGGCGTTACACTGCTGCTGCAGTCTTATTCGCAGGAAGCGCTGCTGGCGTTTCGGCACTCGGTGGGACACCGCAATCGGGTGCGGCCACCGGGGCCAGTTGCGGAAATCTGCAGCATCCCACAGGCCGAAACAACGGCGCTGCGGATGTCGTTATTGCCATCACAATCGCCATCGCTGTTGCTGCTGCTTTCCGCGGAAGGATCGCCATGGCCATTACCGAAATCGACCGTGACAATGCCAGAGGACACGGTCGCGCACGGTGCAGTGCATCCATCACAGCGGACTCGGCCAGGGCTTCGGTCAGGTCGAAGTGGTAACAGATACGGTGCGCGAGGCCGAATCGGGAGCAGTACCAAAGGAGGAAGATTGCGGGCGACGATGTATCGATCTTGATTTCACGAAAGAATAACAGCCCGGTGTGTTAAAACCGATGATGAAAAATCATCCTATTTCTGGTGAAGATAGTCAAAAGTACAGTACGTACCCAAGTACATAATTTAAAATCCAATTTCTGTGTTATTTTTCAGTGGAAGTATTGGTGTTAGATTGTTATTTTACTTGAGTTTGATGCCCTTTTATTGTCTTCAGTAGCAAGAACTCGGGCGACGATTGTGTCGTTGGGTATTTACAAGGAAAAACAGAAAAATGCGTGATACGAATGCGTATTTCCGGGGAACAATTACAGTAAGGAGCATTATCATAATGTTATGATCGCAAGACACAAAACAATCCCGGCAAAGAGAGAGCGCAATGCCACTCCGCTCGACAAAGACGGCGGTGATGATGATTTCGATTCGCTTCCATCAATCGATGTTTCATCGTCGGTGTCGACATCGCAGCATCCCAAAAGGACACCGTCGACGGTGGGACAGCAAGATCCCGTCAGGTTTTGGGACGCACAACGAGCGTGCTCTGAGCACTGAGCCATATCGACAGTGACAGGGGTTGGTGCTATCGTCGTAAAATCGGCAGTCGTGGGAGATTCGGTCGGATTGGTGCCATCATTGGTACCATCGTCTTTGTTGGTATCGCCATTGGTGGGTATTTCGGTGGATGTCAACGTGATGCTGCCAGAGCTGGTAGACGTGGTCGGAACAAACGTGGTCGGAACAAACGTGGTCGGAGCCTGGGTGCGAAAGGAAACAACCGTGGGTGCCTCGGTGCCGCCCGCGGTCGGAGCCGGGGTTCGCAACGAGAAGGCTGTCGTTGGTGACCCCGTTGGTGAGTCCGTCATCGTCGTCGTCGGATCCTTGGTTTCGGTTTCGGCCAGGCGCTGGAGCTCGAGGCAGTATTCCAGGTCGGGATCCGTTTGGCGATCGGTCGGCCAGTCATAGTCGGAAAGGGACGGAAATCGGAATGGGCACACCGGAACGGTTCCCGCACCCTGCGTCGGCACCGTCTGGTCCCGCGATCGGACCAGGGCCCGAGCCAGTCCATCCCATTCGGGATATTTGGTGTACTCGCAGCGACCTCCGCTGATGCTGTCGCCATCATCTCCATCATCGGCATCGCTGTCTTTTACATGCTGGCAGTCCGAGGGACCGAAATACCCGATTCCGTACTGGATCTTGGCGAATTTTTGGTAGGGCCACTCGCTGGTGGGCTCGTCCAGCCCCTGCTTGTTTTGAAAGAACTCGAGGTTGTCGTCGACGACCTTTTTTTCTGCCGAGTATTCAAAGACAAAGCCCCCGGCGAAAACGTCCGAGTAGTCCGGCGAGTACAGGGCCTCCGTCTGCAACCAGGTCCGCTGTGTTTCGAATCCGTCCATGGTCGGGAATCCGCGCTCGCGGCAGCCGTATTCTCCCAGCAGGACGGGGCCGGGAAGGTTGGCGACTCGAAAGTCCTCGCGGAGCAACTGCCAGCCGACAATGTCGTCGGGGGTTGTGGCGGTCCCGTCGCAGTGCCGGTAGGTGTTCAGGGCAAACCACTCGGCCGGTTCAAAGACGTCCTCCGGGTCGGTCCGGCAATGGTAATATATGTGCTGCTGAAAGGACTGGGAGTTTCCGTCCCAGTTGACGACCCTGTGTGTGTGTTTGTGTGTGTGTTTGTGTTTGTGTTTGTGTGTGTGTTATAGTGGATTCGATGAAGGAAGGAATCAATCCGGCAGTTTCGAACCAGAGTTTCGTTTTGCCGTACGGTAGAGGAAGAAAGGAAGGAAACCGAATCGAATTAAATCGAATCGAATCGAATCGAATCGAATGCCAACAAGAACATGAAGAGCAACACCGTCAGCGGTTTGCAATGTAATACAATGCAATCCAACCAGCATCCCAGGCGATTGAATCGAATCGAATATCGAATTGAATCGAATCGAAACTACAAGACAAGACAAGACAAACCAAGACAAGACAAACCAAGACAAACCAAGACAAAGCAAAACAGCACTCACCCGATCGGAATCGCCCGCGGCAGGACGGCGTTGGGATAGCTCCCGGAGCACCCCGCCACGTATTCCCGCATGTCCCGCAAGAATTTCTTTTGGCAGGCAATGTTGGCCTCGCGTGGTCCCCCAGCCCCGTCGTCGGCGTAGATGGTGACCTCGTTGCCGGCCGAAAAGGCCAGGAGGTTGGGATACCTCGAAAAGGACCGGATCACGAACTTCCCACGCTCCTTGACCGATTCCGGGTAGCAGGTGGGAGGCTCTGCGTCGACGCCAACCCAGGCCCCGATGGCGCATCCCTCGCAGTCGGCCAGGAGTCCCAGCATGACGTAAATCCCCGCCTCCGACAGTGCGCACATAAAGGCGTCGTGGTTGGCCGAGGGGTCGACCGCGTAGATGCGCACGGCGTTGACGCCCAGCTCCTTCAGGTTGGAAATGTCGGTCTGCCACCGAGAGGCGTACTCGTTCGTGTAGAAATCGACGGAGGATCCCTCGCTGAGGGGACCGGCGTTAGGTCGCGGGTAGTAGGCGATTCCCCGGATCGGGACGTACTCGTCGGTGGAGGAATCGTAGAACCGCTTTCCCCTGAGGACCAAGGGTGGGGTCTTGGACCCGGGGCATACCGGTGCGTAGGCCGAAACAGAAACGCAACGGGAATGGGAGAAGCAGAAACAGAAGCAGAAGCAGAAACAGAAATATAAATAGAACGACCACGGTGCCATGGCTGTGGTGGAAATGAGGAACGGCCGTTTCGAAGTGGTGCGCTTCCGGAGAGAACTCGGCGGCGCCATTGCACTTGTCGTTGCACTTGTCGTTGCACTTGTCATTGCACTTGTCGTTGCACTTGTCGTTGCACTTGTCATTGCACTTGTCATTGCACTTGTCATTGCACTTGTCGTTGCACTTGTCATTGCACTTGTCATTGCACTTGTCATTGGGATGGCAAAGAAGATTCTGCTCTCGGTAACTATGTTGAAAACTAGTAATGATTGTTATGGGGTGGAAACTCTCCTCGTGCCTTTTTGTGGTACGGTATCAATCGGTCCTATGCGTATAAGTGAAAATGCAATACCGTACGGTACCTCTCCGACGATTTGGGGCTTTCGGAAGCTGGTGATGAGGAAGTATCGTACCGTATTATTGGAGTATTACGAAGTACGGTACGATATTATTTATTTTTGAAAATATTGTCAGTACCGTACGAGTACGTACCGGTACGTACCGGTACGTACTCGTAGTTTCGTCGAAGTTTTTCACTTCTACCGGTACGGTGCGATTTCTGATTTCACTCAGTCGTTCTTTGTTGATCGATATTTCTTTTGTACTTCGTGTTCGTACCGTACTCGTACGGTCAACGGTTGGATCGGTAAGATTATGTACCGCTTTTTAGTCGTATGTGTCACGCTACTTATCGTCTCGGGGGAAATTTCTCCGCGCACGCAATGTACTAGTACGTGCTTTACGTACCGTACGTACGGTACCCGGTACAAGTAAGATTACGGGTTGGTTCTTGTGAGATTCATTCTTGTCGGCTATTGATTCATTCATTACCGTACATCATCATTCAATCGTGGAACAAAATTCTAGTAGGAGCGTATCCACAGGGAATAAATTATCAAATTCCTTTTGTGTCCATTCATGTCAATGTTACGGTAATGATGTGATCTACTCAAAGGAGTCGATACGGTTCAAATAATGAGTGATTCCCACCTAAGGAAAACACATATAATTAATAAAAAAACACATAAAAAGTATGTGTTTTCTATATAGATGTATGCACTTCTTAATAAAATTTGTCAGTCGAGGGGCTCTCGACTGACAGTTTTTATTCACTTAACTAACACTGAATAGATTTCAACGGAATCTTAAAATCAAACATTTCAGTCTGAAAATCAAACATTTCAGTCTGAATGAATCGTGTGCACCTCTCGCACCTCTTTTGCCGGGCATGCTTGCATGCTATTTTTGGTGATCATCGCTAATTTTGCTGAGTTGAAAAATTGCAAAGAAAGAAAGTCCGGGAAGAAACAGCAAACAGCAACAACAACAGTACGACTTGTCTCTCCAGCACGAAATCAGCAGCAGAAATTCAACTTCAAGGATCGCGGCACGGATTGCGCCACAACACGACAACAAGCAACAAGAACACCAGAACAACACGACAACACGACAACGAAGAACACAAGAACAACACGACAACAAGAAGTTCTTTTCTTTTGAGCTGACTCAGGCAATGTCCTTCTACCCCCTCACTACAATCGCTATCGTTGCTCTTGCTAGTTTATTAGACGATTCGTTGGAAGATGATGAAGACGATGAATCGATTCGATCCGCCGCATACCCCTCACAAAAAGAAATACCTCAAATACCTTACATCATAACAATCAACATGTCACCAGCAACAATCAACAACATGGCACCAACTGCCGCATTGTCGTCTGGGAGTGGTGGAAGGAAAGCCGGCATTGGCAACTACACAAAGCCTGAGTTGGAGAACTTGTTCCGATGCCTTAGAAGTATCCTACCAATTGGACCAGAAGAGTGGGATGCCGTTGCAAGCCGACACGCTGAAAAATATCCTGGTAGGGACACTGATTCAATCAGGAACAAGTACATTCGGTTGTACCGGAAGAAGATGCCAACTGGAGATCCAATTAAGTCATGGGATGTTAAACAAGCCAAGGAAATCAAGTATCTGATTGGAGATAGAGCCTCCATTCTGAACGGAGAAGAAAGGTTTGATCTTGAAACAGGGGAGTTTGTCCCTGTCCCTGCTGATGATGACGACGAGGAGCTGTCCGATCCTCCACCACTTCCACTATGTCAACCAACTCAACCAACTCAACCAACTCAGCTGACTCAAGGAACAACTCAAGGAACAACTCAATCAACTCAAGGAACAACTAGAGGAATGGAGGACAACCGCCGTCCCCCACTTCTACTTGGTCAACCAACTCAACCAACACAAATCGATGAAGCAACGGAGCTCACAACTTCCACCAGTACCATTAGTGGTGGTGTTACCACTAGTAGTAACAAGAAGAGAGCCTACAATCGCAAAGTAGAGAAGGACACTCACTTGATGGGTGTGATTGCTGCAGCATTGAAAGAGGGACGAGAGGATCGGAAGCTTCACCAGCAGGCTCTGAAGCTCCAGCAACGTCAACAGGAAGAGGATCGAAAGCGGCATGAAGAGGACCGAAAGCTTCACCAGCGGGCATTGCAACTCCAGCAAAGGCGACAGGACAAGGCCGATGAAGAGAGGAAGGTAATGATGTCTGCGCTCATTGCTCAACTTGGTACTGGTCCTTCTACTGCTGAGGGGAAGTCCCTCAAAAGAAAACTTAAAGATCTTCGACTCTCGCTTGCTGATGACTGTCCTGATGAGGACAGTAGCAGCAGCAGCAGCGACGAAAGTGATTTTGAATGATCGATTAGCGAATCGATCGATTAGCGAATCGTAGTTCGAATCGTAGTTCAGCGAATCGATCGATTAGATTAGTAGTTCAGCGAATCGATCGATTAGATTAGTAGTTAGTTAGTTAGTTAGTTAGTTAAAATAAAAGAATCGATTATTAGTTAAGAAACTCAACAACAATATCAACATTGCTCCAGACAGAAAATTAGGCCACAAAGAGAATACAAAAACTCTATTGCAACACCTTAAAAGAGGGATTCAAAACCACTAGAGGTGCGCTGGAGCAAAATTATTCGAACGTGTTGTCGACTGCTCTAAATACGAGTAATCGATCAATCAATCGATCAATCCAAAACCACTAGAGGTGCGCCGGAGCAAAAATATGAGTAATCGATCGAACGTGATACGACTTGACTTCTCTAAGTAAATTTATCTAATTTGCTACTAATCGATGATCGATCGAATCTGCTACTAATCGATCCGATCGAATACATCATCTGCGGTTTCTGTTGGTACCAATCCATACGAGAAGAAACCTTCAGTTTGACTCATGTACGTGTTGAGTATGGTGTTGATTCCAATTTTAGCTGTCTGGAAGTTGTACAGACAAACAAGGAGCTTCAGAATAATCTTCCTGTCTCCTGTTTCTTCCAAGAGAATGCTGTCCTTCATCCGGGGGAAACCCCCTTGGATCTGTCGCATTCCCCATTCAGAAAGCTGTCGGACGCTGGTAGCAGCGCGATTGACTATAAGAGCTACTGCATTGAAAGGATCACCCTGGCTACTCCGAATGAGGAATGGCTTTCTAGACAATTTGAAAGCTGAATCGACAATAAGCTTTGCTAAGTACTTATCATACATGCGCTCCATCTTTTCATAGAGGCCATAGTCGGCTTGAGTACTATCATGCCAACAACCTGGAGCATTCAAGATGCAGGCACGGATCCTGCCGTCGGGAGCAAAGATGAAAACACTGTTGACGTATGTCCCACAAGTCCAACCATTGTAGTATTGGTTTTGCTTCATCCAGTTACCAGACTGTTGGATATGGAGTTTCAGGCCATCACAGGCACCCCACACTCTGTGAGGTGCTAACACTGGATACTTTGCAGCAATAGCATCAATGTATTGTTGAGTCTCTTCTTTGTTTGGCAAGCAAACCTTGGCAGCAGGATGATCTTGTAGTGCAACAAGAAGGAGCTTTCGTCCAAATTTCAGCCATCTGTACATAGGAGAAGCTGTTAGTCCAAACGCTAGAGCAACTGCTCTTGCTGCTGATCCTCTGGTTCGAAACCAGAATAGGACAAGAGCAAGGCATCCAGTTGCATCGAATCGATTGGACGATGACCGCTTGCTGGGCGATCGCGTCTTCTGTCTAATAACTCCAGTGTTCTTATCAACAGTGTACGAATTGTAGAGTGGCTCAAATAGATCTAAGAGCTCCCTGAATACTACATGATCGACGCCACAGCAATTGAGAAGGGCTTGATCATTGCCTGATCGGTACAAATACATGAAAGCAGATTGACTGTATCTCTTGATTGCAATCCGAGGAGTTCTACGATCCCTTCTTCTCTTATCTTCGTCACCAAGCAGTGGATTGTTGTAATCGGGGGTTAAGTAGTTATCCTCATAGTATTCTAGTAACTCCAGGGCCATGGTGATTGTCGTCTTTCGTCGAAAGAGTGTTTTTGCGAAAGAGTGTTCCTCCGAAAAAGAGTGTTTCTTGCTTGCTGGAGAGCAATGTGAGTGAGTTAGCGAGGATAGCTACTACTAGTAATTTTACCAGCAAAGCCAATCGATTCGGTACATGGAAAATTCTGAAAATTTCAACTGCCGGCCAGTCTCGAATACTTAACAGGCTTGCTTGCCAAAATAGGCCGGTAGGTGGCGCGGGTAGTGATTAAACAGACAGTTACTGTTTTGTCTTTAGGGATTCCATATTCCAAATTTGGCAGATAATAAAAGTATTCGTCCGTTGGGGGTGATAAAAAAATATTCATTCTATTCACTTCCGAATACTTTTTATTAACTTTCGATTCTATTCACTTTCCTTAGGTGGGAATCACTCAATCCTCCATGTCCTCGTGGTCGATCAAGTCTTAGTAGGTACTATGCTGTTGTTCTAAACATACCACACCGCGTTTTGAACCCCATCGCGCGTCGACGGTGAGCAATCCTCCTTGGTATCCAATACTGCCATGTCGACGACCATCGTCATGTGGTCCGATACTTAAGATATGTATGACATACACGTGATACTCTTTCCATACTCACGATTAAGGAAAACCATTCTCGGAAGCTTCTCAAGAAATATATATACATGATCACAATACATATACAAAATAACAAAGTGAGTGATTCTACAGTGCTGCTGTATTAGCAGCCGCACTGTCTTTCACTGCATTAAATGAGGTATCTTGCTTCATGGCAAGATTTCCCTTCTTTATCTTATCATACTTTTAACATTCAACTGATTATATCTCCACAATTCTACACTAGTTGTTATCAACTACTACTTGTAAATCTACAACCACATAAGATCTATCTGACTGTGCCATTGAATCAGTAGTGAGAAGAGATCCGGCATTTCCATAATCTCGCCTTGTATTAGTAAGATCATCTGTTGCAATAAGGTATCACAAAACATTAACCCCCCCCCACACACACACTGATTGTAACAACTCAACCTACTAACACAGCGACGCTGCTGTTCTTCCAAGCCTCTGAATCAATGTCAGCACAGACCAGATTCAGACGGAAAATAATAGATTAACAGTTGCAAGCTCTAAGCTAGCTTGCAAAGGAAGAACTCGACACAAACAGTCTGATAAGAACTGATCTACCGACAACAACAGAACACAAGATAAGGTCATTTGGACCTTACTACCCTTCGCGTCACACACTCTAAGGAAACATCGTTCCTGTTTACAATAACAACAACGCACAATGGCATATGCCTAGTAGTTCTCCAAGTGACCCAATTGCCTGCCACACACGGAGTTCCATCTCACTCAGAGACCAAGACGTTGATAACCCTACAGGACAAATACTACTCACGGAAACATCAAACATGATGCCACCATCTTCCCCCAAAGAAACCGGCTCATATTCCAACAAAGATGAAGAAAATACCAATCTAGCCTCCTTTGATGAGTCTATATGATAAAGATACTGCTGGTCATTTTCAGAATTAAAAATGAAGAAAACAACAAACTCTGTATGCCCCTCATCCAAGGCAGACTACACGAATGGCCTAGATTCCTTGATGCACTACTCGAATTCAGATTCGCAGTACAGCTTACCTATCCAGACAGAAACAGCGGATTACAAGCCACCGTTCCCAGGTCTATCCAACAAACAATCGAAGCACTTGCCAAGTTTGTTAAAGACCTACAACAGAAAGAACTAGAGTGGCAAAACGCAGACACATACACGTATGATGCATTTAAACTATTCAGGAACCCATCCGCAAAACGCCTTCAACAGGAAGCCGTCTTGAATCCACCACTGCCTGCTCCCAGAACAGCAGCCAGTCAAGTGAAAACACCTGAACAGCTATGATATGAATTGTGGTGCAGAAAATCACACAATGAAACCTCATTCACACCTCTCAAGAATGATTCACAATTCAAACATTGGCTCATCAGATTTAAAGCCAAACTCAAAGCTCATGATATCGATGCTGCCACCTTTCTTGATAAAGAATGGCCGCCAAGTGCACTCAGAGGGTTCCCCCGTGATCTCTTTGTAAAGCAGTGTGCATTCTTCTGGGTACTGATGCTACAAGTATTCAAAAGTGACCTATCCTCATCTTATGTACTGAGCCATTCCAATAAACGAGATGGATGACAGGCATATTTTGATTTCAGCGATCTACACAACAGATCCAAGTCCAAGGTATATGATACCTCGACTCAACTTCAGACTCTGCTAAGTCTATCACTAACCCAATGGAAGGAACTGAAGGTAAAATTCATCACCCATTGGTTCGACAAACTGGAACATCTCAACAAACTCAGACCTCCAACAAGACCACTTGAGTATCAAATCGTCAAGCCGGCCCTTTGTCAAGCTTGTGCCACCAGTTTTCAACTGAGTGAACAATTCTCCACGGTTACTGACCCACTTGGCTCCAACAACGTCAGTGTATACTATATCCAAGCTGAAGCTAATGCCATTCATGACCTCAAAATAACCCTCCTACTTGAAGCTAGTACACGCTTCAATTCACAGGCACTACTTTCTGTACCAAGATCCACGGTTAGAGCCCATGCCCGCAATCTATCCATTGAAGATTCCGTCCCTCCTGTGAATGATCATGACGACTATTCACTTCCTATCAAATTCAGTATTCAAAGGAGGATGCACACCAGACCTGACAACAAGATTGCCCGGTGTCATTTGGAAAACACTATCCAGACCAGCCATGATAGGATGGTTGAATATACCTGCTGACGCCAAGAAAAAGTTGGTTGCGTGTCTGAGACCTGAACTGTTGTTATCCAAACATCATCAGAATCCCAACAACACCAAGCCTATAAGCTGAAGTAATACAACCAATACTGTACTATGTAATCAGTTGTCTGTTATTTTATCTGTTATTTTACTGTATTGAAAAAAATCCAGGGTTGCATCCAGTGTCACCACCAGTGCGGCTCCAACTGGGGCTCTTGGTGTTTCAATTTGATCTGCACACCCTTCCTGTGCTTCGCTCAGCAATGCTTTTGACGTGTTTCCCAGTGCTTCATCCAGGGTTGCATCCAGTGTCACCACCCGCGTGGCTCCAACTGGGGATCTCTGTGTTTCACCATGATCTGCACACCCTCCGTGTGCTTCCCCCAGCATTGCTTTTGACGTGCCTCCCGGTGCTTCATTCAGGGTTGCTTCCAGTGTCACCACCCACGTGGCTCCAACTGAAGATCTCAGTGTTTCACTTTGCTCAGCACCCCCTCCCTGTGCTTCCCCCAGCAATGCTTTTGGCGTGCCCCCCCCGTGTTTCATCCAGGGTTGCTTCCAGTGTCACAACTAGCGCGGCTCCCACTGGAGATCTCAGTGTTTCCCTTTGATCTGCACCCCCTCCCTGTGCTTCCCCAGCCATGCTTTTGGCGTGCCTCCCAGTGCTTCATCCAGGGTTGCTTCCAGTGTCACCACCAGCGCGGCTCCAACTGGGGATCTCAGTGTTTCACCTTGATCTGCACACCCTCCCTGTGCTTCCTCCAGCATTGCTTTTGACGTGCCTCCCAGTGCTTCATCCAGGGTTGCATCCAGTGTCACTGCGGCTCCCAGTGTTTCACCATGTACTGAACTCAGTGTTTCTCTAAGCCCTGCCCCAGGCGCGGCTCTAGGTGCTCCCCCCAGTGCTGCCATCTTCCTCCTCCGTGCGACAGACACGGTTTGCTTCTGATCATGGTTAGGATATCTCCATCGGGGCCTGGTGGGAGGCCCCCCAACTCCATTCCCCCCCTGGATTCATCCAGTCCTTCTTCCCCCTCCCTGTCTCCTCCTGTTTCCCGCCTTGTACAATCTGATCTTCATGGGGACATCCTTGTTGCTAAAGATGCTGATGATTTTGGCCATCTCTTTCCCCAGGCTCCTTCCTCCAACTCCATTCTCATTACCTTCCAAAACATTGGTCCCCAGCGAAAGTCAGCCTTCATGTCTCGCTCTAGTCACAACTCTCGGCGATTTGCTAAAAGCAAGGCTGGGATTGCTCTCTACGCTGAGCATTGTCTGAATGAACCTAAGCTTCTCCTCTGTGACCTTTTCCACTCTCGCATCAAACAAGAATGCCCTTCCAGTTTCTCCTACCTTCGTCCGAGAACTGTTTCTCGACCCCCCGCGGGCTATCGCGCGCTATTTTTACAATTCTCGACCCTATTTTTTAAATTTCCTACCTTTTTAGGTCGCGTGTCTACTAAAATACCTCGCGCGTCGCACACCTTTACTTTCGAGACAATATCTCGTCACTCCTCAAACAAAATAGCTATTTTAGGGTTAAGGATATCATATTCTTTTCGTGTCAAGCACTATTTTGTGTACAAGTTATGCACGAATCATGACTATTTTTATCTTCTCAACATGTTGCCACCATTTAACGGGCGTCCCGACTCCAACTCCAACTCAAATCCACAATGGATAGGGACCTGTCCCCCCCCCCTTGTATCTCATAAACCAAGAACTCCAAAAAGTTGGTAGAATAGGCAAACGATTCTGGACAACAATACTAAGAAGGCCTGCAAGTCTCAAAGGGATCTGCCGTATGCGTTTGATTAGAAGCAATAGGAGGGCCTAGCAGAGGACTCCAAATCCGAATTTTCACCTCCACAGAAAACACCCCCTCCAAACCCAAGGGACAGCAGATATCTCCATACTGAAGGCGCCGCGGGCAACGATATTGCAGGGATCCCTTCATTATATTGAGAAGAACAAGGCCTGCAAGTTTCGAATCGATTGATCGAGTGGATTGGAAGTATCTACCCGGCAAAGCATTGGACCCACAAGGTCCATTTTGAAGGTAAACAAGGAAAAAAACGGTGAATATTAATATCTCCATACTGAAGTCACCGCGGGCAATGATATTGCAGGGATCCCTTCATTATATCGAGAAGAACAAGGCCTGCAAGTTTCGAATCGATTGATTGAGTGGATTGGAAGTATCTACCCGGCAAAGCATTGGACACACAAGGTCCATTTTGAAGGTAAACAATGGAAAAAAACGGTGAATATTAATATCTCCATACTGAAGTCACCGCGGGCAACGATATTTCAGGGATCCCTTCATTATATCGAGAAGAACAAGGCCTGCAAGTTTCGAATCGATTGATTGAGTGGATTGGAAGTATCTAACCGGCAAAGCATTGGACACACAAGGTCCATTTTGAAGGTAAGCAAAGGAAAAAAACGGTGAATATTAATATCTCCATACTGAAGTCACCGCGGGCAACGATATTTCAGGGATCCCTTCATTATATCGAGAAGGACAAGGCCTGCAAGTTTCGAATCGATTGATTGAGCACATTAGAAGAATCAAACCGGTGAAGTAGATTGGGAAAATTTGGTTGTATTTCAAGGAAGCAACCCAAATAACGGTGACAGCAGATATCTCCATACCGAGGTCGCCGCTGCCAACGATATTGCACAGACCTCTTCATTATATCGAGAAGGAGACGTCCTCCAAGTTACAGATCGATTGATTGAGAGGAATAGAAGAATCGAACCGGTGAAGCAGATTGGGAAAATTTGGTTGTATTTCAAAGAAACACCCCAAATAACAGTCACAGCAGATATCTCCATATCAACGACACCGACAGCAACGATATTGCAGGGTCCGCTTTATTACATATATAAGAACAAGCCGCCCAAGTTTCGAATTGATTGATCCAGCGGATCAGAAGAATCGAACCGGTGAAGCAGAGGGGCAAAATTTGGCTACATTTCAAGGAAGCAACCCAAACAATAGTCACAGCAGATATCTCTGCACTAACGGCACCAACAGCAACGATATTTCAGGGATCTCTTTATTACATCTATGAGAAGACGCCCGCCAAGTTTCGTATTGATCCATTGAGTGGATTAAAAGGAACAGACTCAACATAGAAAAGTGACAAATTTGGTTGTATTTCAAGGAAGCGACCCAAGTAATGGCGACAGCAGATATCTCTATAACAACGACACCAATAGCAACGATATTGCAGGGTTCGCTTTATTACATCTATGAGGAGACGCCCGCCAAGTTTCGTATTGATCCATTGAGCGGATTAGAAGGAACAGACTCCACATAGCAAAGTGACAAATTTGGTTGTATTTCAAGGAAGCAACCCAAGTAATGGCGACAGCAGATATCTCTATAACAACGACACCAACAGCAACGATATTTCAGGGATCTCTTCATTACATCTATGAGGAGACGCCCGCCAAGTTTCGTATTGATCCATTGAGCAGATTAGAAGGAACAGACTCAACATAGCAAAGTGACAAATTTGGTTGTATTTCAAGGAAGCAACCCAAATAATGGCAACAGCAGATATCTCTATAACAACGGCACCAACAGCAACGATATTTCAGGGGCCTCTTCATTACATATATGAGGAGACGCCCGCCAAGTTTCGTATTGATCCATTGAGCGGATTAGAAGGAACGAACTCAACATTGCAGAGTGACAAATTTGGTTGTATTTCAAGGAAGCAATCCAAATAACGGCGACAGCAGCAACAAGAACTAGCGAGGGCAACAGCAACAGTGGCTAGCAAGAGCAACAGCAACAGCGACCAGCGACCAACGACCAAGGACCAAGGACCAACAACCAACAACTAGCGAGAGCAACAGCAACAGCAACAGCAACAGCAACTAGCAACTAGCGACTAGCAAGAGCAATAGCGACTAGCGAAAGCAGCAGCAGCAGCAGCGAGAGCGACTAGCGAGAGCGACTAGCGAGAGTGACTAGCGAGAAGCGATTTGTCTCCTCCTCCTTCAATAACAACAAGAACAAGAACAACAACAACAACAACGGGGATTCTTCTCCTCCTCCTCCAACAACAACAACGGCAATTGGTCCCCTCCTCCAACAACAACAACAGGGATTTGTCTCCTCCTCCAACAACGGCGATTCGTCTCCTCCATCCAGCAGCGAATCCGCTCCCATCATCCAACAGAGCATGGATTCGTCTCCTCCTCCTCCAACAACAACAACAACAACAACAACAACGGGGATCCGTCTCCTCCTCCAACAACAACAACAACAACAACGGGGATCCGTCTCCTCCTCCTCTAGCAACAACAACAACGGTGATTCGTCTCCTCCTCCAACAACAATGGGGATTCGTCTCGTGGAGGAGCAATTCAGGTGGAGCGCCGGTGGAGGAGCGTTTCGATGCCAATGATTCGTTGCCGTTGTTGCCTAGGGGTATTGCTGCTGTTGCTGCTGTTGCTGTTGTTGTTGTTGTTGTTGCCGGCGCTGTTGCTGCGGTTGTTGCTCTCGCGGTTCGATCCGATTGTTCCCGGTGGCTGTTGGGTCGATTGTTGCCAGTTTCGGCGTTGCCGGTTTCAGCGTTGCCGGTTTCGGCGTTGCCGTTGACGACGATCCTATTTGCCTATGTGATATGATAATTGAACAAAATGGGTGAGTATCTATTGATGTTCTACATAGATGTAGTAGAGTAAGTAATAAAAACAGAATAATATAATCTACACGCCACTAACCAAGACTGTGCTGTTGCTGTTCCTGTTGCTGCTGTTGCTGTTGCCGACGATTGTTGTTGTTGTTGCTGTTGGCGACGATTGCTGTTTGCGGATTGATTGCTGTTGCCGGCGATTGCTGTTCCGACGATTGCTGTTGGCGTCCGATCAATTCGATGCTGACGCTGACGCCGACGCCGACGCCTCCTTCGATTCGTCCGATCGATTCGAAAATTGCCTCGTTGTCGTCCCTGAAACAGTAAGAAGAAAAGCCAAAGTTAGAAAATACATCATCTGTAATTTGGTTGGTACAGCAGAGCATTGTTGATTTATCTCACGTTGTTCACTTACCGTCGTTCCGACAATAGACCCGATGAAATTGTAGTTGCTGCCGTAGAATACTTCTTACTCCATGTCACGAAAAACAGTATCTTGTTCCAGTTGATATAGAGGCAAGGGATGCAGGTTCATTGATTTCAAGACGTATATGTAAGGCTGCAGTCCAAACAATATCTATCCATCAATTTCCCTCTCGTCCAATGCTTTCTATTGTCATGCAGTACAAGGCTGTTATTTCGGACTAAAATAAATGAGAACGGATCGTTGTGCTCAAAGAGGGTCGGATCCCACGTTCTCGGACGGAGTGTTGATTGCAAGAACCAACACTCTACTCAAATAAGTCGGATGTAAGAAGGCAGATTATGAAGTGATTTTTTTGTTGCGAGGTAGATTCCTTTTTTTGTTGCGAGGTAGAAAAAGTGATTTTTTTTGTCGCGAGGTAGAAAAAGTGATTTTTTTTGTCGCGAGGTAGAAAATAAAATTACTGTGTGTTTGTGTGAGAGAGATTTTTTTTTGCGAGGTAGAAAAAAAAAAAGGATACTTCAACTCCTGTAGAATTCTACACGTTGTAGGTACGTACGATTAAAAAAAAACAATCTCCTGTAGAATTCTACACGTTTTTGGTACTAGATAATTCGTACGTACGAAAAAAAAATCAATCTCGTACGTACGACGTTCGAAAAAGAATCTCGTATCTCGTACGACGTTCCAAAAAGAATCTCGTACGTACGACGTTCGAAGTACGAAGAATTTTCTTATTAGTACTGAATCTGCATGCTAGTACTGAATGTACGTACATGGTATAGGGGGGTAAATAACTTGCGAGAAGTCCACATATACGAACAAATAATTACTGAATTTGCGAACAGGATGTAACCCTAACCATATTGGGAACCACTTTGTCACACAGAATGCCCAAAATGTTGTGGTTTGACTCTCCAAAGGGCAAGCATGGGGGTATTTTTGGTGCAATTCCAGGGCACAAACTAACTTATTGGATAGTAATGACTCCAAAAGTATCCGGTCCAAGCAATGAATACATTCATCATGACTCATCAAATGCATATTGGGAATAACTTTGTCACACAGAATGCCCAAAATGTTGTGGTTTGACTCTCCAAATGGCAATCATGGGGGTATTTTTGGTGCAATTCCAGGGCACAAACTAACTTATTGGGTAATGACTCCAAAAGTATCCGGTCCAAGCAATGAATACATTCATCATGACTCATCAAATGCATATTGGGAATAACTTTGTCACACAAAATGCCCAAAATGTTGTGGTTCGACTCTACAAATGGCAATCATGGGGGTATTTTTGGTGCAATTCCAGGGCACAAACTAACTACTTGGGTAATGACTCAAAAAGTATCGGGTCCAAGCCATGAATACATTCATCATGACTCATCCAATGCATATTGGAAACAACTTTGTTACATAGAATGCCCAAAATGTTGTGGTTTGACTCTACAAATCGCAAACACGGGGGTATTTTTGGTGCAATTCCAGGGCACAAACTAACTTATTGGGTAATGACTCAAAAAGTATCTGGTCCAAGCCATGAATATATTCATCATGACTCATCCAATGCATATTGGAAACAACTTTGTCACATACAATGCCCAAAATCTTAAGGTTTGACTCTACAAATGGCAAACATGGGGGTATTTTTGGTGCAATTCTAGGGCAAAAACTAACTGATTGGGTAATGACTCAAATAGTATCGGGTCCAAGCCATGAATGCATTCATCATGACTCATCCAATGCATATTGGAAACAACTATGACACATAGAATGCCCAAAATCTTAAGGTTTCACTCTCCAACTGACAAACTTGAGGGTATTTTTGGTGCAATTCCAGGGCACAAACTAACTTATTGGGTAATGACTCAAAAAGTATCGGGTCCAAGCCATGAATACATTCACTGACTCCAAAAGTATCCGGTCAAAACTATGAATACATTTATCATGACTCATCAAATGCATATTGGGAACAACTTTGCCACTCAGAATGCCCAAAATGTTGTGGTTTGACTCTACAAATGGCAAACATGATGAGGGTATTTTTGGTGCAATTCCAGGGCACAAACAGTCTCATTTGGTAATGACTACCAAAGTTTTTGTACCAGGCCATGAATGCATATCACATGACTTACGAAATGCATGTTGGGAACAACTTTTAAATGCATATTGGGAACAACTTTGACACACACAGTACAGACAATGATGTGGTTTGTAGATACAAATGGCACACAAGACAGTACGGTATGTTAGGTGCAGCAGTCTACGAGATTCTACATGTGACTAGAGGATTGAAATACATAACCTTAGTGTGATCAAATGTTTCCCTTCTGAAAAAATTATGGCGCGGGAGGGGTGGCTGGCACAGGTACGTGATCTACTGCTACAAATATAACAGCGCGCCCAAAACCAGACAACACACAGAAGATGTTCGGGCAAACAACATAGTACAGAACCCACGGAAAAATTCTACACACAAAACATCGTACACATACTACACGAAACACCGTACACACACACACACACACGACACACACAACACACACAACACAAAACACCGTACACAACCCGACAAATTATTAGTACACACACAAAACCACACAAAAAGAAACACATGATTCTTGATCGACACCGTATTCAGAAAATAAAATAAAAAAATATGAATGCTATCGGAAAGACACGACGAAGCAAAAAATCCGAGGGGAAGACCCTTCGAAACAACAAAACCATCCGGCCCGGTGATCATCAAAATACAGGGGACAACAACGGTAAGAAAAAAAGAGTGAAAACAAACACCGCAATTACTAACAAAGTGTGTAACAGTAATACCACAACTATGAACGCATCAAAGGGCAACAGTAAAAAAAATGGTTCCGACAACACAATTTCTACTACTACAAACACGGAAGAACAAAACACCATCAACCAGAGTAACGAACCAGCGCTGACCATTACCAACACAACCACCACTACAGTAACGAACCAACAGAAAGAAGGAACAAAAACCAATGTGGTAGAGAAAACATCTAACGGAGAATGCTACAATTTAGAGGATGTTGCCGAACATGTCATGAAAAATATCCAATATGACATATTGGCAGAGGAAGTGGCAAAACACTTACGGAAACAAGAGAGGGAACCACATATAGGGGTGGGAAAGGTAGTAATGGTACCTAAACAAACGGAGGCAACCATGCAGGGAGAGGGGACTGATAATGCCGGCGACACAAGAGAACGAGCAGTAAGTACAATTACAGACGAATATGGACTTATAATAGACAACGATATGCTTAAGGCTTTGAGTGATATGAGTGAAAGAGTGGAGAAGCAGCTAAGGGATTACGTCAAAAAACATTGGTACCCCAACATGAAGTTCCCTATCAATGACAAGGTAACGGCGCTTGTAATAAATAAAGCTGTTGGAGAAAGTGCGGTTATGAAGCCACAAAATATTCCACTTGCGGCATTCTGTTCCTTTTACAGGAAACGAGTAGGGACAGTACTGACTGCATTGAGGCACAACTCACAAACATTAGCGAGAAAAAACTGGATAGGTAAATACAGGTGGGAGAATTGGTTGTTGAAATTAGGATTTTGAGAATCTATTTTTGGTCCGACAACACTAACATGCTGCCCGTTGATACTTATGATACTTCCGTACAGACGATTACAGAAAAGGTCGAGTCCCTATCACATTCCCTGGTACTGTTGCAGTTATTCAAGACACAGAATATGAAAACACAGGTATTTTAAACCCTCAATACAGAACATACAAAGACGCGGAAGATGAAGATTTTTATTATTTTGTTACAAGAATCATGTCGGCAATCAATCCGACAAATTCCAATTTCAAACAACGGAAGGAGAGGCACTTGCTGAGTGATATATTTACTATAGCAGATGAAGCATTTGCATTGGTACTAATCTACAATGAGCATCATGTATGGGTGAACCAGCAGCGGCGAAAGGGTGATGCCACGATTCCGCGACAAAAAAAAAATTCTGCGATTCAGACAGTGGAAGCAGAAATGGATGGATGGAGGAAGGTCGCGAGTTGTTCAGTGACTTGTGCGACAAAATTGGCGAGATGCGAAAACACCCAGAAACAGGAAGGAAATTGGAAGAAATGATGAGGGACAGATTTAGGAACGAAAGTTCGACAAATTACACCAACAATAAGCAGGGCGATGCAAATATTACTAGTAGCAGCTCCACTAATTGTAGTGGACCAAAAAAGAAAAAGAAAAGAAACGTCTATATTGATCCGGCAATAACAGCATTGATGAATGAAAGTTTATCTATGGGTGAACTAATGTAGAAAATAACAGTACATACATAATACAAAACTACTACTAATCTTGAACTTAATTTTGAGAATATTAGAAATAATGGAGGATTCGTAATACGTCGCAATAGGAATGAATCAAGCATAATAGAATCTACATTTTAAAAAGGGAATATTGTAGTCAAGAAATATAATTCACAACTAGGGGAGCAGAATCGAATTGTTGTTTGGTAGATTAATATTTTGGAATTAATACTGACTCAAGATTTCTTTTTTATTCGTGAATAGAAGTAAGTGTTGTTCGTACAGAATAATAATTCGGTTCTGCTAGAGACTGAAATAAATTATTTTTATTTGAGAGTAGAGTAATGTGCATCACGCGCACAGAAATAGTGCTGAGTTTACATATACCCTTATACGATCGTCGCGAATTTCAGGGTGTCCAGAAATATTGCCGTGTTAAAATCACGCACAAAATTTGTGCGCGAGAAGTAAATTCGAACCCCGCGAAACAGTTCTCGGACGTTGCTAGCAACAAGCATGAGGCCTCCACCGGCTCTTGGCGCCTCCCTGGTGGTACGGGCTTTACCATCGACTGGCTCTTCCACTCTCACAAGCTTGCCCATGGGGCTGATCCATCTGGGCTTGGACGGTGGACATTTGTCAGGTTTCAGGGCAGGGCTCAAGCTATGGTTACACTCTTTTCTGCCTACTACCCTGTAGAAAATGACAGGGACCTTGGCTATGTTTGGAACCAACACTGTCGTTACTTCCAGGCTGAGGAGGATCTTCCCTGTCCCAACCCACGCATCCTCTTTCAACGTGACCTCACAGCTGCCCTTCAGACGTGTTTAGAGGCTGGTGACTCCGTCGTTTTAGGGATTGACCATAATTCTGATGTCCGGTCTGATGGTCTTTCCTCTGAGCTCTCAGCACTTGGCTTCAAGGATGCCATCTTGACTACACACCCTTCAACTTCCCCCCCTGCCACCTACAACAGGAATACCACCAGGACTCCCATTGATGCCATCTGGGTTACTGAGCATGTTGATGTCTTCCGAGCTGGTTACTGTGCATTTGATGGTGCACAAGGCATGGTCTCTGACCATCACTTGCTCTGGATCGAAGTTTGTAATGGCAGCATCATGGGCAAACACCTTCCACCTCCTGTGTGATCATCTCTCCCTCGCCTGAAATCTTCCCACCCTCATCTTCGGCAGCGCTATCTCAAGCGGGTAAAACATGCTTTTGCTACTGCTGGGATGTTTGCCCTTTGGACCAAGCTTGAGCATCTGGTGGCTCATTATGTATCTGGTGATACCACTGTGCGCGGCACTCTCATCACTACCTATGATGTCCTCCATGCCACCACTGCTTCCATCCGGCTGTCTGTTGAACAACACCTTTGCCTGCTTTGCACAGGCATGATCACTTGGTCTCCCAAGCTCCAAGTTTATTGTGACACCATTGATTTCTGGAGGCGGATTGTGCAGCTTCGGCAGGGTGTCTCCACCAGTCACAGCATTGTGAAGCGCTTGGCCTGTAAGCTTTCCTTATACAAGGGAGCACACTGTGATCTTGCCACTGCTGCCCTCCATTTGAAGCAAGCCTACAAGCAATACTGCGCCATGAAAATTCTGGCTCCCTCTTGGCGTGACTCCTTCAACCAAGGCTTGGTGGATGCCCTTCTTGCTGAAGGCAAGCCCCACAACCAGAGTGCCTCCCAGATTCGGGCACGCATGCGCCCTGAACGGCTCCAACAGGATCTTGGGCTCGCTGCCCGCTCTATCCGCGGTCGTCTTCATAAGACTGCTGTTCTGAAGGCTGTTGCAGTTGGACCTGATGGCACTGAACAAGTCTTAGAGTCTCAGTCAGCTATGGTGCCAGCCATGGCTGCATCCAATGTTTGCCGTCAGCAACAATGCCTTGACACTCCCTCCATGTCCCCTTCTTTCATCCAGGCCTTCGGTTACTTGGGAACTGGACCTTTCTCAGCTGAGGTCCTTGCTGGCACCTACATTCCTCCTCCAGGAACTGACCCGTACCTGACTGAATTCCTTACTTGCCTTCAAGTGCCTGCTTCTATTCAGCTTTTGGCTCCCTTTGACTATTCTGTTAGCCCTGCTGACAATGCTGCTGCCTGGAAATGTCAGAAGGAATGCACTGCTGGCGAGCCTTCTTGCCTCAGTTTTGCCCACCATAAATCCTTTGCTTTGGACACACAGCTGAATTCTTTTGACACCTTGATGCGGACTGCTCCTCTGCTTGCTGGGTTCTCGCCTTCTTCTTGGCAGGTTATCACCAATGTTGAAATCTTCAAGAAACCTGGTGAATACCGTGTTGACAAGATGAGACTCATCCAACTGATGTCTCCTGAGTTTCAGATCAACAACAAGATGATTGGTAAATGCATTCTTGCTCATGTCAAACACACCAATGCGGTGGCAGTTGACCAGCATGGCAGCCGGAAGCATCACAAAGCCATCAACACCTGTCTCAACAAGAAGCTCATCTGTGATGTCCTCCGTGAGAAGCGCCGCTCGGGGGCGGTGGCCATGAATGATGCCAAGGGCTGCTATGATCGAATCACACATCCCATTGCCATTCGTACCCTTCAGAGCTTTGGGATTCCGGCTCATGTTTGCGAGGTTCTACTTTCCACTCTCCAGCGTGCCACCCATCACATTAAAACTGGCTTTGGCCGGTCTGGTCCTGTGTATGGTGATGAATCTGTTCCTCTCAGTGGGATTGGACAAGGCAACGGTCTTGGCCCTACTCTGTGGGCTCTGGTTTCTACTATCCTCTTCAGGATGATGCAGAATGCAGGACATGGGATCCATCTCCTCACCTCCCTATCCCTTAGCTTGTTTCTTTGGTTGGTTTTGCTTTTGTGGATGACACCAATCTTTTCTGCACTGGTGCTTCCTCTACTACTTCTGGTGAGGCTCTGGCTGCTGATATCCATGCAGCTTTAGATTGCTGGGCTGGCGGTCTCATTGCTACTGGTGGAGCTATTGAACCTGCCAAGTCCTTCTGCTACTTGATTGATTTCAAGTGGACTGGTTCTGGTTGGGACTATCGCTCTGTCGCTGACATGCCAGGTGTTTTCACCATCACTGACAAATCTGGTGTCCGTTCACCACTCAATCATTTTGAGGTTGATCATGCTGACAAGACTCTGGGTGTCTACATTTCTATGGATGGCAATGAGGAAGCTCAAATTGCTCACCTGCAGACCCAGTCCCAGTCCTTTGGATCTCAAATGAGGTCCTCCAAGTGTGAGAAGAACACCTCCATCTACACCTTCAAGTACTCATTTATGAAGTCTTTTGAATATCCCATGCCCGTCACTCAGCTCAGCGCTTCTACCTGGACCCAAATTCCCCAACCAATTCTGGCCCCAGTGCTCAACATGGCAGGCATGTCTCGCACCTTTCCTCGCAAGGTCCTCTATGGTCCATCTTTGTATCAGGGCTTTGGCTTCATTCACACTTTTCTTCTCCAAGAATTCAGTCACATTGCTACTCTGTTTCAGGAATCTGTCCGTGTCTCACAGACTGGCTGCATTCTCAGGCTTACAGCTGAAGCCTTTAGGCTTGAACTGGGCATCCCTTTCCATCTTGGCATTACCCCCTACCAGCCTTATGCATCTTGTATCACTCCTTGCTGGTATAAGCATGTGTGGCAGTTCTTTTCCATGCACCCTATGAGTATGGTTGAAGACTTTCCTACACTTCCTCTGCTTCGATTGAATGACTGCTACCTCATGCAAGCTTTTGTCACTGCTGGCTTCCGTATTAAATTCCTTTTGTGTCCAAAAGTACCAAAGCTACACGACGGCAGTTATTCTATTCGTACGAATCAATGAGTCCGGTATCAACCAAGTAATCGATTCCCACGGCATATCGATTCCCACGGCACATCAATTCCCATCGCGTATTGGCGGTGAGCAATCCCTGTTTTCTAATATTTCCCTTGTTCCTTGGTGAGCAAACTTTGATTTCAAAAAGTATCACACGACCTACGGGAGCAATTCCTGATTCTATTGATAAACATATCATAGGATCTTCCTAAGAGAACAAGAGAAGGAAACCGTTGTTTGAAGCTTCTCACACAATATATATATATATATATATATATACAGATATACACGGTCAACGATCAATGCATGTACAGAAATAATCACTGAGTAATCTCATCACTACGCAACAGCAGTTGCAACGTATTTCACATTAATAAAAGAGATATCTTGCATTTCAGCAAGATTTCATTTTATCTCATACTTTTAACATTCAACTGATTTATATCCCAAAATTCACACTAGTTGCTACCAACTGCCTGTAATCTACATTACTAAGGTCTGTCTTGCTGTATCTGAACAAGTTCACAGTAAGAAGAGATCCGGCGTTTCCATAGTCTTGTCTGTAGTCTGATTATCCATTGCCGAAAGTATCCAACCACAATTGTCACGTGTGGAGTACAATCGTTTGTCTACTAACACACTAACACAGCGTTGCTGTTCTTCAGAGGCCTTTGAATCAGACTCTCAGCAGACCAGATTCAGAAGGAAAATAATAGATTAACAGTTGCAAGCTCCAAGGTGCCTTGCATACGAAGAACAGGAAAGAAAGTGAACACAATACCTACGCTGGCATATGCCAATCGCAAATTGTCTACAAAGACGTTCCCTTTCACCACGCGATTCCTCCGACGGCTCGGACGTATTACAATCAAACATGCCTGCCAATCTTGGCAGTGGTGGGATCAACGACAGAGATGGCGCCAACATAGACACAATCAGTCTTCCTAGCTTTGACAACCATATGAAGTTGATACTTTTATCCATATTCCGCGTCACGAAGGAAGATGATAGTCTACTGTGCGAGGCCCTTCTTGAAGGAGGATTACACAAGTGGTCAACTTTCCTTGATGTACTCCTTGAACATGGCTTTGCTTGTGAACTTACCTACATGGATGAAATTAGTGGACTACCAACACAGCTTCATCGATCCATCCAACGGACCATTGAAGCACTCGCGGACTTCACCAAGAATTTACGCAAGAACAAAAAGGATTGGAGGGATGTACAATCATATTCGTACAACAGTTTCAGTGCCTTCCGTATGACACATGCACTGCGTCTTCAAAACAAATCTATCTTGAATCCTCCAGCTCCTCCTCCAGGAACAAATAAGAACAAGTCCCCACAACAAGTGAGGTACGAATCTTGGTGCCAAAAATCATGAGATGAAAAGTCATTCACGCCCCTCACGAATGACTCAAGATTTGAACACTGGCTCGTCGGCTTCAAGGCAAAGCTCGAGGCATACGATATTAACACCGAAACATTTCTCAATGAAACCTGGCCACCTGCTGCATTGCAAGGCTTCACGCATGACCTTTTCATCAAACAATGTGCATTCTTCTGGGTTCTTATGTTGGAAGCTTTCAAAAGTGACTTATCAGCGTCATGCGTTCACAGCCATTCCATCACAGGCAATGGCCGACAAGCATATTTTGATTTTGTGAATCTACACAGTGAATCAAGGGCCAAAGTGTATGACAACTTGACTCAATTGCAAGCGTTACTGAAGTTGAATCTTAACAAATGGAAGGAATCCAAGGTGAAGTTTATCACGAACTGGTTCGAAGAGTTGAACCACCTCAATAAACTTTGTCCTCCCAATGAACCCCTTGAGTACCATACCGTCACCTAGTAAGCCAAGGTCAATGACCCTGGTGGCCCAAATAGTACCGTCACAGATATAGTAACCAAAGCCGCTGCTATCCATAAGCTCAAAATCACACTCTTACTCGAGGCTACTTGCATAGACTCTCAGTCCGCAATGTCTGCTCCAAAGTCTACAGTACGTGTACATGTTCACAACTTCTCTTCCGATCAAGGGCACAATTCTAGCGATTATGCTCTCCCTATCGAATTTGAAGGTGACTATCAAGACTACGCGGTATTCAAGGCAGGACGTTCACCTGATCCCCCCACACGCTTGCCCACTGGCATATGGAAGGCATCATCATGTCAAGACTAAAGAATTGGCTGAATTTTTCCCCTGAAGGCAAGAAGATAGTAGTCGCTTCCTTGGGGTCTGAATTGCTGCCAGATGGCCAACTGGACCCCAATGCCATTAAGCCCATCACTCGGAAGGCATATACGCATGGACATTCCATCACGTTCCTCAAAGATGATACCTCGAGTGGTGATAACCATACCAATGCTTCAGAGGATCTACATCCGGCTGTTGAAAATGACCGGCAAGGCGTCTTCCATGCATCACTTGGTGTCTATAAGTCTCAGACTTCCTCCTCCAAGGACCAACAACCCCTCAAGTCATCTGTATCACCTGCTCACCCTGCCAGATTCCTTTCTGAGAACCCTGACATCCGATACAAAAGAGATGGTGATACTTTTGTACCCATGGGAAAGTCTTCCTATTCAGTTAACTTTCACCAATGGTACAAGCCCAAAGACGACTTGACCTTACAGCTGTTGTCGGCGAAAAATACGGACTTTGTTGGCATCAAATTCGATTGGAAAAGCTGACAAAACGAAACGACGACCGAGGTGCGGAATACGAGATACAAGTACTCCAATGATTAAGCGGTAGAATCAAACGCACCTCCACTACTTGGAATCCGTAAGTGGTAAAAACGATATCACCTAAGGCTACAAACAAAAAGGAATAACCGGTTAGAAACAAGAAATATCCAAAGACCTGAACAGTAAGTAAACACTTGGAACCCATAAGTACATTCAAAAGAATATACTTAATATCCCGTGAGGAAATTACTTATTGCAATCAAGAAAATCGGTACCGATTCCAGATGGGCCTCATATCCAGCATATATACCGCGAATAAGCATACGCCCCATCAAACAGAATACTTAACCCCATAATGACCGATACCATCGAATGACCGATACAGTAAAACCGACACGACGCTAACACAGCAACAGCAGCAGAAGAATCGGTACGACGGTAAAGCAGACAGTAACAAATAACCGGGGAAGATCTCTACCACATGAAATACAGCAGAGAGCCCCGATACACAGTGAAAATACGTAGTAAAAATAAGAGCCTCTCTCTGAGCTCACATCTCTTTAAATTTCAATTATCCTATACCTTTCGGTCGATTTTTAGAGTAACAACAGGTTATAGAGCCCTTATACCTCACGCGATTGCTGCCCATCCGTAGGATCGTGTATACCTTAAGCTATCTATCTCCGGCCGTTCAGCACCTCCACTGTCGGTTAAATCCAGAGGAAATTTGTAGTGACGCCCATCCGTGTGCTCCTTTTTGGCCTCCCCCCATCTCCAGAGGACCCCTGTAGTGACGCCCATCCGTGTGCTACTCTCGGCCTCCCCCAGTCTCATTCTTTTCTTTCTTTTCACCTCCCTGCTTGTGGATCACGGGGTGTAATACCGATTCTTCTACCGGAATCGTCTTTTGTAATCCACAAACAAGACCGGTTACGCCGTTTGATACAAGACCGCCGACGCCAACACCGACGCCGACACAACACAAGAATCTTCTGGGCCTCTCATTGGCGATCATTCGTTATCTTCGACAACAACGCTTAACGATCATTCGTTATTTCGACAACGACGCTTAATTGCCACAACCGTGCATAACGCCAACAGCGCCAGTTATCGACACTAGCGACGACGACGACCGATTCGCCATCCACCATGGTTCCTCCACCAGAAGCATACGATTGGTCCAATGTCTATGGGATTGCATTCAAATTCCAAAGTGACAACAACCCCCAAGAAGTCCTCTCTCTCAATGGCACCTATGCAGAAAGCATCCCACTTACAGCACCTGAAATATCAACTCTCTTCACATCGGACGCTAATGACGAAGGCCCAAGAACCCTTGGTCCTGCCCCAGTCACTGCACTAAGAGAAGCCTTCTGCAACAGCATCACCTTGGAAATGACAAACATCGATGAACTAGAAAAGGGACACATAGCCCATCTCCTTGATTCATGCCCCGTACGATTTCTTAAACCTGGTTTCCCAAACCAAAGGATCAGAAACC
Source organism: Pseudo-nitzschia multiseries (assembly GCA_037355745.1). Taxonomy (NCBI): domain Eukaryota; phylum Bacillariophyta; class Bacillariophyceae; order Bacillariales; family Bacillariaceae; genus Pseudo-nitzschia; species Pseudo-nitzschia multiseries. The sequence continues at coordinate 5,366,514 of CM074787.1, forward strand.
CACAGGAGTTTGACTCTGCAGGAAGAGAGGCTGTCAGACAAGCTGAAGCAACCAATAACCCAGAACCACTCGCCACAGTAATCTTCAACATCAATCAATGGAAGTTCAGAAGAAACTGGAAGACCAATAACCCCGGCAACTACTTCAATGGAATTTACACAGGTGAAGTTCAACCCGACGTTGAGGATGAAACTGCCACAGCTCCAAACCCAACGCCCACCGCAACGGGCACCGACATGCAAGAATTGACCACCCTACTCCAACAATTGGTCAACAACGGCAACAACAACAACAACAACGCCACCAACAACAATACCGGCGCCAACCACCAATCTCTTGACCTTCCATGGAATCCAGCAACATTACCACCACCTGTGAAAGAGCGATATTACAGGCGAGATGAATTCCTCACCAAAGATGATATGAAGGATTTCCCAATCACCTACACCGACTCATTGGGAAATGAAACAATTGTCAGGCAAAACTACTACCTACACAATCTAGGCAGTGGCAGAAATGACCAGCGCCTGATCACCAGAAGTGGTGACTGCTTTGATCTCACCAGAGCCTATGACAAGTCCAAGGAAGCCGCTAGAGACAAACTATTCCTCTCAGGGTTTCCACAACTACAGGATGCAACGGACCCTCAGGTTAGGAAATGGTACAGAGAAATCACAGCTCACTCACAGCAACACCATATTTATGTCCACCCATACTATCTCTTCAGGCGCGAAGCTGATCACCTAAGAGGATTCACCATTGGCGATAACTTTCCACATGATTTACCTTTAAGATATGAATTGGCCATCAATGAATGGGGAAATCTGATTTACACCGCACTCAGAAGCGACAAAATCATCCCTGATTCATGTGCAAGCATGAAGGCAACCATCCAGAGCTTTGAAGGAGGACAAGGTTATGAAGCGCTATACACAGTTATTTCTCAGACACATCCCAACTCAAAAAGACCATCCAATGCCAGCAGAATGGTCCGAAATCCTCCAAACCAAAACGCAAGTGAATCCCTTGAAGAATACTACTTCCGGTACAAGGATTACTTGAGACTCAGAGTGTTCCTCCAAAACCAACCTGGCACTATCGGTTCAACAGAAGAAGTTAGCAACCTTATTGCAGGAACCACCCTCTCAGAAGAGCTCTTCAAAAAAACAGAAGATGAACGCGACTCTGATGACCAATTCAAGCGAGACAAATACAAGGCAGGTAGGCTTCTACAAACCCTCCAAACATATGAACAAGAGATCAAGGCTGAGCAAAAGTACAAGAGGAACAGCTCCAAACCAATCCAGCCCAAGCAATTGAACGTCTCAGGAACCAGACCAGGTCCCCGTCGGAATGATCGGTTTCAAAAGCGCGCTAGCAACAGTACTGTTAGAACACCTTCTACTTTGACATCTCACTCAATCAGCCTGATTGAATCACTTGGCTACCCGGAGATGGATGAAGAATCTGACGATCCCTTCCTCCACCAAGCATATTGCAATGCTATCACGGCATTCGATAAGCAACCTAGTCTTTTTGACACATCCAGAAAATGTATTGTTTGCCACATGTCTGGTCACAATTTTGATAATTGTCCTGCATTGCAAGATATTGAGTCCCTGAAGAAACATAGGATTGCTGCGGCTGTTTTTCTGAACAAATCCAATAAACAGACCCAACAACTCTTAGATTCCACCCAACAAATCTCTCAGATCAACATTGGCAATGAAGATCAAGATGAGGTTTCACCTGATGCTACAGTAGAAAACCAAAATTTTTGCAATGGCCAAGAATAGAAAGTCTTTCTTGGAGCCATACTATGACATCACCTCAAGATGATCCTCAAGGATTTGACAACATCACAGCGTCCCAAGTGAACAGCTTATGCCCCTCCTTGGACTCCAGCAGTGTCAGCTCCTATGAATCTGTCATAATTGGTGCCGTCGACCTCCTTCCAAAAGATAGCCTCCAGTCATCTATACCAATTGATGTCTACTGTGACATGGAATCACTCAGGGCTACATCCCCTACATTGGAATCACACCTGAAGACCAATGAGGATCCCAATTTCGATAGGGACAACCCTACGCCAGTTGATACATACAATGTGCAATCCCTCGTCCCACCGGACCCTATTGCAGCTACAGCCTACTTCCAACAGGGTGTCCGGGCTCAGATTGACACCGGTGCAAAGGTTTCCTGCACAAACCTCAAACACATCCTGCACGGTTACAAACCTTACACCAAGATAAGAAAATGTCCCGTCAGGCTTACAGCAGCAATAGGAGGCACAGCAGCCACCTGCATCCCTGAAGGCTCAGGATATTTGCATATCCCAGCACCGAATCACATTGGATATATCAAAGTCTTCTTCTACTATTCTCCCTCCCTGTCAACAACATTACTGAGTGAGAACGATATCTGTGGAATGACATCCCGTACGCGATGTCAGTTCAGTGGACAGTCCATCCATAAATCATTCACTGAGAACCTTGACTCATCTGCTCCACAAAATGGCAACCTCACCATTATTTGTCGTCACAAGCAGAACACTGCCTGCAGCATTGTCCTCCATGGGAGCATCATTGATGGTCAATGCTATACACACCCAGTACTGATCCCAGATGTTGATATTGCCTCTCCATATGCAAATTGTGCAACATCGTCCGCCTATGCCTTAGCGACTGACATGCAGTTCAAGGAAGCTTGTGAACTGGCCTCCAAAGAAGCAATTAGCAACTACAGGTATGATATATACACAAACCTTGTCAATCTGCAGACATGCACTGAAGCAGCGAAAGCTCAGTCTGATACCAGTGTCATACCAAGGTTTGATGCCAAACTGTTTTTCACCAAAATTGTGGACAAAAATATCCCAATCCAAGCCATCAAAACCAAGACATCGAAACTCCTGTGGCACCAAAGGTTGGGACACCCATGCGATGATTTTCTGTATCAAGCTCATAAGCACATCATTGGAGTCCCAAAGTTCAAACGGCAAACCAGTATTCTTGACCAATGTCCAACTTGCATACAATGTAAGCAAACCAAAACACCTGCTGGCTCACATTCCACACGCAAGGCCACACAACCGTTTCAGGGTTTATCTATTGATTTTGCATTCTCAGGTACCAAATCCTCCAACAGCAAACGCAAGCGCGATTATGAAGGCATTCATGGAGAAACTGCTTGGATTCTCATCACAGATCACTATACTGGTATGAAATATGGAGACACGCGAATCTCTAAAGCAGCGCCACTACACTGGTTAGAGCATTTCTTCGCCCAGCACAACCCAACTTGTGCCGACAAGTATGTTTCAGTTGATCAAGGTGGAGAACTCTATCACAATCCTGACATCAGAAACCTATTCTCTGCGTTTGGATATTCCATTTTCCCCACTGGCGCGGACGCTTCACACCAGAATGGTACAGTTGAAAGAGCACACCGAACTCTTGCTAACTCCATGAGGACAATGCTGTCTGGTGCTAATTTGCCCATCAAGTTCTGGCCCTTTGCTTTCTACCATGCACTCCGGTTGTCCAATGCATTCCCTGAAGGCACCCAACTACATTCGCCATTGGAATTGGCAACTGGCCGTAAGGAAAACCTTGCTGATTTCCGAACCTTTGGTTGCAGAGTTTGGGTTAGACCTCCAGGCAAGAGATCAATCAAGCTCAAACCCAATGCAAGAAAAGGCATATTTCTAGGTTTTGTACCCTACACTACCAGAAACATTCTGTGGTATGATACTGAGACACACAGAGTCAAGATAGCCACGCATGTCAGGTTTGATGAAGGCATGAATGATCTCCCACTTGCAGACCTCCCCACTAATGTCAAACACCTGCTCAGGACAGATGACAACATTCCACTTCCTGCGGAACCCACTGAGGTGTCATCCAGTGATTTTCAATTCTCTATCTCCCCCTTTGCCGATCTCACAAATCTCAGGCTCACTGTCTCCCCATCTTGTACTGATCAAACATTTGGCCTCCGGTATGCCAATGATTCACTGCTTGGCAGAGCTTACATCACAGATATCCTCCCAAATAGCCCTGCCTCAAAACTTTTCTCCTCACACAAGAAATCTCTCTCCAAGCTACGAGGTGCTTATATTGTATCTATCAATCACAATCGTGTCTTTACTGCTGCTGATGTTACTACAGCTTTACAGGCCTGCCACGATCGAGGGGTGAGGGATTCTTCAATAGATACACCAATTACCTTTGCACTTGAAGAGAAATTGTCTATGAAGGAGGTCAGGAAACACTCAAATGAATATGGTTTATTTGCTCCCAATACCTCCTGGAAGGAACCCACTGCTGAAGAAGATCCACCATTCTTGGACCGGATTTCCTCCATCAAAGCTATCCAGCGCATTGGTACAAAATACAAGCAGCTGATACAATCAAGAATCAACCAGGTCGATAGCACTGAAGCACTCCATGCCTCCATCCAAAAACACTTGGCACCAACTGAAGACGACATGGATGTTGTCATTCCTACTATTGATATTGCATCCCTCCGAGCTATCACCAAGCTTCATAAACCAGGAAATCAAGCATTACCACTAGATACAGATTCACTACCAACTGAAGAAATTGAACTCTTAATCAAGGCCATCAATTCCAAGGCAACTACACCTGAAGAACAAGCACTAGGGCACTTCACTCGAAGGAATCTCAAGCCTTTATCTACATGGCCTGAATGGCAAGCTGGGGAGCGAAAACAGCTTGATCAGTTTGAAGATTTGGAAATGTTTGGATCACCAATTCAATACCCTAAGGACCCAGACGCGATTATTCTCAGACCCCATTGGCAATACAGTGTCAAAAGGAATGGTGTCAGAAGAGCCAGACAATGTTGCAATGGAAGCAAGTATGCAGCTCCAACTCTGCATGCCATAGCCATGTCATACTCATCATGTGTTGAACACCCCATCCAAAGACTGTTCTTTGCCATTGCAGCAAGTCTCAATCTCAAAGTCTATGGGGGGGACGCGGCTGACGCATATGCCCATTCTCCAGGGCCCAACATTCCTACATACATGACTATTGATGATGCATATGCAGAATGGTACAGACACAAGCATGGCAAGGACATAAACAAAAGATTGGTGCTCCCTGTTCTTCGAGCACTCCAAGGCCATCCAGAATCAGGTAGACTATGGGAAACCCACATCAACAAAATATTGAAAGGCCCTGATCTCAACTTCAAAACCACCACACATGACAGGACGATCTACACGACAGTTTTTGAAGGAGAAACGGTTTACATGCTGAGACAAGTTGACGATTTTGCACTGGCTTGCACATCGGAATCCATATCTGACAAGATCTATGACATTATAGGTGCAAGGCTGAAGCTCCCTAGAGAAGATGCTGTCCCCTTCACCAAAATGGGTTTGCTTGAAGACTTCAATGGAATTGATGTCAAACAGACAGCTGACTACATTGAACTGTCCTGCGCCAATTACATTGACCGGATCATGACATCCCATGGTTGGGAGACTGATTCTAAGATGAAACCCCACTCCAAACCATCAGCGCCGTTATCAACTGAAGTACTGAGCCAACTGCAATCACATACGAATGGACCATTGGAAGGCACCAAGGAACACGCTGCATTACAATCCACATCAGGGTTCTCCTACAGAACACTCTTGGGTGAAATGATGTTTGCATATGTGAGCTGCCGGCCAGACATTGGCTATGCAGTGACCCTGATGTCAAAATACAGCTCCAATCCCACTGCATTCCACTATTCCAGTCTGAAGAACATCGCTCGATATCTCAGAACAACCCGATCCTGGGGTATTAGATTCTATAGACCGAATGCAGAACCATCTCTTCCATCAGGAGAACCATATAATGATGTAGTCCAAGATGGATCACTCCCAGAATACCCTGCAGATATCAAGCATAGCAAGTTGATGTGTTTTGTTGATGCAGCATATGGAAATGATCCAAAACATCGCAGGTCCACCACAGGATATGTGTTCACTTATGCGGGTGGAGCAATTGTTTACAGATCCAAAGCGCAATCACTCACTGCACAGAGTTCTACAGAAGCAGAATTCATTGCTGCAGTCACAGCGGCCAAAACAGCCAGATACCTCAGATTCGTACTCAAAGAATTAGGATTTGCCCAAGCTGGTCCAACCCCTATCTATGAAGACAATGCATCGGCAATTGAGATCATCAATGCTCAGAAGCCAACTGAAAGAACCAGGCATATTGAAATCAGGTTTTTTGCCATCCAATCATGGAAGGAAAACGGTGAGATCAAGATGATTCATATTCCTGGCGTTATCAACCCGGCTGATGATCTAACCAAACCATTGGGATGGATCTTACACGCCCGACATGCAAGATACATTATGGGACACCACGCAGGGTAAACCAGTCAACAGTACGCGCTTCGACGATTGCTACGATTGATTCGATCTGATTCCGATTCGATCCGAATCAGCAAAATTGATCCAAGGTTAAATATACCCCGACAGTAATCCAATACAACACGGGTAGAGTATTGGATCAAGGGGTGTGTTGTCGGCGAAAAATACGGACTTTGTTGGCATCAAATTCGATTGGAAAAGCTGACAAAACGAAACGACGACCGAGGTGCGGAATACGAGATACAAGTACTCCAATGATTAAGCGGTAGAATCAAACGCACCTCCACTACTTGGAATCCTTAAGTGGTAAAAACGATATCACCTAAGGCTACAAACAAAAAGGAATAACCGGTTAGAAACAAGAAATATCCAAAGACCTGAACAGTAAGTAAACACTTGGAACCCATAAGTACATTCAAAAGAATATACTTAATATCCCGTGAGGAAATTACTTATTGCAATCAAGAAAATCGGTACCGATTCCAGATGGGCCTCATATCCAGCATATATACCGCGAATAAGCATACGCCCCATCAAACAGAATACTTAACCCCATAATGACCGATACCATCGAATGACCGATACAGTAAAACCGACACGACGCTAACACAGCAACAGCAGCAGAAGAATCGGTACGACGGTAAAGCAGACAGTAACAAATAACCGGGGAAGATCTCTACCACATGAAATACAGCAGAGAGCCCCGATACACAGTGAAAATACGTAGTAAAAATAAGAGCCTCTCTCTGAGCTCACATCTCTTTAAATTTCAATTATCCTATACCTTTCGGTCGATTTTTAGAGTAACAACAACAGCACGACAATCATGTATCCGCATATACCTATCGTGTCCATAAGGCTACTGTCTCCAACCCCAGATTTGCTATGGTTGACCATGGTGCCAATGGTTGTATCATCGGTAATGATGCATGTCTCATCTCCAAAGATATCCCGCCTCAGTATGTCAATGTCACAGGCATCAACAATCACCAAGTGCAGAATATTCCCATTGCAACATGTGGAGCATATTCTGTTTCAAATAGAGGTCCCATTATCCTCATTTTAAACGAATGCGCATACACAGGAAGATACCCTTCTATCCTGTTGTCTGGTCAGATGGAAGCATACTTCTCTACTGTCAATGACACATACATCAAAGCGAGTGGTGGACAAGTCATCACCACAACTGATGGATACGCATTGCCCCTCAGCATTCGCCATGGCCTGCAATATCTCGCCATGCGCAAGTATACCACTGATGAATTCAACGAACTCCCACATGTCATCATGACATCGGATAAACACTGGGACCCTTCTGTCCTTGATACCATCATCAGTGCTAAGGATCAAACCTTCCTTCAGAAGTATCCACCACAACCACAGCAGCTTCCGTATCCAACATATGACGAATATAGGAACCCACGTTGTCTTGAAGGTTTGGATATCTCTGTATCTCCTGGTTCGTCCACGGTTTCATCTCTCAGTTTGTACTCCAGTCAATGCACCTGATCAGTTTTTCTCCCTATCAATGATCACGGCATCAACGATCGCTCCTTCTGGCTTACTCCTACCGATTATGACCATCAGGAACGTCTAGCTCGTTGTATCCCGTCCCCAACATCTGATACGATTCTTGCTTTTCCTCCCACGGCCTGTACTGCTGATGACACACCCTGGGTCGTAACCACACCTCGTGAACGTTATCCTAACAAACATGACTCCCTATCTCTGAAATTCTTCTTTTATTGGGTTTCTACAGATTGCATCAAGGCAACCTTTGCCAATTCAACGCAATATGGATCCTTAGCGGTTAGCCCTGATGGTAACCTCTTCAAAAGCTTTCATTCCCCTCAACCAGCAATGAACGTTCAACCATTCAATGATGACATATTGTCTGATGCCGTGTACTCTGACGTCCCAGCAATTGATGGCGGTTCCAAACTTGCACAGATCTTCTTTGGTCAAAAATCCCATATCATACATGTCAAAGAGATGCGTACCACCAGTGATTTCCTATCATGCTTTCAGAACTTCGTTCAAAAATGGGGCAGACCTATTCGCCTCTTATGTGACCATGGATCCTACCAGTCTAGCAAGCGTGTCATCGACTATCTCAAGATGTTATGGATTGGACTTTGGCAGAGTGAATCTTATCACCAACATCAGAACCAATTTGAACGTAGATATCAAATGTTTAAACGTATCGTCAAACGCGTCATGGACCGCACTGGCACACCACCGCATCTATGGTTGCTGTGTATGACATACATCGCCGGACTCCTCAATGTTATTTCAGATCCTACTCTGTCGGATAAACAACCAGTCTTCATTGCTACTAGTTCCCTTGGTAATATTAGCGCGTATACCAGTTTCTTTTGGTTTGAACCTGTTTATTTCAAGACCAATGATTCACCTTTTGGTACCCAGTCCACCGAATGCCTCGGTCATTTTGTTGGCATTGCCGAACATGTTGGTAATGGCCTATGCTTCCAGATCTGGGATCTTGTTACTAACAAATTGCTTTATTGTTCTGGTGTTTGCTCGGCTCTTACACCTGAATCACGCAACAAACAGGCCGGCCTCTTCACCAACGATGGCTTTGTCGCGTGGCGTAAAGCAAAGGATTCGACACCTCGATTGTATGCAACCGGTGATGCCCCTACGATCACGAAACATGGGGAGCCTATGACTAACAATACCCCAACCAAGAAGCCTGAACTACAGGATGTCCCAACTGTTCCTACTACTGTAGAATCCACTACGGACTCCGACACCACGACAACCCTCAACAATCCTGCGGCACCTGATGCAAACAAGCCTCCGGCTCCTACCAAGCACCAAGCTATGGCATCTCCTTCTCAGACACCTGAGGACAGTCAATCTCCAGCATCTGGTAATCAGGACAGTCAACCTCCAGCATCTGGTAATCAGTATATTATCAAACCACCTGCCCACCCATTGTTACCAAGCTTTCTTTATAAGAAGGTTGATGACAGCCCAAGCTGGTCCCCTTCTCCACTCCCTAACAACTATGGGGAGAGTTTTGATTGTCCTCCTACGACACACATCTTCAGCAAAACATCCGATGGCGTTCTCCTTACTGAAGATGATTTTGATCCACCCAAGCTAGACAATTTTGCAACGAGCAACCTTGTCCGACGTTCCGCATTTCCAGTACTTAAAACACGTAGACTTCTACACAGAATTCTTTATACTCTTTTCTCCCCCTCTTCCCCTTTGTCAATCCAGATCCCAGGCCCCACCCCTACCATCTGCGACTTGCTCCTTCTGTTGTTGCTATTGGTTGGTTGTCTGCTTGCTGGCTTTCTTTGGTTGCTTTGGCTGTTCTTCCCTTGCCGACGTTCGGGCTTCCGACACATAATTTTCTACGCGGTCTCCAGTACAGTTTCTACGTAGCAGGCCGAGGCTCTGATACGTTCCGACACATATTTTTCTACACTGTCCCCAGTATAGTTTCTATGTAGCCGCCGCATACCATCCAACAGCAGCCCATCCTCACCAACAAGCCGCACCATCCTCCCAGAAGCCCCTTCCTCCACACCAACACGACACCTACATGCTCCCTAAGACTAGCCGCCGCTCCTGTTGATTGCCAGTCCCTGTAGCCATCAGTTCCCTCCTCTGTCTCATCATTGCTTTGATTGAACGATCGAACCATCAAACCGCCGCACCTCCGCTCCATCGATTCCCACCGCTCCATTGAATCCATCGACCCATCCTACCGTCCCTTTGATTGCATTCCTTCTGCTCCGTTTCCCACTCCACGCTTTGCCGCTCCGGCCGCAGCCATCACTCGCACCGTCTCCTACACGTCTTGTTATTGACACCGGCATCTCGTCGCCACCAGCATCCTCCCCATATCCAGAGAGCTCTCCTTCATTCTGACGTTGCTCTCTTTCCTCAGTACCTGCCATTGACACAGCACCGACCAACGCCGCTGTTATCGACTGCCCCATCCCACTGCTTCATTGTATTGATTGCACCCTCCACCAGCAATCGCCTCCATTCGTTTTGCTCTGATTCCAACAGTAGCTCCCCCGATCGCCCCATCCGACAGCCGATTCATTGCTCGAATTCCCTCAGTTCTGTTTCCAACCGCGTATCTCTCCTTCGACCGCCGATCTCTCAATCCATTCACATCTGATCTGCTTACAATTGCACCATCCAGCAGCAGCCACCTCAAACGAATCAATTCTGATCCATTTGATTCACTTCTTTGGTAGTGCTGACGTCTGTGATTGGGAACTTGTGGATGATGATCTGTCCATTGACTCCCTTTCCAACGCTGTTACTTTTGACCTGGATATGCACTTCTCTTTTCAGGTTCGTGAGGACAGTGGTGGGTGTGGTTTTGATGATGGCCAGTCCATGTCTACTCTTGCTACCTTCACTTCCAACATCACTTCTGTTCTGGGTGCCCCTCCGACTGCTGCCCTCCCCAATGGCACTGCCATGACTGAAATTTTGCCTCCTGCTGCCAAGCGCCCCACAGCCCTCTACTCTCCTCTACGCTCTGGTCTCACCTCCATAGCTTTTTCTCCCGGCAACGATGCTAGTGTCAGCAAACTGAGCCATACCAATGCCTCCACCAGCTCTGCTCCAGCTTCTCTCCTCTCCGTGTGACAGACACGGTATGCATCTGATCATGGTTAGAAACCCTTGCTTCTGGCCTGGTGGAATGCCTACCTCTCCAAATTCCACCTTTGCATCCCTCAGTTTCCCTTCCTCTTCTTCAGCTCCTCCTGTTTCCCGACTTGTCCCCTCCACCGTGTTTATCCTAGCCCGGCACCAGGTGTCACTTCAGGTGCTTTCCCCAGCAACGCATTTGGAGTGCTTCCCAGTGCTTCCCCTAGGTTTGCATCCAGTATTACACCCAGCGCAGCCCCCACTTAGGATCCCAGTGTTTTACTATGCTCTGCACACAGTGTTTCTCTTAGCACTGCACCCAGCGTCACTCCAAGCGATTCCCCAGCAATGCCTATGGCGTGCTTCCCAGTGCTTCCCCTCGGTTTGCATCCAGTGTCATACCCAGCACGGCCCCACCTGAGGATCCCAGTGTTCCACCATGATCTGCCCATCAGTGCCTCATCTAGCACTGCACCAGGCAGTCACTCCAAGTGCTTTCCCCCAGCACTGCATTTGGCGTGCTTCCCCGCGCTGCACCCAGGGTTGCCATCCAGTGTTACCCCCAGCGCAGCTCCAACTTGGGAATCCCAGTGTTTCACCATGATCTGCCCACAGTATTTCCCCTAGCACTGCACCAGGCGTCACTCCAAGTGTTTCCCCCAGCAATCGCATTCGGCTGTGCTACTCAGTGCTTCACCCAGGGTTGCATCCAGTATCACCACCAGCGCGGCTCCAACTGGGGCTCCCAGTGTTTCACCCAGTTCTGCACACAGTGTTTCTCCTTGCACTGCACCAGGTGCTGCTCCAAGCGCTTCCCCAAGCCCTGCATTTGGAGTGCTTCCCAGTGCTTCACCCAGGGTTGCATCCAGTGTCACACCAAGGGCTGCATCAACTGGGGCTCCCAGTGTTTCGCCTATGATCTGCCCACAGTGCTTCTCCCAGCACTGCACCAGGCGTCACTCCCAGTGCTTCCCCAACAAGCACCACATTTGGAATGCTTCACAATGCTTCACCCAGATGTGTTTCCAGTGCCACACCCAGCGAGGCTCCACATGAGGCTCCCAGTGTTTCACCATGATCTGCACACAGTGTTTCTCCTAGCATTGCACCAGACGTCACTCCAAGTGCTTCCCCCAGCACTGCATTTGGTGTGCTTCCCAGTTCTTCACCCAGGATTGCATCCAGTGTAACACCTAGTGCTGCATCAACTGGTGATCCCAGTGTTTCACAATGATCTGCACACAGTGCTTCTCCTAGCATTGCCCCAGGTGTCATTCCACTTGCTTCCCCCAGCTATACATTTGGTGTGCTTCCCGGTGCTTCACCCAGGGTTGCATCCAGTGTCACCACCAGCGCGGCTTCCCCTGGGACTCCCAGTGTTTCACCATGATCTGCCCACAGTGTTTCTCCTAGCACTGCACCACGCATCCCTCCAAGTGTTCCCCCCAGCACTGCATTTGGCCTGCTTCCCAGTGCTTCACCCAGGGTTGCATCCAGTGTTACACCTAGTGCTGCATCAACTGGTGATCCCAGTGTTTCAGCATGATCTGCACACAGTGTTTCTCTTTGCACTGCCCCAGGTGTCACTCCAAGTGCTTTCCCCAGCACTGCATTTGGCCTGCTTCCCAGTGCTTCAACAAGGGTTGCATCCAGTGTTACACCTAGTGCTGCATCAACTGGTGATTCCCAGTGTTTCACCATGATCTGCCCACAGTGTTTCTCTTTGCACTGCACCAGGCGTCACTCCAAGTGCTTCCCCCAGCAATGCAGTTGGCCTGCTTCCCAGTGCTTCACCCAGGTTTGCATCCAGTGTCACACGAAGTGCTACATCACCTGGAGCTCCCAGTGTTTCAACATGATCTGCCCACAGTGTTTCTCTTAGCACTGCACCAGGCGTCACTCCAAGTGCTTCCCCCAGCTATGCATTTGGTGTGCTTCCCAGTGCTTCACCCAGGGTTGCATCCAGTGTCACCACCAGCGCGGCTTCCTCTGGAACTCCCAGTGTTTCACCATGATCCTCCCACAGTGTTTCTCTTAGCCCTGCACCAGGCGTCACTCCCAGTGCTTCCCCCAGCACTGCATTTTGAGTGCTTCCCAGTGCTTCACCCAGGGTTGCATCCAGTGTTACACCTAGTGCTGCATCAACTGGTGATCCCAGTGTTTCACCATGATCTGCTCACAGTGTTTCTCTTTGCACTGCCCCAGGTGTCACTCCCAGTGCTTCCCCCAGCACTGCATTTGGCCTGCTTCCCAGTGCTTCACCCAGGATTGCATCCAGTGTTACACCTAGTGCTGCATCAACTGGTGATCCCAGTGTTTCCCCATGATCTGCACACAGTGCTTCTCCTAGCACTGCCCCAGGTGTCATTCCACTTGCTTCCCCCAGCTATGCATTTGGTGTGCTTCCCAGTGCTTCGCCCAGGGTTGCATCCAGTGTCACCACCAGCGCGGCTTCCCCTGGGACTCCCAGTGTTTCACCATGATCTGCCCACAGTGTTTCTCTTTGCACTGCACCAGGCGTCCCTCCAAGTGTTCCCCCCAGCACTGCATTTGGCCTGCTTCCCAGTGCTTCACCCAGGGTTGCATCCAGTGTTACACCTAGTGCTGTATCAACTGGTGATCCCAGTGTTTCACCATGATCTGCTCACAGTGTTTCTCTTTGCACTGCCCCAGGTGTCACTCCCAGTGCTTCCCCCAGCACTGCATTTGGCCTGCTTCCCAGTGCTTCACCAAGGGTTGCATCCAGTGTTACACCTAGTGCTGCATCAACTGGGGATTCCAGTGTCTCACCATGATCTGCCCACAGTGTTTCTCTTTGCACTGCACCAGGCGTCACTCCAAGTGCTTCCCCAAGCAATGCAGTTGGCCTGCTTCCCAGTGCTCCACCCAGGGTTGCATCCAGTGTCACACGAAGTGCTACATCACCTGGAGCTCCCAGTGTATCCCCATGATCTGCCCACAGTGTTTCTCTTAGCACTGCACCAGGCGTCACTCCAAGTGCTTTCCCCAGCTATGCATTTGGTGTGCTTCCCAGTGCTTCACCCAGGGTTGCATCCAGTGTCACCACCAGCGCGGCTTCCCCTGGAACTCCCAGTGTTTCACCATGATCCTCCCACAGTGTTTCTCTTTGCACTGCACCAGGCGTCACTCCCAGTGCTTCCCCCAGCACTGCATTTGGTGTGCTTCCCAGTGCTTCACCCAGGATTGCATCCAGTGTTACACCTCGTGCTGCATCAACTGTTGATCCCAGTGTTTCACCATGATCTGCCCACAGTGCTTCTCCTAGCACTGCCCCAGGTGTCACTCCACTTGCTTCCCCCAGCTATGCATTTGGTGTGCTTCCCAGTGCTTCACCCAGGGTTGCATCCAGTGTCACCACCAGCGCGGCTTCCCCTGGGACTCCCAGTGTTTCACCATGATCTGCCCACAGTGTTTCCCCTAGCACTGCACCACGCATCCCTCCAAGTGTTCCCCCCAGCACTGCATTTGGCCTGCTTCCCAGTGCTTCAACAAGGGTTGCATCCAGTGTTACACCTAGTGCTGCATCAACTGGTGATCCCAGTGTTTCAGCATGATCTGCACACAGTGTTTCTCTTTGCATTGCCCCAGGTGTCACTCCAAGTGCTTCCCCCAGCACTGCATTTGGCCTGCTTCCCAGTGCTTCACCCAGGGTTGCATCCAGTGTTACACCACGTGCTGCATCAACTGGGGATTCCAGTGTTTCACCATGATCTGCCCACAGTGTTTCTCTTTGCACTGCACCAGGCGTCACTCCAAGTGCTTCCCCCAGCAATGCAGTTGGCCTGCTTCCCAGTGCTTCACCCAGGGTTGCATCCAGTGTTACACCAAGCGCAGCTCCAACTTGGGATCCCACAATTTCACCATGATCTGCCCACAGTGTTTCCCCTAGCACGACACCAGGCGTCAATCCAAGTGTTTCCCCCAGCATTGCATTCGGTGTGCTTCCCAGTGCTTCACCCAGGGTTGCATCCAGTGTCACCACCAGCACGGCTCCCCCTGGGAATCCCAGTGTTTCACCATGATTGGCACACAGTGTTTCTCCTAGCACTGCACCAGGCGTCACTCCCAGTGCTTCCCCCAGCAATGCATTTGGCCTGCTTCCCAGTGCTTCACCCAGGGTTGCATCCAGTGTCACACGAAGTGCTACATCACCTGGAGCTCCCAGTGTATCCCCATGATCTGCCCACAGTTTTTCTCTTCGCACTGCACCAGGCGTCACTCCAAGTGCTTTCCCCAGCTATGCATTTGGTGTGCTTCCCAGTGCTTCACCCAGGGTTGCATCCAGTGTCACCACCAGCGCGGCTTCCCCTGGGACTCCCAGTGTTTCACCATGATCCTCCCACAGTGTTTCTCTTAGCACTGCACCAGGCGTCACTCTCAGTGCTTCCCCCAGCACTACATTTGGTCTGCTTCCCAGTGCTTCACCCAGGGTTGCATCCACTGTTACACCTCGTGCTGCATCAACTGTTGATCCCAGTGTTTCACCATGATCTGCCCACAGTGTTTCTCCTAGCACTGCACCAGGCGTCACTCCAAGTGCTTCCCCAGCAATGCAGTTGGCCTGCTTCCCAGTGCTTTACCCAGGTTTGCATCCAGTGTTACACCAAGCGCAGCTCCAACTTGGGATCCCACAATTTCACCATGATCTGCCCACAGTGTTTCCCCTAGCACCACACCAGGCGTCACTCCAAGTGTTTCCCCCAGCATCACATTCGGTGTGCTTCCCAGTGCTTCACCCAGGGTTGCATCCAGTGTTACACCTAGTGCTGCATCAACTGGTGATCCCAGTGCTTCACCATGATCCTCCCACAGTGTTTCTCCTAGCACTGCCCCAGGCGTCACTCCCAGTGCTTCCCCCAGCACTGCATTTGGCCTGCTTCCCAGTGAATCACCCAGGGTTGTATCCAGTGTTACACCACGTGCTGCATCAACTGGGGATTCCAGTGTTTCACCATGATCTGCACACAGTGTCTCATCTAGCGTCACTTCAAGTGCTTCCCCCAGCAATGCAGTTGGCCTGATTCCCAGTGCTTCACCCAGGGTTGCATCCAGTGCCAATTCTTCACCTAGTGTTGCATCCAGTGCTGCCACCCCTGGCGCAGCAACTGTTGTGGCCTTCAGTGTTTCACACCTATGCCTCACCAGCTTCCTCTTCCATGCGACAGACACGGTATGCTTCTGATCATGGTTACAATATCTCATACGGGGCCTGGTGGGATGCCTTCCAACTCCAATCCCCCCCCTGGATTCCTCCAGTCCTTCTTCCTCTTCCTCGCCTCCTTCTGTTTCCCGCCTTGTACAATCTGATCTTCATGGGGACATCCTTGTTGCTAAAGATGCTGATGATTTTGGCCATCCCTTTCCCCAGACTCCTTCCTCCAACTCTACCCTCATTACCTTCCAAAATATTGGTCCCCAGCGAAAGTCAGCCTTCATGTCCCGCTCTCGTCACAACTCTTGGCGATTTGCTCACAGTAAGGCTGGGGTTGCTCTCTACGCTGAGCATTGTCTGAATGAACCTCAGCTTCCCCTCTGTGACCTCTTCCACTCTCGCATCAAACAGGCCTACCCTTCCAGTTTCACCTACCTCGCTAGCAACAAGCATGAAGCATCCACCGGCTCTTGGCGCCTCCCTGGTGGTACTGGGTGTACCGTTGATCGGCTCTTTCATTCTCACAAGCTTGCCCATGGGGCTGATCCATCGGGACTTGGCCGGTGGACCTTCGTCCGGTTTCAGGGCAGGGCTCAAGCTACGGTTACAATCTTTTCTGCCTACTGCCCTGTAGAAAATGACAGGGACCTTGGCTATGTTTGGAACCAACACTGTCGTTACTTCCAGACTGAGGAGGATCTTCCCTGTCCCAATCCACGCATCCTCTCTTGCCGTGACCTCACAGCTGCCCTTCAGACGTGTTTAGAGGCTGGTGACTCTGTCGTTTTAAGGATTGACCATAATTCTGATGTCCGGTCTGATGGTCTTTCCTCTGAGCTCTCAGCACTTGGCTTCAAGGATGCCATCTTGACTACACACCCTTCAACTTCCCCCCCTGCCACCTACAACAGGAATACCACCAGGACTCCCATTGATGCCATCTGGGTTACTGAGCATGTTGATGTCTTCCGAGCCGGTTACTGTGCTTTTGATGGTGCGCAAGGCATGGCCTCTGACCATCACTTGCTCTGGATCGAAGTTTGTAATGGCAGCATCTTGGGCAAATACCTTCCACCTCCTGTGCGATCCTCTCTTCCTCGCCTGAAATCTTCCCACCCTCATCTTCGGCAGCGCTATCTCAAGCAGGTACAACATGCTTTTGCTACTGCTGGTGTGTTTGCCCTTCGGAATAAGCTTGAGCATCTGGTGGCGCTGTATTTATCCGGTGATACCACTGTGCGCGGCACTCTCATCACTACCTATGATGTCCTCCATGCCACCACTGCTTCCATTCGGCTGTCTGTTGAATAACATCTTTGCCGGCTTCGCACCAGCATGATCACTTGGTCTCCCAAGCTCCAAGTCTATTGTGACACCATTGATTTCTGGAGGCGGATCGTGCAGCTTCGGCAGGGTGTCTCCACCAGTCACAGCATTGTGAAGCGCTTGGCATGTAAGCTTTCTTTATACAAAGGTGAACACTGTGATCTTGCCACTGCTGCCCTCCATTTGAAGCAAGCCTACAAGCAATACTGCGCCATGAAAATTCTGGCTCCCTCTTGGCGTGACTCCTTCAACCAAGGCTTGGTGGATGCCCTTCTTACTGAAGGCAAGCCCCCCAACCAGAGTGCCTCCCAGATTTGGGCACGCATGCGCCCTGAACGGCTCCAACAGGATCTCGGGCTTGCTGCCCGCTCTATCCGCGGTCGTCTTCATAAGACTGCTGTTCTGAAGGCTGTTGCAGTTGGACCTGATGGCACTGAACAAGTCTTAGAGTCTCAGTCAGCTATGGTGCCAGCCATGGCTGCATCCAATGTTTGCCGTCAGCAACAATGCCTTGACACTCCCTCCATGTCCCCTTCTTTCATCCAGTCCTTCTGCTACTTGGAAACTGGCCCTGCCTCAGCTGAGGTCCTTGCTGGCACCTACATTCCTCCTCCAGGAACTGACCCGTACCTGACTGAATTCCTTACTTGCCTTCAAGTGCCTGCTTCTATTCAGCTTTTGGCTCCCTTTGATTATTCTGTCAGCCCTAGTGACAATGCTGCTGCCTGGAAATGTCAGAAGGAATGCACTGCTGGCAAGCCTTCTTGCCTCAGTTTTGCCCACCATAAATCCTTTGCTTTGGACACACAACTGAATTCTTTTGACACCTTGATGTGGACTGCTCCTCTGCTTGCTGGGTTCTCGCCTTCTTCTTGGCAGGTTATCACCGATGTTGAAATCTTCAAGAAACCTGGTGAATACCGTGTTGACAAGATGAGACTCATCCAACTGATGTCTCCTGAGTTTCAGATCAACAACAAGATGATTGGTAAATGCATTCTTGCTCATGCCGAACACACCAATGCGGTGGCAGTTGACCAGCATGGCAGCCGGAAGCATCACAAAGCCATCAACACCTGTCTCAACAAGAAGCTCATCTGTGATGTCCTCCGTCAGAAGCGCCGCTCGGGGGCGGTTGCCATGAATGATGCCAAGGGCTGCTATGATCGAATCACACATCCCATTGCCATTCGTACCCTTCAGAGCTTTGGGATTCCGGCTCATGTTTGCGAGGTTCTACTTTCCACTCTCCAGCGTGCCACCCATCACATTAAAACTGGCTTTGGACGGTCCGGTCCTGTGTATGGTGATGAATCTGTTCCTCTCAGTGGGATTGGACAAGGCAACGGTCTTGTCCCTAATCTGTGGGCTCTGGTTTCTACTATCCTCTTCAGGATGATGCAGAATGCAGGACATGGGATCCATCTCCTCACCTCCCTATCCCTTCAGCTTGTTTCTTTGGTTGGTTTTGCCTTTGTGGATGATACTGATCTTTTCTGTGCTGGGGCCTCCTCTACTACTTCTGGAGAGGCTCTGGCTGTTGATTTCCATGCAGCTTTAGATTGCTAGGCTGGAGGTCTCATTGCTACTGGTGGAGCTATTGAACCTGCCAAGTCCTTCTGCTACTTGATTGATTTCAAGTGGACTGGTTCTGGTTGGGACTATTGCTCTGTCAATGACATGCCAGATGTTTTCACCATCACTGACAAATCTGGTGTCCGTTCACCACTCAATCGTTTTGAGGTTGATCATGCTGACAAGACTCTGGGTGTCTACATTTCTATGGATGGCAATGAGGAAGCTCAAATTGCTCACCTGCAAACCCAGTTCCAGTCCTTTGGATCTCAAATGAGGTCCTCCAAGTGTGAGAAGAACACCTCCATCTACACCTTCAAGTACTCATTTATGAAGTCTTTTGAATATCCCATGCTTGTCACTCAGCTCAGCGCTTCTACCTGGACCCGAATTCTCCGCCCCACTCTGGTCCCAGTGCTCAACAAGGCAGGCATGTCTCGCACCTTTCCTCGCAAGGTCATCTATGGTCCATCTTTGTATCAAGGCTTTGGCTTCATTCACCCTTTTCTTCTCCAAGAATTCAGCCACATTGCTACTCTGTTTCAGGAATCTGTCCGTGTTTCCCAGACAGGCCATATTCTCAGGCTTACCGCTGAAGCCTTTCGGCTTGAACTGGGCATCCCTTTTCATCTTGGCATTACCCCCTACCAGCCTTATGCCTCTTATATCACTCCTTGCTGGTATAAGCATGTGTGGCATTTCTTTTCTTTGCACCCAGTGAGTTTGGTGGAAGACTTTCCTACACTTCCTCTGCTTTGATTGAATGACTGCTACCTCATGCAAGCTTATGTCACTGCTGGCTTTCAGGGCACCAAACTATCTCTTCTGAATCTCATCCAGATGTCTAACAAGGCAATGTCCCTTGCTGATATCTGCACTGCGGATGGCAAAAGGCTTTCTCCCATGGCCTTCCAGTTGCAGTCCTCCAACCATCTTCGCAACCATCTTGACTGGCCTCAGTGCCCTCCCCCATGACTTCTCCCAGCCCAACATCTTTGGCAATGCGCCCTTCAGAAATCCTTGTTACCACCGTTGGCCTTGCCCTCTGACAGAGCCCTCCACCCATCCTTCCACCTGGGGCATTGGCTGTCCTCAGAATCTTCCTCTGTGTGGCCTTGGTTTTTGTGTTATTCTACTGACAGGCTCTTCTTCAAATGTCCCACTGGTTGGAAGGTTGGTTCTTTGCAAGGCCGAGGCCGTTACAGCTTCACCACTACTATCCTTTGCGTCAAACCTACCAGTGCCGACACTCTTGTCTCCCTCCTGTCCAGTGGGAATGTGTTCCGGCTTGTAGGTCCATCTACCTTTGTCTCACATCCACCAGATGAGGATCCCTTGACCTATGATCCTTTTGAGTGTCTTCCTGCCACCCCAGAGGATGCCTTTGATGTTCTCTGCGCTTCTCCCCGAGTCCTTCTCCATCAATACTCCCTTCCCCAGGATGGATGCCAGGCTCTTGCCAATGCCATTCTGAGTGGCTCTGCCAGTGCTGTCTGTGACGGCTCTTACAACCCCATTCTACTCTGAGGTACATCTGCATTTATCCTCTCCCCCAACACCTCCACCAAGTCTCTCTCCTTGTTCCTCACTGGATCTAACCTTGTCAGTGGCTCCCCTGACAATCAGTCTTCCTACCGGAGCGAATTGGCTGGCATCATTGGTGTCCTCACCTGCTGTATGGCTCTGGTGGACCTCTATGATGTTGGCCCCGGCTCACTCACCATTGCCTTTGATGGGGATACTGCTCTACAACAGGCTCAGGGAACCTGGTCCTTGGCTATTTCTCAGAAACCTTTTGACTATGTCTATGTCATTTGCAATATGCTCTCTGCTCTTCCCATCACTGTCACCTTCAGGTGGGTTCAGGGTCATCAAGAGGGTCTTTCTCTTGACTGGTGGGCGCTTCGCAATCATCAGGTTGATGGCATGGCCAAGGCATTTCTATCCTTGACTCGTTCCTCTCCCTACCACCATCCCCGGCTTGTGTTTGAGCCCTGGGCTCTCTCACAGAAGGGTCTCAAATGCTCTCGCTTTGACCAAGCTGCCTTGCACCTTCTTATTTCTGGCCCTCCACTTCTTCACTATTGGCACACTCACCATGATATCTCCATTCCACCACAAGTCTCCAATTCCATCCATTGGTGTGCTCATCACTCTGCTTTCAAGCGCCTCCCTCCTGGTATGCAATGGTGGTTTGTCAAGTTTACTTCAGGTTGCATTGGTGTTGGCACTCAGTTACTCCATTACTAGCACCAGGATCACTCCATATGCCCTCTGTGTGCCCAAGAAGAGGAGAAGGTTTCCCACGTGCTCTCATGTGCAGACCCCGGGGCTGTCAAGCACAGCTTGTCTTCCTTTTGGGGCCCTTTGCAACAGCGCCTTACCTCTGAGCTTACAGAACCTTCTCTGGCTCTTGCCATTGTGGATTTTACCACTAGGGTTTGTCAAGGTAGGCGTATCCACCCTTCCTCATACTCCCCTGCCATTGCCTCTGCTGTAAGGTCTCAGCGTCACATTGGATGGGACAACTGGTTTCTTGGGAGATGGTCCCCCCTCTGGCATCAGATTCAAGCTGATTACTATTCTTTGATTGGTAGCAAGCGTTCTCCTCACCGTTGGGCCACTGCAGTGATTCACCAATTTTTCCTCACTTGTTGGGATCTCTGGACGTACCGGAACCAACGGCTCCATGGCACTGGAGGAGTGCTTGAGGCCGAACAACACCAATCTCTCAATGCTTCCATTTCATCTGAATTGGCCATTGGCTTAGCTGGTGCTCTGCCTCAATCTCACTCCCTCCTCCAGATTCCCCTTCAAGTACTCCGTGGTTACACTCTTACTGCCAAGCATCAATGGCTTGCGACCATTGAGCTTGCCTGGAGCCACTTGCAGTCCCTCTCCAGTCCCAGCAGCCATATCGTCAGGAGGCTGCCTTGATGAGGGCTTGGCTGCATGGGGCCTAGCCCTGGGTGCCATTCTGGCACACTCAATGCTGTGTCACCAAGTGACGCTCCAAGTGTGGTCCCTAGGGTCTCACCACGTGGTGCACGCAGTCCTGCTTTCAGTGTTTGCCCAAGCATAGCACCAAGTGTGGCTCCTTGATTCCCTAGTGCTGCACTCAGTGCCAATCCTAGCGCTGCACCAATTGTGGTTCCTAATGTTTTGCCAAGTGTTGGCCCCAGAGCGACTCCTAGCCCTGCACCAAGTGCTGCTCCTACTATCCCCATTGTGGCTCCTGGCGCTGCACCCACCGCTGCTCCCAGTATATCACCATCTTCTACACCTAGCATTGCTCCCAGTGTTTACCCAGTTCTGCCCCCAGTGCTGCTTCTAGCCCCGCACCACGTGTGACTCTTAGTGTTTCACCAAGTCCTGCTCCCAGTATCTCACCAGGTTCTGCACCCAGTGCTGATCCCAGTCTTTCACCAAGTTCTGCACCCAGTGTTGCTCCTAGAGCTGCACCACGTGTGGCTCCTGGCGCTGCACCCAGTGCTGCTCCCAGTCTATCCCCACCTTCTGCACTCAGTGCTGCTTCTAGTGTTTCACCAAGCGCGGACTCCAGTGCCCTTTCTAGTTCTTCACCCAGTGCTGCTTCCACTCTATCACCAACCTTTGCACACAGTGCTGTTCCCAGTGATTCACCAAGTTCTGCACCCAGTGCTGCTCCTAGAGCTGCACCAAGTGTGGCCCCTGGTGCTGCACCCAGTGCTGCTCCCAGTCTCTCACCACCTTCTGCACTCAGTGCTGCTCCTAGTGTTTCACCAAGCGCGGACTCCAGTGCCCTTTCTTGTTCTTCACCCAGTGCTGCTTCCACTCTATCACCAACCTTTGCACACAGTGCTGTTCCCAGTGATTCACCAAGTTCTGCACCCAGTGCTGCTCCTAGAGCTGCACCCAGTGTGGCTCCTGGCGCTGCTCCCAGCGCTGCTCCCAGTATATCACCATCTTCTGTACCTAGCGCTGCTCCCATTGTTTCACCCAGTTCTGCCCACAGTGCTGCTTTTAGCCCCGCACGACGTGTGGCTCTTAGTGTTTCACCAAGTGCTGCTCCCAGTATCTCCGCAGGTTCCGCCCCCACTGCTGATCCCAGTCTCTCACCAAGTTCTGCACCCAGTGATGCTCCTAGGGCTGCACCCAGTGTGGCTCCTGGCGCTGCACCCTGTGCTGCTCCCAGTATATCCCCATCTTCTGCCCCTAGCGCTGCTCCCATTATTTCACCCAATTCTGCCCCCAGTGCTGCTTTTCACCCCCCACCACGTGTGGCTCTTAGTGTTTCACCAGGTACTGCTCCCAGTATCCCACCAGGTTCTGCACCCAGTGCTGATCCCAGTCTCTCACCAAGTTCTGCACCCAGTGTTGCTTCTACCGCTGCACCAAGTGTGGCTCCTGGAGCTGCACCCTGTGCTGCTCCCAGTATATCACCATCTTCTACACCTAGCATTGCTCTCAGTGTTTCACCCAGTTCTGCCCCCAGTGCTGCTTTTAGCCCCGCACGACGTGTGGCTCTTAGTGTTTCACCAAGTGCTGCTCCCAGTATCTCCGCAGGTTCCGCCCCCACTGCTGATCCCAGTCTCTCACCAAGTTCTGCACCCAGTGATGCTCCTAGGGCTGCACCCAGTGTGGCTCCTGGCGCTGCACCCTGTGCTGCTCCCAGTATATCCCCATCTTCTGCCCCTAGCGCTGCTCCCATTATTTCACCCAATTCTGCCCCCAGTGCTGCTTTTCACCCCCCACCACGTGTGGTTCTTAGTGTTTCACCAGGTACTGCTCCCAGTATCTCACCAGGTTCTGCCCCCAGGGCTGATCCCAGTCTCTCACCAAGTTCTGCACCCAGTGTTGCTTCTACCGCTGCACCAAGTGTGGCTCCTGGAGCTGCACCCTGTGCTGCTCCCAGTATATCACCACCTTCTGCACCCAGTGTTTCTCCCAGTGTCTCACCCGGTTCTGCACCCAGTGCTGCTCCTTGTGCTGCACCGAGTGTGGTTCCTGGCGCTGCACCCAGCGCTGCTCCCAATGTATCACCACCTTCTGCACCCAGGGTTGCTCCCAGTGTCTCACCACGTTTTGCACCCAGTGCCCTTCCTAGTTCTTCACCAAGTCACCAACCTTTGCACACCGTGCTGCTCCCAGTATTTTACCCTTCCTCTTGTCTCTTTGTTGGTAGCTGCTCCCATTTCAGCTTATGCTACCGGTATCCTTCAACAGTTTTTCCTTGTACCCTCCCTGCTTGCTTTCAGGATTCGTTTGACAAATTTGTCGTTCTACAACTTGGGGCTTAAACTCTCTTCGATTGAGGCGACATTAAAGTCTGGATACAGACTGAGTAGTTTAGATCCACCTTCGGTGGTTAAAGTTACTTAAATACGTATATTATTATTATTATTATTATTGATCCACCCAAGCTAGCATACTTTGATGTTAGTGATGTCACGACTCCACGCACCAACCCTGCTACTACTACAGTAGACCCATCAGAGGTAGTTATTACCAACAAAGAAGGGAATGCGCAATTTGATAATGATGGCCAACTCCTTACCACCCCTACTATCCCAATTTCCAACTTACAAGGCCGATCTTTCCTTGTACCCAATCCTGATGGTACTTGGAAACGCCTTACCATCGTCGATGTAGAAGACAATCTTGAACGCAATAAAGATTTCATCAAATTCAAGTGCAAGCACTCTGATGATGAACTTGACAATATCATTGCATACAATGATATCATGAATTACATCCACCGTGATTTGACCCAAGAAGATGGCAAACTTTGGTCATTCCGCAGAATCCTAGGCCACCAAGGTCCATTGGACAACAAACACCCTCAGTACAAAGGCTCCAAGTATAACCTTTGGATTGAATGGGAAAATATGGAACGAACATATGAACCATTAGCCAACATTGCGGCCGATGATCCTGTTACCGTTGCCAAATTTGGTAAAGACAACAACATGCTTGACCTCCCAGGTTGGAAACGTCTCAAATGAATCACCAACCTAGCATGACAAACAAAGAAGCTTGATCGGCTCGTGCATCAAGGTAAACTTCAATCTTTCCGTACCACTCTGCAATATCAATACGGATTCAAGGTACCCCGTAACCACGAAGAAGCCCTCCAATTTTATCAAGCCAACGGAAACCACAAGTGGGAAGACGCCATTACTCTTGAAATGGAACAACTCAAGGAATACAATACCTTCATTGACAAAGGAATGTATAAGACAAGCTCCATCCCAAACGGGTTCCAACAGATCAAGGTACACATGATATATGCAGTCAAACATGATGGTAGACACAAGGCTTGTCTTGTTGCAAACGGCAATCTTACTGAAGCCCCCATCCACAGTGTGTATGCCGGTGTCGTATCACTCCGCGGTCTACGTATGTGCCTGTTCCTAGCTAAACTGAACAGTCTGGAAGCATGGGGTGCAGATATAGGAAATGCCTATCTTGAGGCAGTGACCTGTGAGAAAGTCTGTATCAAGGCAGGTCCAGAATTTGGATCACTAGAAGGTCACCTCTTGATTATCTACAAGGCCCTATATAAACTCTGATCATCAGGCAAGTGCTTCCGTGATTTACTAGCAGCATGCCTCATCGAACTTGGCTTCAAAAGGTCACCTGCCGAACCAGAAATCTTTCTCAAGCCTGGAATGAACAAACATGGGGAGCATGTATATTAACTCATATGCACATATGTCGACGACCTATGTCTTTGCATGGCTGATCCCAATTCGTTTCTGGAGATCCTACAGTCAGAGCCATACAACTTCAAGCTGAAGTATTATTTTCCTTCTGAATCCGATTTGTTGAGAGTCTGATTCAAAGGCTTCTGAAGAACAGCAACGCTGCGTTAGTGTGTTAGTAGACGAACGATTGTACTCTACGCGTGACAATTGTGTTTGGATACTTTTGGCAACGGATAATCGGACTACAGGCAAAGCTAGGGAATCGATGCGCCGTGGGAATCAATATGCCGTGGGAATCGATTACTTTGATTGATACGGGTCTCATTGATTCGTTTGAATAGGATATCTACCATCTGGTAGCTTTGGTACTTCTGGTCACGAAAGGAATTTAATATGAAGGGATCCCGGCCTATGAACTTCCACCTAGGCTGGGGTTTTGAACAAGATGAACATGGCGTTCTCTGCATGAACCCCATAAAATTCATCAAGAAGATGGAAGCATCATATGAACAAATGTTCGGATGCAAACCTAACACTAGGTTCCAATCACCCATTGTCGAGAACGATCATCCCAAATTGGACTCATCAGCATTCCTTGAAGATACTGGTATCCGGAAATACCAAAGCATGATTGGATCACTTCAATGGATCATCACCATTGGAAAATTTGATGTCCAAACAGCTGTAATGACACTCTCGAGTTTTAGAGCTCAACCCAGAGAAGGACATCTTGACCGTGCCAAACGTATCTACAGATATATCTCCAAGTTCAGACATTTCAAGATCAGGTTCTGAGTGGAACCCCCAGATTTTATATTGACTGAAATGGACACCATCGATTGGTCCAACACCGTCTATGGGGAGCATTCTGAAGAGCTACCCGGCAACGCTCCTGCACCACTCGGGAAGACAGTAGTGTTGACACACTTCTATGATGCAAACCTCATGCATGACATCCTCAGTGGGAAGGCTGTAACCGGTATCCTCCACTTTGCAAACAAGACTCCCATGATGTGGTTCTCAAAGAAACAAGCCACTACGGAAACGGCCACATTCGGAGCCAAATTTGTCGCAGGACGAACTTGCATCAAGCAAATTGTTGACCTACGTCACTCATTCCGATTACCTTGGAATGCGAGTCTATGACATCTCCTATTCATTGGGAGACAACAAGAAGATGATTCAGACGTCAACCTTCCCTTATGCAAGGTTGCATAAACGTCACCATATCCTATGGTATCACTACGTACAAAGCATGATAGCGAAAGGCTTCATTCTAATGCTGCACATTCCTGGTAAGGATAATTGTGCAGATATCCTCACCAAGCATTGGGGACACTCAGTTGTGTATCCACTGCTCAAGCCCATCTTCCCTTTATGTGGAAATACTGGCGACCTCCTACAAGATGATGGAAGCATCATGTAAACGTGATGACCTTTCACAAGGAAACATGGGAAGTATTAAATCCCTTTCGTGTCCAACAGTACCAAAGCTACACAACGGCAGTTATTCTATTCGTACAAATCAATGAGTCCTAACCAAGTAATTCATTCCCACGGCATATTGATTCCCACGGCACATTGATTCCCATCGCGTATTGGCGGTGAGCAATCCCTGTTTTCTAATATTGCCCTTGTTCCTCGGTGAGCAAACTTTGATTTTGAAAAGTATCACACGACCTACGGGAGCAATTCCTTATTCTATTGATAAACATATCATAGGATCTTCCTAAGGGAACAAGAGAAGGAAACCGTTGTTTGAAGCATCTCACACAATATATATATATATATATATGGAAATATACGGTCAACGATCAATGCATGTACAGAAATAATCAGCAAGTAATCTCATCACTACGCAACAGCAGTTGCAATGTATTTCACCTCAATAAAACAGATATCTTGCATTTCAGCAAGATTCCACTCAACTGATTATATCTCCAAAATTCACACTAGTTGCTACCAACTACCTGTAATCTGCATTACTAAGGTCTGTCTCGCTGTATCTGAACAAGTTCACAGTAAGAAGAGATCTGGCGTTTCCATAGTCTCGCCTGTAGTCTGATTATCCGTTGTCAAAAGTATCCAACCACAATTGTCACGTGTAGAGTACAATCGTTTGTCTACTAACACACTAACACAGTGGTGCTGTTCTTCAGAAGCCTTTGAATCAGACTCTCAGCAGACCGGATTCAGAAGGAAAGTAATATTCCGGGGCGCCGAACTGTCACTTCTGAATCTCATCTGGATGTCCATCAAGGCCATCTCCCTTGCTGATATCTGCACTGCGGATGGCAAAAGGCTTTCTCCAATGGCCTTCCAGTTGCAGTCCTCAAACCATCTTTGCAATCATCTTGACTGGCCTCGTTGCCCTCCCCCATGGCTTCTACCAGCTCGGCATCTTTGGCAACGTGCCCTTCAGAAATCCTTGTTACCACCGTTCGCCTTGCCTTCTGATAGAGTCCTTCACCCCTCCTTCTACCTGGGGCA
Source organism: Pseudo-nitzschia multiseries (assembly GCA_037355745.1). Taxonomy (NCBI): domain Eukaryota; phylum Bacillariophyta; class Bacillariophyceae; order Bacillariales; family Bacillariaceae; genus Pseudo-nitzschia; species Pseudo-nitzschia multiseries. Next base: position 5,394,811 of record CM074787.1, read on the forward strand.
TTGGCTGTCATCCAAGTCATCCTCTTTGTGGCCTTGGTTTTTGTGTTCTTCTACTGAAAGGCTCTTCTTCAAATGCCCTACTGGCTGGAGGGTTGGTTCTTCTCAAGGCTGAGGCCGATACAGCTTCACCACTACCATCCTCCCCGCTAAACCTGACAGTGCCGACACTCTTGTCTCCCTCCTGTCCAGTGGGAATGTGTTCCGGCTTGTAGGTCCATCTACCTTTGTCTCACATCCACCAGATGAGGATCCCTTGACCTATGATCCATTTGAGTGTCTCCCAACCACCCCAGAGGATGCATTCGATGCTCTCTGCGCATCTCCCTGAGTCCTTCTCCATCAATACTCCCTTCCCCAGGATGGATGCCAGGCTCTTGCTGATGCCATTCTGAGTGGCTCTGCCAGTGCTGTCTGTGACGGCTCTTACGGCCCCCTTCTCCTCCGAGGCACATCTACATTTATCCTATCCCCCAACACCTCCACCAAGTCTCTCTCCTTGTTCCTCACTGGATCTAACCTTGTCAGTGGCTCCCCTGACAATCAGTCTTCCTACCGGAGCGAATTGGCTGGCATCATTGGTGTCCTCACCTGCTGTATGGCTCTGGTGGACCTCTATGATGTTGGCCCCGGCTCACTCACCATTGCCTTTGATGGGGATACTGCTCTACAACAGGCTCAGGGAACCTGGTCCTTGGCTATTTCTCAGAAACCTTTTGACTATGTCTATGTCATTTGCAATATGCTCTCTGCTCTTCCCATCACTGTCACCTTCAGGTGGGTTCAGGGTCATCAAGAGGGTCTTTCTCTTGACTGGTGGGCGCTTCGCAATCATCAGGTTGATGGCATGGCCAAGGCATTTCTATCCTTGACTCGTTCCTCTCCCTACCACCATCCCCGGCTTGTGTTTGAGCCCTGGGCTCTCTCACAGAATGGTCTCAAATGCTCTTGCTTTGACACAGATGCCTTGCACCTTCTTATTTCTGGCCCTCCACTTCTTCATTATTGGCACACTCACCATGATATCTCCATTCCACCACAAGTCTCCAATTCCATCCATTGGTGTGCTCATCACTCTGCTTTCAAGCGCCTCCCTCCTGGTATGCAATGGTGAATTGTCAAGTTTGCTTCAGGTTGCATTGGTGTTGGCACTCAGTTACTCCATTACCAGCACCAGGATCACTCCATATGCCCTCTGTGTGTCCAAGAAGAGGAGAAGGTTTCCCACGTGCTCTCATGTGCAGACCCCGGGGCTGTCAAGCACAGCTTGTCTTCCTTTTGGGGCCCTTTGCAACAGCGCCTTACCTCTGAGCTTACAGAACCTTCTCTGGCTCTTGCCATTGTGGATGTTACCACTAGGGTTTGTCAAGGTAGGCGTATCCACCCTTCCTCATACTCCCTTGCCATTGCCTCTGCTGTAAGGTCTCAGCGTCACATTGGATGGGACAACTGGTTTCTTGGGAGATGGTCCCCCCTCTGGCATCAGATTCAAGCTGATTACTATTCTTTGATTGGTAGCAAGCGTTCTCCTCACCGTTGGGCCACTGCAGTGATTCACCAATTTTTCCTCACTTGTTGGGATCTCTGGACGTACCGGAACCAACGGCTCCATGGCACTGGAGGAGTGCTTGAGGCCGAACAACACCAATCTCTCAATGCTTCCATTTCATCTGAATTGACCATTGGCTTAGCTGGTGCTCTGCCTCAATCTCACTCCCTCCTCCAGATTCCCCTTCAAGTACTCCGTGGTTACACTCTTACTGCCAAGCATCAATGGCTTGCGACCATTGAGCTTGCCTGGAGCCACTTGCAGTCCCTCTCCAGTCCCAGCAGCCGTATCGTTAGGAGGCTGCCTTGATGCGGGCTTGGCTGACTGGATCCTAAGGGAGGGGCCAAACATTTCACCCAGCGCTCTCCCCTGTGCTTTTCCCAGTGTCTCCCCCAGTGCTGCCCACATTGCTACACCCCATGTGGCTCCTCGTGTTCCACCCGTACCCAGTGCTGCTCCTTGTGTTTCACCATGCGCACCCACCCTTGTCCTTCCTAGTTCTTCACCAAGTGCTAGTACTCCTTTGCACACAGTGCTACTCTCAGTATTTTACTCAGAGCGGCTCCCAGTGCTGCTCCCCGAGCTGCCCCACGTGTGGTTCCTGGTGCTGCCCCCAGTGTTTTTCCCAGCTTATCACCACCTTCTGCACCCAGTGCTGCTTCCATTCTTGTTTCCCCAAGTTCTGCACCCGGTGCTGCTCCTAGCGCTGCACCAAGTGTGGTTCTTGGCGCTGCACCCAGTGCTGCTCTCAGTACCTCTCCATCTTCTGCCCCCAGTGCTGCCCTCCACCTTGTGCACAAAGTGCTGTTCCCAGAGATTCACCAAGTTCTGCACCCAGTGTTGCTCCCTGCGCTGCACCAAGTGTGGTTCCTAGCGCTGCACCCAGTGCTGTTCCCAATGTATCACCTCCCTCGGCACTCAGGGTTGCTCCCAGTGTCTCACCATGTTCTGCACCCAGTGCCCTTCCTAGTTCTTCACCAAGTGCTGCTCTCAGTGTCTCACCAACCTTTGTCCACAGTGCTGCTCCCAGTATTTTACCCTCCCTACTGTCTGATTGTTTGTAGCTGCTCCCATTTCAGCGTATGCTACCGGTATCCTTCAACAGTTTTTCCTTGTACCCTCCCTGCTTGATTTCAGGATTTGTTTGACAACTTTGTTGTTCTACAACTTAGGGCTTAAACTCTCTTCGATTGAGGCAACGTTAAAGTCTGGATACAGACTGAGTAGTTTAGATCCACCTTCGGTGGTTAAAGTTACTTAAATGCGTTTATTATTATTATTGCATCCAATGATCCCTCTGCAGATCTACATCCTGCAGTAGAAGATGACCGTTGTGGAGTATTCCATGCGTCTCTTGGCGTATACAAGTCTCAAACCTCATTGTCAAAAGACCACCGACCTCTCAAGTCATCCGTTTCTCCAGCACATCCTGCCAGGTTTCTAGCAGAGAACCCTGAAGTTCTCTATAAGAAAGATGGCAATACCTATGTGCCAGTCAGAAAATCCACCTTGTCTGCCAACTTCCACAAATGGTATCAACCAGAGGAAGACCTATCATTTCCCAACGGTACCATGTCCATACACACTTACTTGTGCCAATAAAACCTCTGCCTCCAAGCCTAGTTTTGCAATGGTTGACCAAGGTGCAAATGGATGTATCATTGGAAATGATGCATACCTCATATCAAAGGACATTCCTCCACGATACGTAAACGTTACAGGCATCAATAACCACCAAGGCCAAAACATCCCAATTGCTACATGCGGTGCATACTCCACTTCAAACAGAGGACCAATTATTCTCGTATTCAATGAGTGTGCATACACCCGGATGCCATATTTCCATTCTATCCTCTGGGCAGATGGAATCGTACTTCGCTCAAGTCGATGACACCTCCATCAAAGCTGTTGGCAGCCAAGTCATTACTACAACTGGCGGTTATGCATTACCACTTAGTATTTGACACGGACTCCCGTACCTGACTGTACGCAAGTATACTACGGAAGAATACTCTACTACCTGACCACATGTAATCATGACATCTGATAAACATGGGGATCCCTCCGTCCTCAATACTACCATCCATCTGAAAGATGAAGCCTTCCTACAGAAGCATCTTCCTCTACTTCAACAGCTACCTTACCCCAATTATGACAAATACAGAAACCCTTGCTGTCTCGAAGAACTGGATATATCGATGTGACAAGGTTCATCAACCATAATGTCCCTAAGCTTGTACTCTAGTCATCATGGTGAGACCAATGAGTTCCAACCCAAAGCATCTCATTTCCGTAAACAAATGTTTGGCCTGTATTTTTAACGATTTTTAGTCGTAGAGTTTGTACCAAGGCTACTTGTTAAAAACACTTTTTTTTTAATATTTCTACGTTCCCCCCTCCCACCCCCCCCCCCCCCCCCAGTACACTCCGTCTACAAGGTTACTTTGTCAACTCTTAAGGTTAGTGTTAAACGTTCAACTAACAACTCCTCCAATTCAACTTTCGCTACTACCGGTACGTACCGGTAGGTCATTCCCAACGCATATTAATATCCATGATGATTTTTATCACTCATTTTGGAAGTGGCGAATTAATATTCCGGTACGAATTACTCAGACCCGCATTACTCATCACGAGTTTTTAACAGCATTGCACCACGTTCCGTACTGTGTAACAGTAAGATTTCATTCTTATTATTAAATAATGTCGTCGGTTGGATGACTCCAAAATGACCTTTTTTGACTCCAGGACCCGATATTTATTGAGCTATCATGTTGGACTGATCAACTGAAGAAGGATGGGTAATTGTCATAGTTGCAATCGGGAATGCTTATTGCAATAGGAATGCTTTTTCTCTTGTCATTCACTCCCCCGGAACCTGTTCATAAAGTGCAGTCCCAATGAAATACGCACCGTGCGGTAATTACGAAGGATCTCGCAAATAAAATAAAATAATACTCCGTACTTCGTAGTCTCCTAAGTACGAAGTAATATATAACGAATCACTTCCTCAGGAAGTATTTAAGAGGCAGTAATGATAATACTATTGCTTAAATATCCGCTAAACATGATACAGAACATTTTAAAGTATGTGCATTTTTATTTTAATCCTCGTGTAAGAAAAATCTTCGTAATAATAATACGGTAGAAGTATAATACTATTACGAAGTATATACTCATATCACCTAAATGTGTACCGGTACCAAAATTCTGTGACAGGGCCCTGTACAAGTTTCGCAGGTGTGTAAGATCTGCATTGCTACTGGTTACTCACTGAATAAAGAAGTGTCCAAGAATACTTTCGCTGAGCATCTTGCGCATCTACCTTCGCCTGAAAGTGTCGAGCAACAAACGAATTGTCGAGTGTAGAGTCGTCTGATGAAGAGAGATCCGTAAGATACTCCGAGATAGTTCGATAGTTAGTTGTGACTCGTAGCGGTTGTGCAAAGTTATTCACATTGGTACATTTGTAATACGTGTCATCATGTGCAGCGATCGTGTGATGGATTTTCCCACTGGTGAAATCGCCTTTTATGATGACAGTGAAGATTGCGGTTTTGTCGATGACGTGTCTGCGTGCGTGAGTTCTTCAATTGAAGACGGTGATTGTCCTAAATGTGGGTCATCTTCGGACTACACATCGCACCGGTGCGATCCTCTGTTTCAAAGGTTTCTTGCAACTATCTCTGTTTCAACCGAACAACAAGACATGATAGGATCCAGTACCACATTGATTCATCCTGGTAACAAACTTGGCAAAGAACAGGACGGCATCGTTCAAGACACACACTCAGTCTATCCCGCTATTCCCTTTGACAATATAACAGATTTGAATAAACACAAGCAGCTAGATGGAAGTTCCTATATGAGACCAAAAAGAGGTCAAGGCATTCCGATAAAGAAAATTGATTTCGGTCAAGAATATATGAATCGCAAACACTGTGTTGCAGAAGGTTCTGATGTTGTTTCGCTAGGTCTAGAGCCAAATTCTATCCCTGCATCTCGATCGTTGCAAAGCAAAAAGAAATGTGACAAAACAGTAGACCACGAGGACGACGAAAGGAAGGTGTGTTCATTCTTCGTCTAAGTCATACAATAAGCTCTACGAACTAATGGAACGCACTGCAAAATCCCGAATAGTCTTATTGAAAATATCGTCGACGGTGGCGTCAATGAGATCTTTTCCTGATAGCGTATCCCATACTATTTTCAGTTCAATCAAATTAACTCTGGAAACGTCGGCTCAGTCGTTGGAAAAGGAATAACGCTGGTCCTGATACTTTTGACACAAAGACATGCGATATGACAAACTCCACATTTGAAGAAACCATCGATGATTTTGGAAAGGAGTCTAAACAACAGTATCCCGCGCAGCCTTCATTCATTACGTCGACATTAACTCGATCACGAAGTAGTTCGATGAAGTCCTTGCCATCATGTGGAAGTTTGGAAAGGGAGTTTGCAGGTGGTTGAAACGAACTATTCCCCTCCGGAAGTTCGGGTCGGCAGTCAGATCGGAATTAGGAACGAAACCTAGACAGAGCACGTTCAACCTATTTCCTCTGCCTGAAAGTAACGAAGAGGACTCGGTTCCTTTTCCTTCTCGATCTGATCAATGGAATCCCAGGCGAAACTCCGCTTAACAGCAAAACGCATTAAAATCGGGAATCGAACAGCAAACAATCTATTGGTAAATGCCACAAAACAAGTTTTCGCGTTCAATAATTTTTAATATCATGTTTTGTGTATAATGTTTTACATGATTATTAATAGAACAGCTGTGCAGTAGGGCAATGATTATTTGGATGTTGGTCTGTGGCAGAAACGGAGCCCATCACGAGTCGCGAGACAACACATACTACCATCTCAACGAACGGAGAACTGCATGTTCTTCGTTCCCGTTTCACGATGGATATCATCCAAGCGACAGGATCCAATACCTTCATCGGCAGTGTGCGCATCATTAGATCGATCGACTGACACGTTGCCGAAACAAGATTCTGGAAAACAATCGAATCATGTGGGTTGGAGTGTGGGCTGTTGGCAGAAGGATAGATTCTTCTCCGGAGCATTCCAAACGGTGAAACACCGTCCCTCGCTCGAACTCCTCATCGAGACACACCGCGTTGCGTTGCCAGAGCCACCGATGGTGCAATTTGCTGTTTCGGCTCGATTCGATTAGGCTCCATTCGGTTGCTTGATTGCCCATAGTTCTCTTCATTATCGCCACGGCCGTCGTGTTGGGCTCCGTTTCGCACCAGTGCCTACATCGTCACTGCTTCCGTTGCTTGCAGTTGCCGCAGCTTCTGCCGACGACTCTACCGCGCTGCGGACCACCTTACTAACCAGTACGTAGTTGACCAGCGCAAAGCTGGCCGTGGTGACCCAAAAGGCAGCGGTCTTTTGCATCCCGCGGCGGATTAGTGCGCTGTTGAGGGCCGTCGCACCGAACAGGCCGAATCCGTAGACCTTGAACTGTCCCCAAAGCGTCTTGGAGTACTTTTCGTACGTGTCGATGGTCTCCAGCCCGTAGACCAGGATGGCGTACAACAAATGGGTCGTAACGATCTGCACCACGTAGGCCGAAAAGAAGCTGAGACCGTCCTGGTGTTTCTCGATATTGTCCAGCAGAAACGAATAGACCTCGGTCGACGCGACGAGCAGGTGCGAGAGGCCGCGGAAGATGACCTTTTCGAGGTAGAAGAATCCCAGGTTTCCCAAGTTTCCGGCCACAAAGAATCGGAAGATCTGCGGCAGGAGCAACCACGCGTGGTAGAGTCGCACCAGCGGGTTGTGGGTCGTCGTCGTCGTCAAGGTTGTTGCCGCCGCTGTCGTCGGACTGTTGTTGCTGTTGCAGTTGCTGTTGCTGTTGTAGTTGCTTCTAGCAGGATGGATTTGGGTGTCGCCGCTGCTCGGCGCGAGCCTTCGATTGCGGCTCGGTCTTGCCCGATCGGCAGCAGGGTTCGGAGCGTGTGCATCGGTGGTTCCGGTGTTTCGTCGAAAGACCCCCAGCGCCAAGCTCGAAGCAGATGCGGCCGAAGCACTTGTTCGTGACCGCAAATATTCCTCCCAGCACGGCGGATTGGACGGCGAGACTCCTCATGGTTTCCAAGAAACTCTCCGTGGTTTTCCTGTCGAATGGTTGGTAGTTCGTGGTTATTTTTTGTTGGTTTCGTATCGGATTTGGAACTGCGAATGAATCAAGGTAGATTTCAACCGAAAACGATCCAATACAATGTGTTGTTGTATCGATCAGATCGTGTCTTATCTCATGTTATCTAATGGAACAACAACACCATCAACAACAACAACAACAATAACAACAACAACGAAAGAAACTTCACCGTTCCGATGTAACGATGATTCCGATTAGTATTTAGGTAGCACTTTTTGGACACCAGTTTCCAAACATACCGCGCGTCCCTCGTAGTACGTACGAGCACGAGTAAGAGTAAGAGTACGTGTGCAATGATGTTGTACCGGTATTGCAGTTTCGGCGATAAGTAACGAATGAATGCAATCAATCAATCGAGGATTCACCGTTGAAGTGGACCGTTTGTTCATTCGTTCGTCACTTTGATTTTTCGGTGAAGCTATGAAGGTCGAAGTGGTCAATTAGTTCGAGGAGTGAGGGCAATGCAAAAAAAACGCAATTTCAGGGTTTTCCCGTATCCTTCAAGAGATACTGTAACTGTAACAGGCATAACTCCTTAAGTTTTCAACTGATGATACTAACTTATCTAAGACACAGTTCGAAAGTGGTCAATCTTCTCCTTATTTATAGCTACTGAAATAAAGGAGCCATTGTGAACCAAGTTCTGAATCTATCAATGATACATCCCTTTTGTGGTGGCCCCAAATGGGTTTGGGGGGGGGGGGGGGGGGGGGGGGGGTAGTACTTCCTGCATACTTTTTTACCAGTAATGAGTGATTCCCATCAATGATAAAGTAATAAAAGACCAAAGTAATAAAAAAATATTCTGGAGTGAATAGATTGAATAGATTTTTGGCGCACCCAACGGATGAATAGATTTTATTAACTATATGCACACCGAGTGGATTTGGAATTCGGAATCCCTAAGTACAAAACAGTAAATGTCTGTCTAATCACTACCCGCGCCACCAAGCATGCCCGGCAAAAGAGGTGCAAAGAGGTGCACACATGATTGATTCGTGTTGATTTTTTGATTTTAGTGATTCCGTTTGAGTTTATTCTGTTTTTATTCAGTTAATAAAGTTTTGAAAGTACTAGAGACAGTCTCGACTGCCAAATTAGATTCAATAGGGAGTAGGTAATAAATCTATGCACTATGTGAATAGATTTATTACTTTGATTGCAAACTTTTATTACTTTATCATTGGTGGGAATCACTCAATGACCAATGTGATTTAAGTTTTCAATTGTATTATCCCAAATTGTGGCGACAGAAATATTTTCTTTGTTTTAGATAACTCTTCATCAACATATTTGTCAGATAGATCTTCATCTTATTAATTTCCTTCTGTAACGGGATCCAAAGGCTTGGAAGAACAGCAGTGGCTGTATTAGAAGACTGAAGCAATACAATTGGTTGAGGTGCCAATCTGATGTACTTTTACAACTGAAGATCCACTATAGGTGAAGCTAGGGGATCACGAGATCTCTTCTCAGTACCGATTATCATGGCACAGTCAGATAGATCTTATGTGTGTAGTATTACAAGTAGTTGATAGCAACTCATGTAGATTTTGAGGATATAATCAATTGAATGTTAAAAGTATGAAATAAAGAGTGTGGGCTTGCTGGAGGGCAAGATATCTCTTTTAATGCAGTGAAAGACAGTGTGGCTGCTAATACAGCACTGTAGAATCACTTGCTTTATTATATATAATGTGAGAAGCTTCTGAGAACCTCTACTGCATATTCTAAAAACATGAAAGGAATCACTCATGAGTATCGAAACAGCTGTACCGAGTATCAAAACACCAGTACGGAATATCTTAAGTATCAAAATGGCTGTCCCGAAAAACAGAAGATTAATCTTACGTATCAAAACACATGATCATGAGTATCAAAAGGGCTGTACCAAGTATCGAAACGCGGGTTTGGAGTATCATAATGCTTGATCCGAAAACAGAAGATTATTCTTAAGTATAGAAGCACACAGCCATGAGTATCGAAATGCCTGTACTAAGTAGCGAAACGTCGGTACAGAGTATTGAAATGGCCTGCTGAGTCTCATATTTCAAAACATATAAATATGCTTAGAAACGAAACAAAGATGACCCAATCGGTCATATTTGAAATACGATAATATAATTCATACTATGGACACATAAGGAATTTAATACTCCCCATGAACACATGATCATGAGTATCAAAAGGGCTGTATGGAGTATCAAAACGCCAATCCTGAGTATCATAATGCTTGTTCCGAAAACAGAAGATTATTCTTAAGTATTGAAGCACACAGTCATGAGTATCAAAACGCCTGTACTAAGTCTCATTATTTCCAAACACAAAATGTGCTTAAAAACAAAACAAAGATGACCCAATCGGTCATATTTGAAATATAATCATATGATTTGTACTATGGACACGTAAGGAATTTAATACTCCCCATGTGTCCTTGCTAAAGAACATCGTGACTAAGAGCTGTTGTCCTCATCATGCAACAAATCACCAGTATTTCCACTGATATGGAAGATGGACTTGAGCAAAGGATACACAGTCGAGTGTCCCCAATTCTTTGTGAGGATATTGGCACAGTTATCCTTGCCGGGGATGTGCTGCATGAGGATGAGTCCTCTTGCAATCATACTACAAGCATAGTGGTATGAAAGGATGTGGTGTCTCTTGTGGAGTCTTGCATATGGGAATGTTGCTGTTTGAATCATCTTCTCATTGTCTCCCCACAAATAGGAGGTATCATATACATGGGTTCCGAGGTAGTGGAATGACTGTCTGAGATCAGTGATTTGCACAATGTATGTCCTGCCAGATACAAATTCAGCGCCAAAGGTGGCGGTCTCTGTAGTTGCTTCTTTCTTGGAGAACCACATCATAGGAGTCTTGTCTGCAAAGTGCAAAATACCAGTCACAGCCTTTCCACCAAGGATGTCGTGCATTAGGTTTGCATTGTAAAAATGAGTCAGCACAACTGTCTTACCCAGAGGAGGTGGGGCATTACTTAGCAGGTCTTCTGAATACTCCCCATATACAGAATTTGACCAATTGGTGGTAGCATTTTCAGTCAGCACAAAATCTGGAGGTTCCACTCTGAACCTAATTTTAAAATGCCTGAACTTGGAGAGATATCCATAGATACACTTTGTTGCTCTGTCAAGATGGCCTTGTCTTGGTTGGACTCAGAAGCTTGAAAGGGTCATGACAGCAGTTTGCACATCAAACCTTCCAATTACAATGATCCACTGGAGGGAGTCAATCATATTTTGGTATTGCTGAGTACCAGTGTCATCCAAGAACGCCCTTAAATCAAGTTCTGGGTGATCATTTTCAGCAATAGGTGAGTGGAATTTGGTAGTAGGTTTGCAACCAAACATCTGTTCATAGGAAGCTTCCATCTTCTCAATGAACTTGATGAGGTTCATGCAGAGAACACCATGTTTGTCGCATTCAAAACCACATCCCAAATGGAAATTCATAGGTCCAGAACCCTTCAATTTGAAATTATACGGCTTGGATTGTAGGGTCTTCAAAAATGAGTTGGGGTAAGCCATACACAAGCAGAGGCCATCAATATAAGTGCATATTAGTTCATATACTTGCTTCCCATGTTTGTTCACTCAAGGCTTGAGAAAGATCTCAGGTTTGGTCTTTGATCTTTCAAAGCCTAGCTCAATGAGACATGCAGCAAGCAGATCGCCAAAGTACTTATCAGAGGACCGGAGTTCATAAATGGCATCAGCTTCAGATTGAATAAATACACTGACATCATTAGAATCAAGTGGATTAGTAAGCTTGGATAATTGCTCACTCAGTTGAAAACTGGAGACGCACGCCTGGCAAAGAGCAGTCTTGACAGTTTCATACTCGAGAGGTCTTGTTGGAGGCCTAAGCTTGTTAAGGTGTCCCAATTCATCAAACCAGTGTATGATGAACTTAATCTTGGACTCCTTCCATTGGGACAGGGAAAGACCTTGAAGGATCTTCAACTGGGTTGAAGTATTGTACACCTTGGATTTGGATCTGCTGTGTAGATTGATGATATCAAAATATGTTTGTCTTCCATCGCGTTTGTTGGAATGGCTAAGCACACAGGAAGAAGACAGGTTGCTTTTGAAGACATGTAGCATCAATACCCAGAAGAATGTGTACTGCTTGACAAAGAGGTCGCATCTGAACCCTACCAGATTGCTTGGTGGCTAAGATGAATCAAGGAATGTTTTGGTATCAATATCATGGGCTTCAAGTTTAGCCTTGAACCAAGAGTCATTTTTCAGGGCTGAAAATGAGGACTCACCATGTGATTTTCGACACTATGACTCATATCTCAATTGGTCCGGCGTTTTGGACCGGCTTTGCACTGCTGGTCCAGGAAGTGGTGGTGGGGGATTTGCAATGGCTTCTTGTCTCAGATGGTCAGATTGTTCTTCGTTAAAAATCTTTGAATGATTCAAAGGAGTATGTTGTATGATTTTTCCAATCTTGATCTTCAGACTGAAGATCTATATTATAGTCTGCAAATTCTTCAAGGGGTCTCTGGAGGGACCGTGGTAAGTGTGTTTGGATACTGCTACTACCATCAGAAAAGGTAGTAAGATCTAGGACAAAACCATGTTCCAACATCACATATAATAATGGCTTTCATTCATGCAATCTACCTTGAATAAGGGATTTACACACAGGACTGTTTTCATTGTAATTCATGAAGATGGATGATAATATCTTCCTCATAGGTGCATCAAAGGAAGGAAGATTAGGCAATCGTTCCGGTGCATCATCATCCTTTGTCTCTGATTCATCGTTCACTGTGCCGGACGTCATGGTCGACGCTTCTGTGAATTGAGATCTACTTGCAGAACTGCTTTGTGTGTGTCGGGCAATTGGGTCACTTGGAGAATTGGGCATGCACCAACAAGTTGTTGTTCTTCCTTGCAAGCTTGCAGCAAGCTCGCGACTGTTAACCTGTTAATTTCCTTCTGTAATTATTAAATTCCTTTCGTGTCCAACAGTACCAAAGCTACACAACGGCAGTTATTCTATTTGTACGAATCAATGAGTCCCGTATCAACCAAGTAATTGATTCCCACAGCATATTGATTTCCACGGCACATCGATTCCCATCGCGCATTAACGGTGAGCAATCCCTGTTTTATAATTTTGCCCTTGTTCCTTGGTGAGCAAACTTTGATTTCAAAAAGTATCACAAGACCTACGGGAGCAATTCCTAATTTTATTGATAAACATATCATAGGATCTTCCTAAGAGAACAAGAGAAGGAAACCGTTGTCTGAAGCTTCTCACACAATATATATATATATATATATACGGATATATACGGTCAACAATCAATGCATGTACGGAAATAATCAGCAAGTAATCTCATCACTACGCAACAGCAGTTGCAATGTATTTCACATCAATAAAAGAAATATCTTGCATTTCGGCAAGATTTCACTTTATCTCATACTTTTAACATTCAACTGATTTATATCCCAAAATTCACACTGCTAGCTGCTACCAACTACCTGTAATCTACATTACTAAGGTCTGTCTCGCTGTATCTGAACAAGTTCACAGTAAGAAGAGATCTGGCATTTCCATAGTCTTGCCTGTAGTCCGATTATCCGTTGCCAAAAGTATCCAACCACAATTGTCACATGTAGAGTACAATCGTTCATCTACTAACACACTAACACAGCGTTGCTGTTCTTCAGAGGCCTTTGAATCAGACTCTCAACAGGACCGGATTCAGAAGGAAAATAATAGATTAACAGTCGCAAGCTTCAAGGTGCCTTGCATACAAAGAACAAGAAAGAAAGTGAACACAATCCCTACGCTGGCATATGCCAATCGCAAATTGTCTACGAAGCCGTTCCCTTTCTCCACGTGATTCCTCCGACTGACTCGGACGTATTACAATCAAACATGCCTGCCAATCTCGGCAGTGGTGGGATCAACGACGGAGATGGCGCCAACATAGACGCAATCAGTCTTCCTAGCTTTGACAACCATATGAAGTTGATACTTGTATCCATATTCCGCGTCACGAAGGAAGATGATAGCCTTCTGATTGAGGCCCTTCTTGAAGGAGGATTACACAAGTGGTCGACTTTCCTCGATGTACTCCTTGAACATGGTTTTGCTTGTGAACTTACCTACATGGATGAAAGTAGTGGACTACCAACACAACTTCATCGATCCATCCAACGGACCATTGAAGCACTCGCGGACTTCACCAAGGATTTACGCAAGAGTGAAAAGGATTGGAGGGATGTAGAATCATATTCATACGACAGTTTCAGTGCCTTCCGTATGACACGTGCACTGCGTCTTCAAAACAAATCTATCTTGAATCCTCCAGCTCCTCCTCCAGGAACAAATAAGAACAAGTCCCCACAACAAGTGCGGTACGAGTCTTGGTGTCAAAAATCACGAGATGAAAAGTCGTTCACGCCCCTCACGAATGACTCAAGATTTGAACACTGGCTCGTCGGCTTCAAGGCAAAGCTCGAGGCATACGATATTGACACCGAAACATTTCTCAATGAAACCTGGCCACCTGCTGCATTGCAAGGCTTCACGCATGACCTTTTCATCAAACAATGTGCATTCTTCTGGGTTCTTATGTTGGAAGTTTTCAAAAGCGACTTATCAGCGTCATGCGTTCACAGCCATTCCATCACATGCAATGGTCGGCAAGCATATTTTGATTTTGTCAATCTACACACTGAATCAAAGGCCAAGGTGTATGACAACTCAACTCAATTACAAACGTTACTGAAGTTGAATCTTGACAAATGGAAGGAATCCAAGGTGAAGTTTATCACAAACTGGTTCGAAGAGTTGAACCACCTCAATAAACTTTGTCCTCCCAATGAACCCCTTGAGTACCATACCGTCAAATCAGCATTGTGCCAAGCCTGCTACTCAAGCTTTCAACTGAGCAAATGGTTTGCCAAGGTCAATGACCCTGGTGGCCCAAATAGAACCGTCACAGATATAGCAACCAAAGCCGCTGCTATCCACAAGCTCAAGATCACACTCTTACTTGAAGCTACTTGTCTTGACTCTCAGTCCGCAATGTCTGCTCCAAAGTCTACAGTACGTGCACATGTTCACAACTTCTCTTCCAATCAAGGGCACAATTCTAGCGATTATGCTCTCCCTATCAAATTTGAGGTTGACTATCAAGACTATGTGGTATTCAAGGCAGGACGTTCACCTGATCCCACCACACGTTTGCCCACTGGCATATGGAAGGCATTATCACGTCAAGACTAAAGAATTGGCTGAATTTCTCCCCCGAAGGAAAGAAAATAGTAGTTGCTTCCTTGGGGTTTGAATTGCTCCCTGACAGTCAACCAGACCCCAATGCCATTAAGCCCGTCACTCGGAAGGCATATACGCATGACCATTCTGTCAAGTTCCTCAAAGATGATACCTTGAGTGGTGATAACCATACCAATACTTCAGAGGATCTACATCCGGCTGTCAAAAATGATCGAAGGAGGCATCTTCCACGCATCACTTGGTGTCTACAAGTCTCAGACTTCCTCCTCCAAGGACCAGCAACCCCTCAAGTCATCTGTATTCACCTGCTCACCCTGCCAGATTCCTTTCTGAGAACCCTGATATCCAATACAAAAGGGATGGTGAAACTCTTGTACCCGCCGGACAATCTTCCTAATTCAGTTAATTTTCACCAATGGTACAAACCCGAAGACGACTTGACCTTACAGCACTACAATCAAGTATCCGCATATACTGTATCAGTGTTCCATAAGGCTACTGTCTCCAACCCCAGATTCGCTATGGTTGACCAGTGGTGCCAATGGTTGTATCATCGGTAATGATGCATGTCTCATCTCCAAAGATATCCCGCCTCAGTATGTCAATGTCACAGGCATCAACAATCACCAAGTGCAGAATATTCCCATTGCAACATGTGGAGCATATTCCGTTTCAAATAGAGGTCCCATTATCCTCATTTTTAACGAATGCACATACACAGGAAGATACCCTTCTATCCTGTTGTCTGGTCAGATGGAAGCATACTTCTCTACTGTCAATGACACATACATCAAAGCGAGTGGTGGACAAGTCATCACCACAACTGATGGATACTGCATTGCCTCTCAGCATTCGCCATGGCCTGCCATATCTTGCCATGCGCAAGTATACCACTGATGAATTCAACGCACTCCCACATGTCATCATGACATCGGATAAGCACTGGGATCCTTCCGTTCTCGATACCATCATCAGTGCTAAGGAATGAAACCTTCCTTCAGAAGTATCCACCACAACCACAGCAGCTCCCGTATCCCACGTATGACGAATATGGGAACCCACGTTGTCTTGAAGGCTTGGATATCTCTGTATCTCCTGGTTCGTCCAGGGTTACATCTCTCAGTTTGTACTCCAGTCAATGCACTCCATCAGCTTTCCTTCCTATTGATGACCACAATATAAACAATCGCTTTTTCTGGCTTACTCCAACAGACTATGACCATCAGGAACGTCTAGCTCCGTTGTATTCCGTCCCCAACTTCTGATACGAATTCTTGCTTTCCCCACGGCCTGTACTGCTGATGACACACCCCGTGTTCGCAACCACACCTCATGAACGTTATCCTAACGAGCATGACTACTTATCCCTGAAACCCTTCTTTTGTTGGGTTTCTACAGATTGCATCAAGGCAACCTTTGCCAATTCCACGCAATATGGATCCTTAGCGGTTAGCCCAGATGGTAACCTCTTCAAACGCTTTCATTCCCCTCAACCGGCAATGAACTGTTCAGCCATCTAATGATGACGTATTGTCTGATGTCGTATACTCTGACGTCCCAGCAATTGATGGCGGTTCCAAACTCGCACAAATCTTCTTTGGTCAAAAATCCCATATCATTCATGTCAAAGAGATGCGTACCACTGGGTGATTTTCCTATCATGCTTTCAGAACTTTGTTCGAAAATGGGGCAGACCTATTCGCCTCTTATGTGATGATAGATCATACCAGTCTAGCAAGCGTGTAATTGATTATCTCAAGATGTTATGGATTGGACTTTGGCAGAGTGAATCTTATCACCAACATCAGAACCAATTTGAATGTAGATATCAAACGTTTAAACGTATCGTCAATCGCGTCATGGACCGTTCCGGCACACCCCCACATCTATGGTTGCTGTGTATGACATATGTCGCCGGACTCCTCAATGTTATTTCAGATCCTACTCTGTCGGATAAACAACCAATCTTCATTGCTACTGGTTCCCTTGGTGGCATTAGCGCATATACCAGTTTCTTTTGGTTTGAACCTGTTTATTTCAAGACCAATGATTCACCTTTTGGTACCCAGTCCACCGAACACCTCAGTCATTTTGTTGGCATTGCCGAACATGTTGGTAATGGCCTATGCTTCCAGGTCTGGGATCCTGTTACTAACAAATTGCTTGACCGTTCTGGTGTTCGCTCGGCTCTTACAACCGAATCATGCAACAAACAGGGCTGGCCTCTTCACCGATGATGGCTTTGTCGCGTGGCGTAAAGCAAAGGATTTCGGTACACCGATTGTATGCAACCGGTGACACCCCTACAATCACGAAACATGGGGAGCATATGACTACCAATGCCACTACTAAGAAGCCTGAACCACAGGACGTCCCAACTGCTCCTACTACTGCAGAATCCACAACAGACTCCGACACCAAGACGAGCTTTCGACAATCCTGCAGCACCTGAAGACAACAAGCCTCCGGCCCCTACCGAGCACCAAGCTACGGCATCTGGTACTCAGCCACCTGAGGACAGCCAACCTCCAGCATCTGGTCATCAGTATATTATCAAACCACCCGCCCACCCCTCGTTACAGAGCTTTCTTTATAAGAAGGTCGATGACAGCCCAAGCAGGTTCCCCTTCTCCCCTCCCTAACAACTATGGGGAGAGTTTTGATGGACCCTCCTACAACACACATCTTCAGCAAGACATCCAATGGAGTTCTTCTTACTGAAGATGATTTTGATTCACCAGAGCTAGCATACTTTGATGTTAGTGATGTCACGACTCCACACACCAACCCTGCTACTACTACAGTAGACCCATCAGAGGTAGTTGTTAACGGCGTAGAAGGGAATGCACAATTCGATGATGCTGGTCAACCCCTTACCATCCCGACCATCCCAATTGCCAACCTACAAGGAAGATCTTTCCTTGTACCCAATCCCGATGGTACTTGGAAACGCCTTACCATCGTCGATGTAGAAGACAGTCTTGAACGTAATAAAGATTTCATCAAATTCAAGTGCAAGCACTCTGATGACGAACTTGACAATATCATTGCCTACAACTGATGCCATGAACTACATCCACCGTGATTCGACCCAAGAAGATGGCAAACTTTGGTCATTCCGCAGAATTCTAGGACACCAAGGTCCATTGGATAACAAAGCACCCTCAGTACAAAGGCTCCAAGTATAACCTTTGGATTGAATGGGAAAATATGGAACGAACGCATGAACCATTAGCCAACATTGCGGCCGATGATCCTGTTACCGTTGCCAAATATGGTAAAGGCAACAACATGCTTGACCTCCCAGGTTGGAAACGTCTCAAATGAATCACCAACCTTGCACAAAGAACCAAGAATCTTGATTAGACTCGTACATCAAGCCAAATTTCAATCTTTCTGTATCGCTCCATAATATCAATACGGATTCAAGGTACCCCGTAACCACGAAGAAGCCCTCCAATTCTAACCAAGTCAATGGAAACCACAAGTGGGAAGACGCCATTACTCTTGAAATGGAACAACTCAAGGAATACAATAGTACCTTCATTGACAAAGGAATGTATAAGACAAGCTCCATCCCAAACGGGTTCCAACATGATCAAGGTACACATGATATATGCAGTCAAACATGATGGTAGACACAAGGCCTGTCCTTGTTGCAAACGGCAATCTTACTGAAGCTCCCATCCACAGTGTATACGCTGGTGTTGTATCCCTCTGCGGTCTACTGTATGTGCCTGTTCTTAGCTGAACTGAACAGCCTGGAAGCATGGGGTACAGATATAGGAAATGCCTATCTTGAGGCAGTGACCTGCAAGAAAGTCTGTATCAAGGTAGGTCCAGAATTTGGATAATTAGAAGGTCACCTCTTGATTATCTACAAGGCCCTATATAAACTCCGATCATCAGGCAAGTGCTTCCGTGATTTACTAGCAGCATGCCTCATCGAACTTGGCTTCAAAAGATCCCGCGCTGAACCGGGAATCTTTCTCAAGCCTGGAATGAACAAACATGGGGAGCGTGTATATTAACTCATATGCACATATGTCGACGACCTATGTCTTTGCATGACTGATCCCAATTTGTTTCTGGAGATCCTACAGTCAGAACCATACAACTTCAAGCTGAAGGGATCTGGGCCTATGAACTTCCACCTAGGCTGCGGTTTTGAACAAGATGAAAATGGCGTTCTCTGTATGAACCCCATAAAATTCATCAAGAAGATGGAAGCATCATATGAACAAATGTTCGGATGCAAACCTAGCACTAGGTTCCAATCACCCATTGCCAAGAATGATCATCCCAAATTGGACTCATCAGCATTCCTTGAAGATACTGGTATCCAGAAATACCAAAGCATGATCGGATCACTTCAATGGATCATTGCCGTTGGAAAATTTGATGTCCAAACAGCTGTGATGACGCTTTCGAGTTTTAGAGCTCAACCCAGAGAAGGACATCTTGACCGTGCCAAACGTATCTACAGATATATCTCCAAGTTCAGACATTTCAAGATCAGGTTCTGAGTGGAACCCCCAGATTTTATATTGACTGAAATGGACACCATCGATTGGTCCAACACCGTCTATGGGGAGCATTCTGAAGAGCTACCCGGCAACGCTCCTGCACCACTTGGGAAGACAGTAGTGTTAACACACTTCTATGATGCAAATCCTCATGCATGACATCCTCAGTGGGAAGGCTGTAACCGGTATCCTCCACTTTGCAAACAAGACTCCCATGATGTGGTTCTCAAAGAAACAAGCCACTACTGGAAACAGGCCACATTTGGAGCCAAATTTGTCGCAGGAAGAACCTGCATTGAGCAAATTGTTGACTTACAGTCACTCATTCTGATACCTCAGAACGCGAGTCTATGACATCTCCTATTCATGGGGAGATAACGAGAAGATGATCCAGACGTCAACTTTTCCTTACGCGAGGTTGCATAAACGCCACCATATCCTATTGTATCACTACGTACAAAGCATGATAGCGAAAGGCTTCATTCTAATGCTGCACATTCCTGGTAAGGATAATTGTGCAGATATCCTCACTAAGCATTGGGGACACTCAGTTGTGTATCCACTGCTCAAGCCCATCTTCCACTTCTGTGGAAATACTGGCGAACCTCCTACAAGATGATGGAAGCATAATGTAAACGTGATGACCTTTCACAAGGAAACATGGGGAAGTATTAAATTCCTTTCGTGTCCAACAGTACCAAAGCTACACAACGGCAGTTATTCTATTCGTACGAAATCAATGAGTCCGGTATCAACCAAGGTAATCGATTCCCACAGCATATTGAATTCCCACGGCACATTGATTCCCATCGCGTATTAACGGTGAGCAATCCCTGTTTTATAATATTGCCCTTGTTCCTCGGTGAGCAAACTTTGATTTCAAAAAGTATCACAAGACCTACGGGAGCAATTCCTAATTTTATTGATAAACATATCATAGGATCTTCCTAAGAGAACAAGAGAAGGAAACCGTTGTCTGAAGCTTCTCACACACAATATATATATATATATATACATACGGATATATACTGGTCAACAATCAATGCATGTACGGAAATAATCAGCGAGTAATCTCATCACTACGCAACAGCAGTTGCAACGTATTTCACATCAATAAAAGAAAGAATATCTTGCATTTCGGCAAGATTTCACTTTATCTCATACTTTTAACATTCAACTGATTTATATCCCAAAATTCACACTACTAGTTACTACCAACTACCTGTAATCTACATTACTAAGGTCTGTCTTGCTATATCTGAACAAGTTCACAGTAAGAAGAGATCTGGCGTTTCCATAGTCTCGCCTGTAATCCGATTATCCGTTGCCAAAAGTATCCAACCACAATTGTCACGCGTAGAGTACAATCGCTCGTCTACTAACACACTAACACAGCGTTGCTGTTCTTCAGAGGCCTTTGAATCAGACTCTCAACGGGCCGGATTCAGAAGGAAAATAATAGTAATGGATGCAAGCTGAAGTTGATCCAAAGGTTTGAAAGAACAGCAGTGGCTGTATTTGGAGGCTGAGGCAATACAATTGGTTGAGGTACTGATCTGATGTACTTTTACAACTGAAGATCCACTACAGGTGAAGTTAGGGAATCGCCATATCTCTTCTCACTACCGATTATCACGGCACAGTCAGATAGATCTTATATTGTGTCTAGGCACTCCGTCTGAGAACGTGAGATTCCACTTAATCCAACGATCATACCGTGATTGTTGATCAGCATTAGGCAGGTAATCCGTGCTCACCTATTTTAGTTTGAATTAACAGCCTTGTACTGCAAAAGAAGTAGAAAGCTTTGGACGAGAGAGTATTTGCAGGAAAGAGACGTCTCGAAAGCAAAAAATCTGCATCCCTTGCAATCTATATCAACAAGAACTTGCTACTGTTGTTTGTGACATAGGAGTTAGAAGTCTTCAAATCAACAACAGATTCCATGGAGGTACAGTGACAACCACGACAACAACAACAACAACAACAACAACAAGTCGACGGTGGAAAGAAAGCGCGAGGACAACGTCGCCAACAGCAGTCTGGCAACACGAATCAAAGGCGGCAGCAGTAGCAACAACAACAACACAACAACAACAGTGAAGGGATGACAAGGGCAACACGAAACCGGCAGCAAAAAGAACAACGTGAGATAGATGGACAATGATGCCTACATCCTACATTGCTGCTGATGTATTCCTCACTTCTGTTTTTCTTCTTATTTTCATAGGGCCAGAACAATGATCATCAGGAACAACGGATTGGAACTACAGAACAAAACAGTGGCAACACAAATCGCTGAATTGACTCAAAGGAACGTCAACCCAAACGAACATTGACCTGAAGGAACATCGACCCAAAGGCAACACCAAATCAAATGCAACACTGAATTGAATGCAACACCGAGAACAAAAGCAACACGAGTCAGCCACCACACTACCGGCAACATGGCAATGGTTAGCATGTAAATTATATTATTCTGTTGTCATTATTTACTCTACATCAATAGATACTCACCCAATTTTGTTCAATTGTCTGTTCATGTTGAGTCCGTTCCTTCTAATCCGCTCAATGGATCAATACAAAACTTGGTTGACGTCTTTTCATATATGTAATAAAGAGCAGGCCCCTGAAATAACGTTGCCCTAGGTGCTGTCATTCCGGAGATATTTGCCCTCACTGTTATTTGGGTTGCTTCCTTGAAATACAACCAAATTTGTCACTCTGCGATGTTGAGTCCGTTCCTTCTAATCCGCTCAATAGATCAATACGAAACTTGCAGACCTCGTCCTTCTTGATATTGTAAAGAAGCCCCTGTAATATCGTTGCCCTTGGTGCCTTCAGTATGGAGATATTACTATTTACCGTTTTTTTCCTTGTTTCCCTTCAAAATGGACCTCGTGTGTCCAAAGCTATGCCAGTTAGATACTTCCAATCCACTCAATCAATCAATTTGAAACTTGCAGGCCTCGTCCTTGTTCTTGATATAATGAAAGAATCCCTGCAATATCCTTGCCGTTGGTGACTTCAGTATGGAGATAATCTGCTGTCACTGTTATTTGGAGGGTGTGTGTGTTTTCTGTGGTGTTGAAAAAACGGATTTGGAGTTTCTGCTTGGCCCTCCCATCTGAATAGCCATCCAAATAGTAGCCATCAGATAGCCCTTCAATTACCATTTCCGGTCAGCAAATCAGTAGAGTAACATGCTGGCGTTCAAACCTGGTAGGGTTTGTACATGTCTGCCTCCATTCTCTCCTTTATCCAAGGGGAAAGAGATGGGTTGGAGTAGGGCCCCTAGTTGCCGTTGTCTTTGCCGTTTGAATACCCTTCCCAATCAAAAATGAAGAAGAGTAACATGTAGGTATTTGAGTTGGTGTCATTTTGTACTATTTGTATGGTAGTGAACCTTCATGGTCTGTTCTAGTGAAGGAGAAACAGAAGGGTTGTTGCAGGGTCATCAAAATGGAAGTTAATGACATCGGTGATTTCGATGATCAGAATTCCTATAAAAAATAAATCATGTCTATGAGAGTTTTTCTGCTGTGTTTGCACCAGGGTCTTTTCACTTGTTCTTCTTTTGAAGAGATTTCAGTGTACAGAGCACACACATGCTCATTACCCGTAGACTTGTACATGGTTTTTGTACTATGTATTTATTGTGGTATTTTGTACACAGTGTGGAACGCGGCAACGGAGCAAATAAACACTTCTTAAAACAATTTTATTTCATATATTGGGTTAAGGTTAGGAAGTTTGGTAGCGAGAATTAGATTTTTCAAATCCAGTGAGTCAAAAATGAGAGATCAAGGGACATTTTGAGTCCTCAGGGAGAGTTTTTGTCGCAACCTGAGGGGGGTTGAAACTCTTCACCACAAAATCTTGTGAATTTTAAAAATTGCCCTTGCGCATCACAAAACCAGGGTCGATTTTATCAAAATATAGCTTGCGAGGGGTCGCGTTGGGTCGCGTGGCAATTATCGGACGACCTTGTGATAGCGGTAGTAGTTGATGTAGCGAACCGAGAATGTAAGGAATGGTAGTGCCACGTGGAACGAACCGTACGACGTCCCGAACCAGAGAACACCCTTGAGTATGCAAAAGATCTCACTGTAATCACCAACATAGGTACGGTAGTACGATACGATACTCGAAATTGCTCACTATAAGCAGCAATCAAGCTGTAAGCAGCAAAATTACAGGCAAAGCACTAACAAGCCTGTAAAGGATTCTTCCAGCAAGAACCAAGCCTACAGCCGCTCATTCTTTTTTCTCCTAAAATGATTAGTAGGAGAATAAGTTGGCTTACATGTCCAGGCCCAATAGTCACCTATTGTACCCGTACAAGCCTCTCTCTTGGGTTCGATAGTCATCCTATCGTATCACGAACCGATTCCTCCCAACGTGAGGATCACATGGCCCAACGCGCCCCTTACAAGTCCGTCACACAAACAAGATTAAGGGTTATTTTGGAATCACGCGCATATTTGGGTCAAACTTCACTGGTCCCCCTTTGTAATTTCACCCTATTTATTGAAATTAATGTCAAACTCATAATATTTTGATGCACATTGCATTTTCCTACCCCACTGGCATCTGTTTCCGAATTAGTGGCATGTTACTGAATTTTATGCCTGAAACAAACAGTGCATGGTCGCAATTTTTCAATCTCAATTGTTTCCTCATTTTTATTGTTATTACTGGCTATCATACTAACGATGGTGACGACACCTAAATATCAGGTTTATTGTGTACGTTGCTACCGGGACTCTCCTCTGATCACTATAGGTAGGGGAAAGAAGAAGGTTACCAAGAAGCAGAAATCCCCCTTGTTTACAGCGCAACTAAGAAAGAAAATGGGAGTAGTTGTTTCTCCCGGTCTTCAGGACCATATTTTGAATGACGCATCATGCTATTCTTATTTCAAGCAATCTTCGGGGCTAGTAGATTTTGCATCTTGCATATTCATTAGAAAATTGAAGAAGCTCAAGGATGCTACTCAACAATTAGGTCTAACGAACACCCGTAACGGTTCACAGAGTAGTGACGGCGCATTACCAGAGGTGCTTGACAATCAAGTTATGTACGACCCTTCTGTCAAACCGATTGGGCGTGCCTTGATTGGTCAGGAATTAACAAACATAGAGGATGACGATGATTCTGTTTCCGATGACAATTTATTCTTTCCTAATGATGACGATGAGGAAGAAGGAAGTGAGAGTATAGAGGCCCCCCACTATTTGAGTGTCAATGATGAAGAAGAAGGCAACAACATTGATGTTGACAATTCCCATCGTGATTCAAACACGACAATTACAACACCCAATGTAGGAAGAAACATATCTGACAAAATGAAGGTCAAGATCAAGTTAATGAAAATCATGCGGAATCATAGCATACCATTAGTTGCAGAGAAGGAATTGTATGAATGGGCTATAGAATCGGAGCAGCTTAATTTATTTTCATGGACTAAAGGCAATCTCATAAAGACCAGGGCAAGTGTCATGAAGAAGATTTCCGCAACTGTGCCTGAAATAAAAGGTGATGGGTTTGAACCTCATCTTATTGACTGGTGTTCTAAGAAATCACAGAGTGCTGACGTTTCCAGCCGCAAACAAATCTATGTCTGGTCGTTCCAAAAAGCACTTCATTCCCTATTAACGAATGTGACTTTGGTGAAGGAAGCCAATCTGTCATTCCCCCATGCTGAAGACCCAACCTTACCAGTCCGTTATCCAGAACTTCAAGGCAATATTGATATTGACAAACTCCATCATGGTGAATGGTGGATCAACACTTGGGAGAAGAGATGCAAATCCAAATCGAATGAAATTCTGGTTCCTATTATTCTCTACATGGATGGAATTGCAATTGACAATAGTGGTCAAACCACTCTTACCCCACTGAACATGACACTTGGCATATTCAACACCCTAACTCAAAACGCCCGGCCGGATGCCTGGGAGGCTATATATTTTCATCCAACGGGTTCACGTGATAAAGGTGCCGAGTCAATTGACAATGTGAATAATCTTCACTCTGGCCTTCATTTGGCTCTTTCATCTTTGAAAGATGCCTGCAACCAAACGGATGGTATTGAATGGTCTAATTTGCCGTGGAACAAGAAGAAATGGTCTGTTTGAATGAAATTTGCGGTGGCTTATTTCATAGGTGATACTCCCCAGCACGACCAACTTTGTGGACATTATCAAACATCGAATTCAAAGATGATCTGTAGGCATTGCAATTGTCCCAGAGCACTTGGTATTAATGCTCGTGTGAATGTTTTGAAGGTTCCCGTTTCAGTTAAAAGTGGTAACATGCAAGTGTCTAAGCACCAAAATGAGGACAAGTACAAATCCATTCGGCTCTGGAATATATCTGATTTTACTGCTCCAACAGTTGACAAAGGAGTGAATGTTGAACAGTATTTCAAAAACATCTCTCTCCACGGTGTACATAACGGCAACGCTTTTTATGATCTTGATTTTGGGGAAAACGCACATAATATTCATCTAGTAGCATTGCCGGGAGAGAGACTCCATATGCACCAACTTGGTTGTGTAAAGCGTGCAGCAGAGACGTTCTGTGAGGACTTTTTAGGCAATAACCAGCGGCTTCTCGGTGAGATGGAAAGGTTAGCCAGTTACTACGGTGGTGCTGTTCAGAGGCAATCCGATCGCGACTTCCCACGAACCAATTTTTCAGAATCAATACATACAGCGAAGAAGGAGGGTAACCAGTACATTGGAATGCTTTATATTCAGATGCTGTCACTTCTGTCTGCTGGAGGTTGTCAATTGTTGTTGTCTCAAAAGACTCCATCCAATCTTGAGAACAAGAGCAGAAAGTGTGAAGACAAAATTGACCGATGTATTTACGCCATTGAGTTGTTGTTGGGTATGGAAGAGTTCCTAAAATACGCTGGAACGTTTGACGAGGTTTTCAAACAAGACAAGAAAGGTGTTTTGAATGTTGACAAAATGGTTGTTCTTTTCATCAACTGTATAAATAACAATCTGCAACAAAGTAAGGGAGAGGGTAACAATCTGGTGAAGAATCACATGTATTTTCATTTATCACAGTACATGAGATTATTTGGTCCTCCAACTGGATGGGACTCTGCTGCAAGTGAGAGCAATCATAAAACTGAAGTGAAGGCTCCTGCTAAGAGAACTCAACAAAACAAGTCCACACTAATCAAGCAAGCTTGCAACCAAGTGATGGAGTATCGAACTATTGATCAACTTGACCGTGAATTTGATTTGTTCGAACATAGACCCGTAACCGGACCAAATCATCCTAAGGAGGGTGGTTGGTCAGCTGGGTCTTCATTTTGGATTGGTGTGATGAATGGTCTCCCTTACATGAAGCGGGATGAAAAAAAGAACGCAAGTGTACCCTGGTTTCCATCGGATGTTCTCAAATTTTGTTGCAACGTGGTCCTTCCGGCTGTGGGCACCAGCATGCTTTTTGGAACCACGGAGCACAAGAGGTATGACAAATATCGTGAGATGAAATTACTATTTCGTGCCCATCCATCGTTTAAGTCTGATTCTGGACAATTGTCCAATGTATGGTATGACTGGGCTAATTTTCAACTTGACCTCCTTGATGGGCGTGGACTGCAAGTTTATCCATGTCAGATTCTGTGCCCGCTTTACCTCGAAGGTCATTTTAGTGGTTTCAAATTAGTGCACAATGGTTATTATGCCGTCGCTTGTTGCTTTGTTTCTGCAGCCCCCATACCGAGCAAGAGGGATAAAGGAAAAAAACACCATCATGCGTTGGTAAAGCAAGGTGAGTTGCGGAACAAATTGTATTTGTTTGACTGCAACGCCATTGAGTCCAAAGCTGCCGTTGTTAGAAACCATGGTAGTCCTGACCAATATTTTGTGCTGGGAAATCGTGAACAATGGTTGTTTAATTTCCGTGAGACAATGGTTGCATTGGAAAAGAAGGATTTACAATCAATAGTACAAGATGGTGAAGACAGCACATGACTTGAACGAACAAGTTTATTATCAGTGATATTTGTACTTAAATTGATTTACGTATTATTCATTTTTCCACTATTCTACAACGCCGTTGCAGAATTTTCTTTTTTGTTTTGGAGGAGTACTTGTAAATTGTTCTTTGTAAAGTTGTGTATTTATGGTTTTTGATGTACTCCCTTTTCATGTGTATTTTGTGTTTTTCCATTTTCTGCAACGGCGTTGCACGGAATGGCCTTTTTCCTGTATTTTCAAGGGTACAGTCATCCAATTCCGGTTTTCTTCAAAATGGTGCAATTGCGTTTCAAAATATCAGCAGGAAGCCAGCAGCGAGCAGCGGCTTTTCCAGCGGGGTTATGGACCAGCAGGAAGCCAGCAGGAAGCGAGCAGTGAGCTGAAGTAGCAGGAAGCCAGCAGCGACCAGTGGCAATAGGGTCTAGCGAGAGCAACAATAACAGCGAATAGCGAGAGCAACAGCAACAGCAACAGTGACTAGCAAGAGCAACAGCAACAGCGACTAGCGGAGTGGCGTTTTGGAGGAGCAGCAGGAAGTCAGCAGCAAGCATCAGCGTTTGGAGCGGAGAAGCAGGAAGCGAGCAGCAGGCGGTGTTTTGAGCGGCTCTGCGGGTGAATTGCTGTTGTTGATTTGTTGCCGTTGATTCATCCTGTGGCTTTGTTTTGATCGTTGTTGCTGTTGCAGATCTATAACACTATATAATAATTGAACAAAATGGGTGAGTATCTATTGATGAAGTACTAGTAGAGTAAATAATAACAACAGAATAATATAATCTACATGCCACTAACCTACACTGTTGGCGTTCGATTGAATCGATGCTGACGATTTGTTGTTCCGATCCGTTGTTCCACCTCAAGGAAAGACTCGCCACACCTCTAGTATTGTTCCGATTTGTGTTCCAGTCCGATGTTGCAGCCTCCAAGGAAGACGGCGACACACCTCTAGCGACACCAGGAAAGATTTGCCACACCTCAATCCGTTGTTACAATCCGTCCCTATGAAAATAAGAAGAAAAAATAGAACTGAGGAAATACAGCATCATCAGCAATGCAACAGGCGGGCACCAATGTCTATCTATCTCACATTGTTGCCTTCCACTCGGTGTTGCCTTCAATTCGAATTGTTGTTGCCAATACCAATATGTTGTTGCCGATACGGATATGTTGTTGCCATTACGTTGTTGCCAATACGTTGTTCCGAAAATTGTTGTTCCGACAATCGTTGCTGCCGTTGATTTGAAGAAATCTTACTCCTATGTAACGAAAAACTGGATCTTGTTCCTGTTGATATAGATAAGCAAGGGTTGCAGATTTTGTGCTTTCAAGATGTCTATGTTTGGGTCGCGAATCCAAACAAGAATATCTTTGCTGCAACCAATCACTCATCCGATTCTCTCTATTGTCCTGCAGTACAAGCCAGTTACTTCGCACTAAAATATCTCGAGCCTGAATCAGCTGGCCTAATGCTAAAGGCACTTCGGTGGGATTCCGCGTTCTCAGACGGAGTGCCAATCGTACAAGTACGGTAAAGCAACTCTGTTCTTGATAAGTCAGGGGTAAGATTATGAAGAGAAAGAGTATTTTTTGCCTGCGATCACACTGTAATATCACACTGTAAAATCACACTGTGTGTGTGTGTGTGTGCGTGAGAGAGAGAGTTTTTTTTTACTTTTCGCTGTGTGTGTGTGTGTGTGTTCGAATTTTTTTACTTTTCGCTGTGTGTGTATGTGTGTGTGTGTGTTTGAAAGGATACTTCAACTTGTGTAGATTTCTACATAAATTTTGCACTAGGAAATTTCTGGTATTGAATTCGTGTAGGTTTCTACGAGCGTAGATTTCTACACGATTTTTGTACTAGGTAGTACATGGTATTGAATTTGCGTAGGTTTCTACTACAGTAGCTTTCTACATGCTGTGCGTACTAGATAATTTCTGGTATTGAATTCGTGTAGGTTTCTACGAGCGTAGATTTATACACGATTTTCGTACCAGATACATACTGGTATTGAATTTGCGTAGCATTCTACTACAGTAGCTTTCTACACGCTTTGCGTACTAGATATTTTCTGGTATTGAATTCCTGTAGGTTTCTACGAGAGTAGACTTCTACACGATTTTTGTACCAGATAATTACTGGTATTGAATTTGCGTGGCATTCTACGTCAGTAGCTTTCTACATGCTTTGCGTACTAGATAATTACTGGTATTTAATTCATGTAGGTTTCTACGAGCATAGATTTCTACACGATTTTTGTACTAGGTGGTAGATGGTATTGAATTTGCGTAGGTTTCTACTACAGTAGCTTTCTAAACGCTTTTCGTACTAGATAATTTCTGGTATTAAATTCGTGTAGGTTTCTACGAGCGTAGATTTATACACGATTTTTGTACAAGATAAATACTGGTATTGAATTTGCGTAGCATTCTACTACAGTAGCTTTCTACACACTTTGCTTACTAAATATTTTCTGGTATTAAATTTGTGTAGGTTTCTACGAGAGTAGACTTCTACACGATTTTTGTACCAGATAATTACTGGTATTGAATTTGCATAGCATTCTACTACAGTAGCTTTCTACACGCTTTTTGTACTAGATAATTCCTGGTATTGAATTTGCGTAGCATTCTACGACAGTAGCTTTCTACACGCTTTTTCGTAATAGATAATTCCTGGTATTGAATTTGCGTAGCCTTCTACGACAGTAGCTTTCTACACGCTTTTCGTACTAGATAATTTCTGGTATTAAATTCGTGTAGGTGTCTACGAGCGTAGATTTCTACACGATTTTTGTACCAGATAATTACTGGTATTGCATTTGCGTAGCATTCTACGTCAGTAGCTTTCTAAACATTTTTGGTACTAGATAATTACTGGTATTGAATTAGAGTAGGTTTCTACACAAGTAGATTTTTACACAATTTTTGTACTAGATAATTACTGGTATTGAATTTGTGTGGCATTCTATGACAATAGATTTCTACATGCTTTTTGTACTAGATAATTTCTGATATTGAATTTGCGTGGCATTCTACGACAATAGATTACTACATGCTTTTTGTACTAGATAATTTCTGGTATTGAATTCGGGTATTTTTTGTGCAATTCCAGGGCACAAACTGACTTATTGGGTAATGACTACAAAAGTATCCGGTCTGCGCCATGAATAGTACATTTATCATGACTCATCAAATGCATATTGGGCACAACTTTGCCCCACAGAATGCTGGAAATGTTGTGGTTTGTCTATCAAAATGGCAAACATGAGGGTATTTTTGGTGCAAGAATTCCAGGGCACAAACTGACTTATTGGGTAATGACTCACAAAGTATCCGGTCCAAGCCATGAGTACATTTATCATTACTCATCAAATGCATATTGGGAACAACTTTGCTCCACAGAATGCTGGAAATGTTGTAGTTTGTCTCTCCAAATGGAAAACATGAGGGTATTTTTGGTACAACAATTCAAGGGCACAAACTGACTTATTGGGTAATGACTCACAAAGTATCCGGTCCAAGCCATGAATACATTTATCATGACTGATCAAATGCATATTGGGAACAACTTTTCCCCACAGAATGCTGGAAATGTTGTGGTTTGTCTATCAAAATGGCAAACATGAGGGTATTTTTGGTGCAAGAATTCCAGGGCACAAACTGACTTATTGGGTAATGACTACAAAAGTATCCGGTCTGTGCCATTAATACATTTATCATGACTCCTCAAATGCATATTGGGAATTGATGTAGCAAACCGGATGAGGGGAATGGTAGTGAAGTACAGACCGACCGGGGAACCACCTTGAGTATACAGGGAACCACCTTGAGTATACAGCGCACGTACTTCGAGAAAGATCTCACTGTATCAGCAATCAGCAACATTGGTGCGTACCATATCCCCGGAACGTTCCCTGTAGGTACAGTACAAATCTTACTGGCAATTCTGTAAGCATTGAATTCTGCAAGCATCGAATTCTGCAAGCAAATCTCTGCAAATACAGGCTAAGCGCTAACAAGCCTGTAGAGGATTCCCCCAGCAGAATACAAGCCCACAGCTCACTCTTTTTGCTCCTAAAGGATTAGTAGTAGAATAAGTAAATAAATAGGTAACGCGTCCTGGTCCAATAGTTATCCTATTGTACCCGTACGACAAGCCTATCTGTTGGTCCCCTAGCCTTGTCTAGTGTACTCATACAGCAGCCTACCTGTCCTGGTCCCCTAGCCTGGCCTAGTGTAGCCGTACAGCAGTCAATTTAACCACTCACACATCACCCTATTGTCCTACAGCAGGCCCAGCCTTGATTGAGATACTGGCTTCTCCTAAGATACCGGCTCCGCTAGTCCGCACCTCCTATACAAGCACCTCTTCAATCCGGCACCGCACCTCCACCAAGCATCCATCCGCGGATCGATTTGGTTACCGGTCTGCACCTCCAGTGATTCCTTGTGACCGCACATCTTCAATCCGGCACCTCCGACCATCCCCGAGCCACTCGAATGACACGGACCTCCAAAGTGGACTCCCTACTTTCAGCTCCAAAAATACGCCAAGATACCGACCAAGCTCCAACGTCAACCACTCCCAGCCGATAGTCCGCACCTCCAAGCTCGCCATTCATTCACACCTCGCACCTCCGGCTCTATAGATACGCCAAGATACCGACCAAGCTCCAACGACAACCACTCCGATAGTCTGCACCTCCAAGCTCGCCGCCGATTCACTCCTTGCACCTCCATCTCCAAAGATACGCTAAGATACCGACCAAGCTCCAACGTCGACCACTCCAATAGTCCGCACCTCCAAGCTTGCAGTCGATTCGCACCTCCAGTTGATTCCAGGTGACATAGCAACGTCTACCCTGCACCTCCAGTTGATCGACTTGGCCAAAGGCGCACCTCCAGTCAGCGACCGCCCAAGCACCTCCAAGGGGCAATCGGCATCCCTTCCTAGGACTACTCCGGCAATCCGCACACCGGACGACAACACACACTCCAAGCAGCCCGTAGATTCCGATACCCCTTCTGAGGACTACTCCGACACCGACTACTCCGATAACTGGCTCCAACCACAACATGCTGACCTACACCGAGTATTACCAGACCACCACCAGCCCCCTTGGAGTGGGACCTGCCCGGGACTTGGCCTACCAAACCATCTATGACTACTTTGCTGAGGAAACAGCCACCCCCATACTCCTGGGCCGGCTCTTGGACCTCTTCGAACCAGAAGCTGTGGGGGCCCTAGGAATATTCCTGACCGACACCTTTGGAAGGGCGCGCCTCCGATTGGTGCACGGCCTCCGGAAGTACCCGGGGCTCTTAACCGCGCAAGTACCAACAAGGGCAAGGCCTTTGGCTACCTGGATGACATCGAAGGCGATGCCGGAGAGCTAGTGCTAGTGGATGCTGCCCTACTCGAGCAGGCGCCCGAGACCCTGGTGCTGTCCCTCGACCGCCACCTCGACGTCATCAAGCATGCTCACCATTCCCACATGATCCCCATGGTGCTAGGTGATGATCCTCACATGGAGGTCATCACCCCCTACAAGGCCTGCTTCATCCCCTTCCAATTGGTGCCCCTACTCCTAGGCAAGGGCCTTAGTCCAATCCAAGCCTTGAACATCATCTACTCCTACCTCGACACACTCAACCTGGCACTCACGTGCACCCCCCTACTGAATACCCTCCAAGCTGCAGGTACCGACCCCACCATCGCCGATGGAGGTGTCCACTTCGCCACACCCGGCACCCCCTTTCGAGGGGAGCCCAGCCTGACCTTGTACATGCAAAATCAGGTACTATACCAGGACCTCCCGGGCTTGAAGCACCCCTCCCATCCGGGGCAGCAGCCGGCACCCGGCCAGCCAACAGGGGTAGATCCGACACTGGCAGCTACCCTTACCTCCCTTGCCAACCAACAGCTCAAGCTCAGTGAGGGCCTAGACCAGCATCGCCCCCCAGGCACTGTCAAGAACACCTGGGGCCCCTTGTACACCCAGCGCCTGCTACTGCTATGCGGCAAGCTCAAGGAAGCCGACCTACCCCCCATCTACCAAGCCTGGGCCCAAAAAGGCAAGCACGAGAAGACCCACATGATCTTCCAGAGCCAAGTGGCCACCTGCGCCGCCGAGTTCCTCATCCAAGCACCCTTGGTCACCACGGCTGCACTCAAGAAGTTCCAAGATGGCAACTTTCATGGGACTGACCCATTTGACGTGGCGGACGGCATCCTCCCGCTGGCTTTCACACCTCCCGGTGGATCAGCAGCCTCCTTGAAGAGAGAACAGGAGGCTGCAGCAACTGTGGCCGCCTATGACACCATGATCTCCACCGAAGGCAACTCCCTCACCCTGAAAGATTCCCTGGAGCTCCAGAAGACCAAAGCCTACCTACCCATCGACTGGACTGAAGCTACCACCCAACTGGAAAGCTATCTGGCCGTCCTGGCCACCCTTCTAGGCATGCATCACCCTGTTGTACAGGGCTACCAGACTGGACTTGCCAAGCTCAAGCTTCAGCAAATGCCCCTCCGTCGAGCAATTGCCGATGAACTGGGCGAGCTCATCACCCCCTCCATTGTTGTATACTACTTCCAAATCTGGGTGCGAGGTTGGCTAGAAGAACAATGGGGCTCAGCCTTCACTGTCCCTTCCCCTGGCTTTGGGAAGGACTTCCAAGCCTTCCGAATCACCCAGAACCTCTACTGGCTCCCCAATGTCACCAATGTGCCGGCTCTGAGGCACCTACGCCGCGTCGCCGCCGTGGCTGCCCCTGCTACAAGCCATCCTCCCCCTGGCCCCACCAAGCCAAAACCTACCCCCAGTCCCAACCAGGGCTCCTCCGTGGGGGCCCGGGTGTCCAACCCAAGTCTGGATCCCCAGCTACAGGTCTCTGGCGTAGCCAACAAAGTGAAATACTCTCGGCTGAGGGAGGTCATTGCGATCATGAGAGACAAACGCCCCACTCCCTTTTCTCGTCGAGATGGCAGAGACAGGTGCCATTCCTGGCACCTTCGGGGAAACTGCTTCTCCAACTGCAGGAACATCCATGACCATGGTGCCATCACCAGCAGTGAACAGGAGGACCAAGTCTGGACTTGGTGCCAAGCCGCCTTTGGTGTCTGACCGAATGGCAAGCGCCCCTTCGGCGTGTTGACCCTGCCCTCTCAATCACCGAGGGGGGCCCTGCCTTCCTCACGACAACTATCTACCCCCCATCTACGCCTTCCTCAAGACGACTATCTACTCCTCCATCTAATCATCCCTCTAATCCATCCCCTTTACAAATCACCCCTGAACTAGGTAAGCCCCAACGCGTGCGTTTCGGTTTGCCCCCTATGTTGTCCGCGTCCGCGCCCCAAGTCCCTCTCGGCTTGTATGTGCCTCCCAAACTTTCTACAGGTTCCAAGACCCCCCCCCCCCCATCCCAAGTCCTCCCTCCCCAAGGCCTAGGTCCGAGTCCCTAGTCCCTCCTACAGCTTCTGCATCACCGATTCCCTCCTCCACCTCCACTTCCACATTGCCTAGGTCCGATCTCCTAGTCGCTGCGAACCTATTGTCTTTGCCTAGGCCCGAGCTCCTAGTCACTGCCAACCCATTGCCTAGGCCCAAGCTCCTAGTCAACCCCACACCTCTGCCTAGGCCCGAGCTCCTAGTCACTGCCAACCCATTGCCCAGGCCCAAGCTCCTAGTCACTGCCAACCCATTGCCTAGGCCCGAGCTCCTAGTCAACCCCACACCTCTGCCTAGGCCCGAGCTCCTAGTCACTGCCAACCCATTGCCTAGGCCCGAGCTCCTAGTCAACCCCACACCAACGCCTAGGCCCGAGCCCCTAGTCACGGCACCACTCTCCATTCCCCTAGTCACTACATCCCCCTACCCCATCGACAGGCTGGACGTGCACACTCAACCGGGCTATCACTGTCTACAACAACAGCACTAGCTAGGGGCACTTCATCCGGACCATCCGAGGACGGGGTGACATCCATCCTGATGTAGCCACCATCCCCCATCCAGCAGGGAGCCTCCTTGACCGCTATGGCAAGGACGGCACCCCCGCCACCATGTCCGGGCCCCCTTGGGATCCACCTCGGATTGCAGCTGCCCTCCAACGGGGTCCTCACCAATCCTCCCACCAGGGCATTGACTTCCTGCACGAGGAGTATGCCGACATGATGGACAAGCAGCAATGGACTGTTCTCCCCGCCAGCCTCATCCAAGACCTTCCCGGACTCCGACTGAGCCCCCTTGGCTTAGTACCCCAATGAGGCCGACGTCCACGAATGATATCCGATTACACCTACTCAGATGTCAACCAAGACACCATCCCTCTTGCCCCTGCGGACGCCATGCAGTTTGGCCGGACACTCCCGCGACTCCTCACCAAACTGCACCGCGCCGACGACAGGTTTGGTCCAGTGTATATGTCCAAGATTGACCTCGCCGATGGCTTCTACTGCGTCCGGTTGCACCCAGACGACACCATGAAGCTAGGGGTCCTGTTCCCCTCTCACCCCGGCGAAGCTCCGCTCATTGGCATCCCCCTCACCAACCCTATGGGGTGGAAATCCAGTCCTCCCAACTTCTGTGCCTTCACTGAAACCATTGCAGACTTGGCCAATGCCACTCTTGCCACCGGCCTCGCCGAGGCCCGGCTCACCCCCCATCGGCTGGATCTCCCCTCTGAGACTACCCCAGCCGCGCCTCCCATTGAGCCACCCCCTTTGACCCCCCATCCGCCGCTTCCTCCTCCTGCTCCTGCCTCCAAGCCGCCCCTGCCCCCTCCTAGTAGCACCATTCCCAGCAAGTCGCCGGTTCGCTACTGGGATGTCTATGTGGATGACTTCTGTGGCCTTGCCCAAGGCAACCAATGGACACGCCGAGCCATCAAGCGTGTTCTCTTCCACTCCCTTGACACCGTCTTCCGGCCCCTTGATGCTAGTGACACCCCCTTCCGGCAGGAGCCTGCTTCCCTCAAGAAAATGCTCCAAGGGGATGCCACTTGGACCACCAAGAAAGTTATCCTCGGCTGGCTCATCGATTCCGTCAACAAAACCATCAGCCTTCCTCCTCATTGGGTGGCCCGCCTACAGGAGATTCTCCACTCCATCTCACCCACCCAGCGCCATGTCTCCATCAAGCAATGGCACCAAGTCCTGGGGGAACTCTGGTCGATGGCGCTTGCCATCCATGGCTCCATTGGTCTTTTCTCCATTCTCCAAGAAGCCTTCCGCCACCAGGACCCAGGCAGGCAGCGCCTCCGGCTCACCAAG
Organism: Pseudo-nitzschia multiseries; assembly: GCA_037355745.1. Taxonomy (NCBI): domain Eukaryota; phylum Bacillariophyta; class Bacillariophyceae; order Bacillariales; family Bacillariaceae; genus Pseudo-nitzschia; species Pseudo-nitzschia multiseries. Next base: position 5,431,619 of record CM074787.1, read on the forward strand.
CGCGTCCACAGCTTCCTTCGAGACTTCCAATGGCTTGCCAATGATCTCTCCAACCAGCCTACCGCCCTTGCCGAACTCGTGCCGGACGCCTTCCCTGCCACCTTGGGCGCCTGCGATGCTTCTGGTCTGGACATGGGCGGCATCCATTTTGTCCCCCTTCCCACGGGCGCCGTGCAGCCCGTCATGTGGCGGCATGCGTTCCCCAAGTGGGTGTCCGCCCAGCTCGTCTCCTTTGACAATCCTGAGGGCTCCATCACCAACAGTGACCTCAAGCTGGCCGGGTTCATTGCCCACAATGATATTCTGGCCCAGGCTGCTTGTGTCCACGCCCGCACCACACACAACTGCTATGACAACACAGCAGCTGTCTATTGGCAACGCAAAGGCGCCACTACCACCACGGGCCCTGCTGCCTACCTCCTCTGAATCCAGTCTCTGCACCAGCGCCTCTTTCACTATGTCCCCCTCAGGGATTACATCCCGGGCCCAGCCAATCACCTGGCTGACCTCCTCTCTCGCTCTGACCTCTCTGACACCGCCTTGCTCCATCACTTTAACACAACCTACCCACAGGACTTGCCCTGGACCTTATGCCACCTTCGGCCGCCCATGCATTCCGCGCTGACCTTGGTGCTGTCCAGAAGACCATGTGAGCTTCTGTCACTGAGCTCTATGCCAAGCACAAGGATGCCCATTGGGAGCAATGGGTTCAATTCTGTTTGTCTCAAGGTTTTGACCCGCGCCTCCAGTCCATTCACGATCCAATCCCCATCCTCCAAGTCTTTGCCAAACGACTCCACGATGGCCACCTCTCCCGTAGCCACAAGCCCATCCAATCTCGCACAGTATTGGACACCATCCGGTCAGTGGGCCAGACGCTCGCCCACCTGGGGTCCAAAGACTCTCGAACCGACTCCACAGGCAGTCTTAACTTCTGGCTAACTGCCCAGTTCAAGGCCTATGCCAAGCTGGACCCGGCCCCCTCCCGGGTCAAGCCGGTCCCCATCACCTTCGTGATGCATGCCCTCCACTTTGCATACCACGAGTCCCCTTCCCCCACCCGGCAGGCCATTGCAAACATGATCTGCATCGCCTTCTTCTTCTGTCTACGCCCTGGTGAGTACACCGGTACTACCACGGATGACCCAGCTTTCCATCTACGGGACGTCTCCTTCTATCTTGACTCCAAAATCGTCCACCACAATGGCCCTGCGCATGAGCTCCAAGCTGCTACCTCTGTTACCCTCACCTTCGCCACACAGAAGAATGGGGATAAAGGGGAAGTAGTGGCGCATGCCAGAAGTGGTGACCCACTATGCTGCCCCGTTGCAGCCTGTGCGCGCCAAGTCCTTCATCTCCGAAGCTGTTGCTCTTCCAGCTCTCCCTTTGGTCCCTCTCTCAAGCTTGCCAGTTACTTCGAAAATGGGGTGCTCACCCTTGTTCGAGCAGCAACTGTCACTTCCTCCATGAGAGTCTATGCCCAGACCCTCTTTCATACTACCGGCATCTCCCCTGCAACAATCTCTGCTCGCTCCCTTTGAGCGGGTGGGGCCATGGCCCTGCTCCAGGGCAAATGCGACTCTAATGTCATCAAGCTCCTTGCCAGATGGCACAGTGACTGCATGATGCGCTACTTACATCAGCAATCCCTCCCCATCTTCAAAAATCTTGTCTCTGTCATGTTCAACAATGGAACATACTCCTTCCTGCCCGAGGAATGGGTTCCGGCTGCGGACCCCACTCCTGCTGGCAGCTCTCTTTGAGTCCACGCGACTCTCCTCCCTTGGGCAGCTCTCTGTGAGTCCGCGCGACTCTCCTCCCTCCCTCACTTGCTCCAAGCTCCAGCTCTCCACGCCGTTCCCACCCGGTGGCTTATGGCCCAATAGCAGAAAAGGCTTAACAACCATAGGCTTAACTGCCCAAGCTGTTAAGCCCGACTGTACGTCGGTGTGTGTGGGCAAAGCAAACTAAGGAACCGGCCTCTGGGAATACCACCAGAGTTCCGGATCCCCCTCTAGCACTGCTTAACCCACCAACCCACCAATGAACTACAAGCATTTCACATCCATTACTACAAGTAGGTTAGCTACTGAAGCTATCACAAACGTAGCGCGTGATAGTTGATGTAGCAAACCGGATGAGGGGAATGGTAGTGAAGTACAGACCGACCGGGGAACCACCTTGAGTATACAGGGAACCACCTTGAGTATACAGCGCACGTACTTCGAGAAAGATCTCACTGTATCAGCAATCAGCAACATCGGTGCGTACCATATCCCCGGAACGTTCCCTGTAGGTACAGTACAAATCTTACTGGCAATTCTGTAAGCATTGAATTCTGCAAGCATCGAATTCTGCAAGCAAATCTCTGCAAATACAGGCTAAGCGCTAACAAGCCTGTAGAGGATTCCCCCAGCAGAATACAAGCCCACAGCTCACTCTTTTTGCTCCTAAAGGATTAGTAGTAAAATAAGTAAATAAATAGCCTGCCATGCCCGCCCGCAGAAAAGGCTTAACAACCATAGGCTTAACCGCCCAAGCTGTTAAGCCCGACTGTACGCCGGTGTGTGTGGGCAAAGCAAACTAAGGGACCGGCCTCTGGGAATACCACCAGAGTTCCGGATCCCCCTCTAGCACTGCTTAACCCACCAACCCACCAATGAACTACAAGCATTTCACATCCATTACTACAAGTAGGTTAGCTACTGAAGCTATCACAAACGTAGCGCATGATAGCAACTTTGCCCCACAGAATGCTTGAAATGTTGTGGTTTGTCTATCCAAATGGAAAACATGAGGGTATTTTTGGTACATCAATTCAAGGGCACAAACTGACCTATTGGGTAATGACTCACAAAGTATCCGGTCCAAGCCATGAATACATTTATCATGACTGATCAAATGCATATTGGGAACAACTTTCCCCACAGAATGCTGGAAATGTGGTGGGTTGTCACTCCAAATGGCACAAAAGATGTTATTTTTGGTGCAGTTACCGGGCAAAAACTGACTTATTGGGTAATGATTCCAAAACTATCCAATCCAAGCCATGAATACATTTATCAGGACTCATCAAATACGTATTAGAAACAACTTTTCCCCACAGAATGCTTGAAATGTTGTGGTTTGTCTCTCCAAATGGCACAAAAGAGGTTATTTTTGGTGCAGTTACAGGGCACAAACTGACTTATTGAGCATTGTTCGGACTAAGAACATTACTGAAAAATTCAAACTGACTTAAGTATCAGCCTGAGAATTGTCAATATTGTTTCATAGTCTACCCAATACATAGTATGAGCAATATTCATCCTTCAATTGCCTCAAATGACACACTTTTGCACTCAAAACCTGACTAGCAATCACTATTTTGGTACATGCATGGCCAGGGACAAACATTATTATAAAATTCATAATGACTAAAATATCAGCCTGAGAATTGTCAGCATTGTTACATAGTCTACCCAATCCAAATTATGAGCAATATTCATCCTTCAATTGCCTCGAATGACACACTTTTGCGGTACATGCATGTCCAGGGACAAACATTATTATAAAATTCATACTGACTAAAGTATCAGCCTGAGACTTGTCAATATTGTTTCATAGTCTCCCCAATCCATAGTATGAGCAATATTCATCCAAAAATTTCAGAAAATAACACACTTTTGCACTCAAAAAGTAACTGAGAAACTCTATTTTGGTTACTTGTTCATACAAAAATCAAAAAATAATAACAAAAAATTACGGAGACTACGCTTTGTACACCACATCTCTACGGAGGAATTGATCCACTGGACACGTTAACATCGTCTATATCAAGAACCAATCATATCCTGACGAGGAAAGTTATACTACTTAAAGTTAGTCTGTTTTTGATGGACTACAAAAAGACATCGGTACATTCGAAAAATGTACTCCATAGAAAATAACAAAACAACAAAAAGGGCTTTTGACAATAGGTACGAGAATCAATGCTTGGGCTACGTACGATTACCCTCAGTGGAACCTACGGATTGTGGTCCACGCCAAAATTTTCAGGACACCACATTGCAGAATATCACGGCATGCGCAAACAAAAGATAGGCAGGCGCCAGTAAAACAACACTCACAGGTAGTACAATTAATAGTAATACAGCACTTCCCGGGAGGCAGTAAATCAAGCACTTACAGCGCGTACAGTATGAATGAAAAAAACATGCCAAACGCTTCCTTCAAACAACATTATTATCATAAAAATAGCGCGCCAAATCAATCAAAGGAAAAAATGGTAAGTTGAGGTGCACGATTTCACAAAGAAATAATGGTAGAACTTAGTAGTTGCAGTCCGGTGACAGGTACAACCATTGTTACCAAAAACGCAAACAGCCCGCACAGCAGTGTATCGGGAAGTGACCAAACAAACACAAACGATAGCCAAACATATAGAACCACAAAGTCCTTCACACCTCTCACAAACGGCTCAAGGTTTGAGCATTGGCTTCTAGGATTCAAGGCAAAACTTGAGGCATATGATATTGATACCGCAACGTTCCTCGATGAGACCTGGCCACCAGCCGCACTGCAAGGCTTCACCCGTGACCTTTTTGTCAAACAGTGCGCCTTTGTTACCTGCGAGAAAGTATGCATCAAGGCAGGTCCCAAATTCGGATCGCTGGAAGGCCACCTATTGATCATCTACAAAGCCCTATATGGCCTCAGATCCTCGGGCAAGTGTTTTGGTGATTTACTTGCGGCTTGTCTCATTGAACTAGGCTTCGAAAGATCTTGATCAGAACCGGAAATATTCCTCAAGCCTGAAATGAACAAGCATGGTGAACGTGTATATGAACTTATATGCACATATGTTGATGACCTATGTCTTTGCATGGCAGATCCCAATTCCTTCTTGAAGGTATTACAGTTGTCACCATATAACTTCAAACTGAAAGGATCCGGTCCTATGAACTTTCACCTAGGTTGCGGATTTGAGCGCGACGCGCATGGTGTTCTCTGTATGAACCCCATAAAGTTCATCGAAAAGATAGAAGCGTCTTACGAACAAATCTTCGGATGCAAACCTAACACTAGGTTCCAATCACCCATTGCAGAGAACGATCATCCCGAATTGGACTCCTCAGCCTTTCTCGAAGAAACTGGCATACAGAAATACCAAAGTATGATCCGTTCACTCCAGTGGATCATCGCTATTGGCCGTTTTGATATACAAACAGCCGTGATGACACTCTCAAGTTTCAGAGCTCAGCCACGAGATGGGCATCTCGAACGTGCAAAACGTATCTATGGATATATCTCCAAGTTTAGACATTTTAAAATCAGATTCCGCGTGGAACCCCCAGATTTTGTATTGACTAAACCCAACACCATCGATTGGTCCAACAACGTCTATGGGGAGCATTCTGAAGAGCTACCCGACAACGCTCCTGCACCACTTGGGAAGACAGTAGTGTTGACACATTTCTATGACGCCAACCTCATGCATGATATTCTTAGTGGTAAGGCTGTAACCGGCATTCTTCACTTTGCGAACAAGACTCCCATGATGTGGTTCTCAAAGAAACAGTCTACTACGGAAACAGCCACCTTTGGAGCTGAATTCGTTGCAGGAAGAACTTGCATCGAACAGATCGCCGATCTACGCCACTCATTCCGATACCTCGGAACACGAGTCCATGATATCTCCTACTCTTGGGGTGACAATGAAAAGATGATCCAAACGTCGACCTTCCCTTACGCAAGGTTGCATAAGCGTCACAACATTCTATTGTTTCACTACGTACGGAGCATGATAGCGAGAGGTTTCATTTTAATGATGCACATCCCAGGTAAGGATAACTGTGCTGATATTCTCACCAAGCATTGGGGACACTCAGTTGTGTATCCACTGCTCAAGCCCATCTTCCACTTTTGTGGGAATACCGGCGACCTTCTCCAAGACGATGGAAGCATCATGTAGAGCGTGATGACCTTTCACAAGGAGACATGGGGAGTATTAAATTCCTTTCGTGACCAGAAGTACCAAAGCTACCAGATGGTAGATATCCTATTCGTACAAATCAATGAGTCCCGTATCAACCAAAGTAATCGATTCCCACGGCATATCGATTCCCACGGTGCACCGATTCCCATCGCGCATCAGCGAGTAATCTCATCACTACGCAACAGTAGTTGCAACGTATTCATCTCAATAAAAGAGACATCTTGCATTTCGGCAAGATTTCACTTTATCTCATACTTTTAACATTCAACTGATTTATATCCCAAAATTCACACTAGTTGCTATCAACTACTTGTAATCTACATACTAAGGTCTGTCTCGCTGCAATCTGAACAAGTCACAGCAAGAAGAGATCTGGCGTTTCCATAGTCTTGCCTGTAGTCCGATTTTCCGTTGCTGAAAGTATCCAACCACAATTGCCACGCGTAGAGTACAATCGTTTGTCTACTAACACACTAACGCAGCGTTGCTGTTCTTCAGAAGCCTTTGAATCAGACCCTCAACGGACCGGATTCAGAAGGAAAATAATACTTATGTTAGAAGTTTTCAAGAGTGATCTCTCATCGTCATGCGTACACAGTCATTCCGCCACACGAAATGGCCAACAAGCATACTTCGGCTTTGTAAACTTAAATAGTGAATCAAAGGCTAAAGTATACGATACTTCAACACAGCTGCAAGCACTACTGAACTTGAACCTCGACAAATGGAAAAAGTCAACTATTTGTAATCTACAATACCTAAGATCTACTTTGCTGTATCTGAACAAGTTCACAGTAAGAAGAGATCTGGCGTTTCCATAGTCTTGCCTGTAGTAAGATTGTCCGTTGCCAAAAGTGTCCAACCACAATCGTCACGCGTAGAGTACAATTGTTTGTCTACTAACACACTAACGCACTGTTGCTGTTCTTCAGAAGCCTTTGAATCAGACTCTCAACAATTCGGATTCAGAAGGAAAATCATATTTCTCAGACACGACTCCTCCATCGCGCCCCGTGCTGGACACCTCCCCCAGCAACGTGCTGGACATCTCCCCCAGCACCACGCTGGCCCCTCCCCCAACGACGGGCTGGCCACAGCCCCCTCTTCCAGCACCACTTTGGACCCCTTCTCCGGCACCGTGCTGGCCACATCCCCCAGCAATGTGCTGACACATCCCAGCGACGTGCTGGACACCCCCCCCCCAGCAACGTGCTGACACAGCCCTGCGACGTGCGGGACATCCTCCCCAGCAACATGCTGACCACCTCCCCCAGCAACGTGCTGACACACCCCAGCGACGTGTGAGACACCTCCCCCAGCAACGTGCTGGACACCTCCTCCACCAACAGCAACTTGCTGGACACCTACCACAGCACCATGCTGGCCTCCTCCTTTCGGGTTGACGCCGTGGCCCCCACCCCTTCCGGACAAGGGCCCCACCATAGCGACATACTGGCCCCCTCCTCCTACGTCGACACCGCCGCAGGGTCCTACGTCGACGCCGTCGATCCCCGCGCCATCAACGCGTTGGCCATCTCCCCCAGCAACAGGCTTACAACCCACTACCACCACGACAGGCTTGATGTCCACATCACCCGCGCCATCACTCTCTACCACCAGAGCACTAGCTGGGGGGATTTCATCCGGATCATAAGAGGACAAGGAGACATCCATCCCAACGTGGGCGCCATCCCCCACCCAGCTGGTGGCCTCCTACACCAATTTGGGACCAACGGCACACCCGCATCTATGACCAGCCCCCCTTGGGACCAGGACAAGATTACCACAGCCCTCTGCAGAGGACCTCTCCAATCTTCTCACCAAGGCATTGACTTTCTTCTAGAAGAGTATGCAGACATGATGGACAAGCAGCAATGGACTGTCCTCCCAGCCAGCCTCAACCAAGACCTTCCCGGCCTCTGGCTCAGCCCACTAGGGCTGGTGCCCCAAAGGGGGCGCCGACCACACATGATCTCCAACTACACCTATTCTGAGGTCAACCAAGACACCATCCCTCAAGCCCCCGCAGAAGCCATGCAGTTTGGCCGCACCCTTCCCAGGCTCCTCATCAGGCTGCACCGGGCCAGCAACAGGTTTGGTCCCGTCTACATGTCCAAGATTGACCTCGCTGATGGCTTCTACCAAATGCAGTTAAAGCCAAAAAAACACCCTTAAACTAGGGGTGCTGTTCCCTTCCAGGAAAGGAGAGCCTTCCCTCATTGGCATCCCCCTCACCAACCCAATGGGTTGGAAATCCAGTCCACCCAATTTCTGTGCCTTTACCAAAACCATTGCTGACCTAGCCAATGCCTCTCTAGCCACAGGGTTGGAACCAGCCAGGTGCCACCCCCATCGCCTAGACACCCCCTCAGAAATCACACCGGCAGGCGACGACAAGGTCCCATCCCGCGCCTCACCAGCTCTGCTTGCCATGGCACCTGCCCATAGCACCACACCCAGCAAGAAGTCCATCCGCTACTACTGGGATGTATACGTGGATGACTTCTGTGGCCTTGCTCAGGGCAACCAATGGACCAGAAGAGCAGTCAAACGCGTGCTCTTTCAGTCTCTAGACAAAGTCTTTTGGCCACTGGATGCCACCAACACACCCTTCTGGCAAGAACCGTCTTCCCTCAAGAAAATGCTCAAAGGGGACGCTCCTTGGACCACCTAGAAGGTCATTCTTGGCTGGCTCATTGATTCCATCAACAACACCATCAGCCTTCCTCCCCACCGGGTAGAACGCCTACACAAAATCCTTCATTCCATTGCCCCAACACAGCGCCATGTCCCCATCAAACAATGGCACCAAGTCCTTGGGGAACTCAGGTCCATGGTGCTTGCCATCTTGGGCTCCATTGGCCTCTTCTCCATCCTCCAAGAAGCCTTCCGACACCAAGAACCGGGCAGGCAGAGACTCAGGTTTACCAAGTGAGTCCACAGCTTTCTTCGAGACTTTCAATGGCTGGCCAACGGCCTCTCCAACAGGCCCACAGCCATTGCTGAGCTTGTACCCAATACCTTCCCTGCTACTCTAGGAGCCTACAATGCATCCAGCGTGGGCATGGGGGGCATCCATTTTGTGCCCCTCCCCGATGGCACAGTGCAACCCGTCATGTGGAGGCAGGCATTCCCCAAGTGGGTCCCCACCCAACTGGTCACCTTTGACAACCCTGAAGGCACCTGTTACCAACAGTGACCTCAAGCTGGCTGGCTCCATTGCCCACAATGACATTCTGGCACAGGCTGCCTGTGTCAAAGCCAGAACAACCCACAACTGCTATGGCAACACAGCAGCTGTCTATTGGCAATGAAAGGGCGCAACCACTACCACAGGGGCCTGCGGCCTACCTCCTCAGAATCCAAGCCCTGCACCAACGGCTCCACCAATATGTCGCCCTCCGGGACTACATCCCAGGCCCTTGTCAACCATCTGGCTGGTCTCCTCTCACAATTTGACCTCTCTGACACTGTCTTGCTCCTTCATTTCAATCACACCTACCCACAGGACTTGCCCTGGATTGTATGCCCTCTCAGGCCTCCCATGATTTCCGCGCTGATCTTAGCACTATCCAGAAGACCATGCGCACCTCAGTCACCTGAGCTCTATGCCCGCAGAAAGGATGCCCATTGGGATCAATGGGTTCAATTCTGTCTGTCTTCAAGGCTTTAACCCCCTCCTCCAGTCTGTTCAAGATCCAATCCCTATCCTCCAGGTCTTTGCAAAAAGACTCCATGATGGCCGACTGTCCTGTAGCCACAAATACCTCCAATCTTGCACAGTATCGGACACCGTCAGGTCAGTGGGCCAGATGCTGGCCCGCTTGGGGGCCAAAGACCCCAGAACCAACTCCACTGGCAGTCTTGACTTCAGGCTAATGGCCCAGTTCAAGGGCTATGCCAAACTGGACCCAGCCCCCTCCAGGGTCAAACCGGTTCCCAACCACCCTTGTCATGCATGCACTTCAATTTGCATACCATGACTCCCCTTCCCCCACCCGCCAGGCCAATGCAAATATGATCTGCATTGCCTTCTTTTTCTGTCTATGACCTGGTGAGTACACCGGTACCACCAGGGATGACCAAGCCTTCCTCCTCCAGGATGTCTCCTTCTATCTTGGCTCACGCATTGTCCACCACAATGGACCCTGTTCATGAGCTCCACTGCTGCTACCTCTGTTACCCTTACCTTCACCACACAGAAGAATGGAGAAAAGGGGGAAGTAGTGGCTCATGCCAGGAGTGGTGACACCCTCTGCTGCCCAGTTGTGGCCTGCGCGCGCCAAGTCCTTCACCTAAGGAGCTGCTGCTCTACTAGCAGCTCCCCCTTCAGCCCCACCCTCAAGCTGGCCAGCTACATCGACAATGGGGTGCTAACCCTAGTACGGGCAGCAATTGTCACTTCCTCCATGAGAGTCTATGCCCAGACCCTATATAACACCACTGACATCTCCCCTGCGGCCATCTCAGCTCGCTCCCTCTGCGCTGGGGGTGCTATGGCCCTGCTACAGGGTAAATGTGATTCTAACGTCATCAAGCTCCTTGCACGCTGGCATAGTGACTGCATGATGAGGTACTTGCATCAGCAGTCCCTCCCCATCTTCAAGAATCTTGCCTCTGTAATGTTCAACAATGGAACATACTCCTTCCTACCAGAGGAAGGGGTGCCAGCTGCGGCCCCCACTCCCCCTGGCAGCTCCCTCTGATTCCCCTCTGGTGAATCTTCCTCTCTGAATCATCCCTGATGATTCTCCCCACCCTCGCTGTCCTCCAGGTCCCCTCCAGGTCCCCTCCAGGTCCAGCTCTAGGCAGCTCCCACCCTGTGGCTTATGGCCCAATGGCAGAAAAGGCTTAACAGCCAAAGCTGTGCGCCGGTGTGTGGGCAAAGCAACACGGGACCGGAACCACCAGCCTGCCCAAACTAGCAACAGGCTGGAAATCCCCGGATCCCCCTCTACTACTAGTACTAGTAGTAGTAGCATTGCTTTGCTTAACCCACCAACACACCTATGAACTACAAGCATGTCACATCCAGTACTACAAGTAGGTACGTAGGCTACTGAGGCTATCACAAACGTAGTAGTGAGTGATACCGTAGCGTATTTGTCCATGGCTACCACGGCTATCGTATCTGTGGACACCCGCGACCAAGCAAAGGCGGGAACTCCGTCTTTTCCACTGTTTAAGGGATTTTATTAAGTGATCTGTACGCCAACGGGAGATATGTTAGATGTGTGCAATTGATTCCATCAGTATCATTACGAGTAATTTACCGTACCGTACTCGTACTCGTACTTCGTACCGTACGCCCTTGGATTTTTTCTACGGGTTTATCTCTACAGTTATTACCGTACGTATCTTGGGTTGTCTTCAAAGAGTCGATCAAACAACGGATCTTCGCGTCACGTGAGATGTGATGGATTGCATCGAAGAGGGTTTCCAGAATTCTAGCGAACATATTGTACAAAAGTTGGTAGAGTTGAGAGTTGTTGGCAACACCCGCGATTCCAACCACAGCGATACATCCCACCGTTTTCGTGCACACCAATCGACTCGAATCCAATCGAATCCAATCGTATTGAACCATGATCGAAGTAGCCGTAATCGGTGCCGGTTCTGCCGGACTGGTGACGGCACGCCATTTGCTGGCCAACGGTTTGAAATGTTGCATCTTTGAAGCGACCTCGACCCTAGGCGGAAGCTGGTCGTCTCCGTTGCCGCCAACCACCACCGAAACAACCACGGCTCCGGGCAAGGGACTCCACACCAATCTCTCCAAGCATGCCTGCCGCTTTTCGGATTTTCCCTGGCCCGAGGATACACCGACGTTTCCGTCGAAAGGGGACATGGATCGGTATTTCACGGCCTATGCGAACGAATTTGTTATGCCATATATGGACGACGTCACCGAGAACAGCAGTGATGGTCACACGGACGAGACGGGAGATGCAGCTTATGTTTCCTACTCGTCGTCGTCCTGTTCGCTGTTGTACGATTGCAAGGTCACGAAGATCTCGCCAATTATTGGACCGTCTCTGTCCGAGGAGGGGCAACAACTACAGCATCAACTACAGCAACAGCAGTATCGAGTCGAGTGGACCGATTCTGTTCACCAAACAAAGCATTCCAAGGAATTTGGCGGAGTGGTCATAGCGACCGGATTCTTGACCAAGCCAAGGTATCCCCCCAGTCTGCTTCCGGAACTCTTGCAGCGCACGGAACGCGGCAGCGACGATGGTAGCATCAAAGATCGAATACAGATCCTCCATTCCAAGGACTATGTGTACGACGAAAGTTTTGCGAACAAAACAGACGAAAAAGTAGTCGTGGTGGGTGCCTCGCACTCGGCGCTGGATATTGCCGTCGATGTGTCCAAATCGGTTGAGGCTCCCGTCACGGTTGTCATGCCCAGGATTCCGTGGGTGATTCCTCGGTATGTGCCGGTGGCTTCGTCGTCCTCCATGGATGTGCCGGCCACCTCTACGACCGCCTCAGAATCTCCTACCTTTTTGCCCTTGGACCTGGCCTTTTATCGCCGCCGGAAAGGCAGCAGCAGCAGCAGCAGCAACCGCGAAGGTGCCGTCGAAGCGACCTCGCTAACCCCCGAATCTTGTCGGAAGCGTCACCGGGAGCTTCGGACGATGGTGGGACCACGACAAGACCGATTCCTGCCGGTTCCATCCTCGTCGTTTGACGAGCCTCCAATGGTGGCCATCAACGACTACTTTTTGGACCTTGTGATCGATGGGACGATCGAGATCGTCCATGGTCGGTTCGAGGGCATCACAGACGACGAAACGGGTTTGAGGATTTCTAGCACCTGCCAGGACGAGTTGGTACTGTCTGGTGTCACGTCTCTGGTCTGTTGCACCGGGTACATGCCCGATCTGGAATCGTGTTGCGGTACACAGGAAGAAGAGGATCCGGAACCCGAATCTTCGTCGTCGCCGCTGTCGCCGTCGATACTGAAGACAATCGACTACGATCCGACGGACTGGTTTTCTCCCATGACTACGCACCTGGAAACCCTCCATCCCGAGCTTCCCAATCTGGCACTGGTGGGGATGTACCGTGGCTCCTACATGGGGGTCGTGGAGATGCAGGCTCGGTTGGCCGCCGGGGTACTGAGCGGAAATGTGGATCCTTCCCCCGGGGGACATGGAAAGGGGACTAGAAACCTCCCGGAATATTCGCAACCTGGATCCACGATTGCGCCCGCAATTTCCTCGATTCGATTACGTCGGATTCATGGATTCTTTGGCGGGTTCTTTGTCAATGCCCGAAGGGCAAGAAGAATCGCCCATCCCCAACCCGGAAAATCTCGCGGAAGGGAGTATCGTCACCCCGGCCTTCTACCAACCCGACTCCGGCCTGGCAGACCTGGCTCGAGCCGAGCTCGATCGAGAACTCGATAAGGGAACCAATGGATACCATCTCCCCCGCGTGGTGAGCAGTGCCCTGGTCGGATCGTGGTCCTTCGAGCGCAACATTGTCCATTTTTCCAATGGGGGCAGGACAATTGCGCAGCGACAATACATACACGGGACCGTGCGCTATTCCCGAGCCAAGGACCTCGGTCACGTCCTGTACCGAGAGGATGGTCTGTTCGAAATCTCACCATCGAAATCCCTCCCGGTCTTTCGGGAGTATGAATACGTTTGCAATTTTGACGAGGACGGAGGTGGCTCGCTGGACCTGTATTTCGTGGAGGGGGGAAAGCGGACCTACATCTTTTTGAGCCTGAAATTTCAACACCGGGACAAGGACGGCTACTGGGTTGCCACCAACGATCACCTCTGCATCAAGGACCTCTACAAGGGAAATTTCCGAATCAAGCTCGACGGGATCACCGCGACGGAGGTCGTCATCACGTATCGAGTAAAGGGACCCGCCAAGGACTACGAGTCGACGACGATAATGAAACCCTGCTAACCGTAAACAAATACAGTAATATTATGAATACTAACGTCAAAACTCTAAAACGTAAGAAAGGAATGCAAGCTCAAAAGGAGTTTTTGGGAATGTTCTTTCGACCACGACACAATTCATTTTATATGATTGGTCGGGTTCGCTCGGTTTACTCAATTTATAATGTGATCGATTTTGTGTGAAACATGTTCCGTTCTGTCTTCGACTGCGACGTTCCTTCACTGGTGAAAATCGGTGTTCGAGAATTCAAGGATGGGAAACTGCGCGATCATTACTAAGAAAAGGGCAGGGATGGAAATGGCGCCGGATGCAATTCAATAATGCTAACACCAAACAACAATTACTACAGAAAGACCAACTGCGCTGGTATAGTACCCCGAGAAATATTCGGATTGTCAATTGTCCCTTGATCCGTAGAAAGACTGGCTGCCACGAAACCGGGATTCGAGCAACCCCGTCCTCGTTCTCTGGAACGGACTTGTTTTTCACGTGATTTATTCCCTTAAAGCCGTGTGTGTGGGCTGCAGAGAAGGTCTGTTTGGTACGATTCATAGCACAGAAATGTGGCATGTTTTGTTATTTGTTGTCCGTTTTTGGTGCCCGTGACCGTGGCATATTTTTGTGCGTTGTCTTTCTGGGGGGAGGGTGCCCGTGATCGGGTCCTCTTGCTTTGGGCAGTTGCGGGTTGACAAACGGAAGATTGCCGTGCGTGGAACGAAACCATTCGCACACACACAATCAGCTGTTACGTGTACCAATACCGAACCTAATAGAAAGCAAGCAAATCAGTCTCTACGTCACGTGGCAAAGTAGTCGTTTACGACGTCCATGGCAGCAAGTGGTGCGTAAAGAACGCCTTGGCCTAGAATGGGAGAAGAATCGAGTGATTAGTTTTGGTCGTCGTATCCACAAACGTTTTCCAACGGCCACGCAACAGCACGGTGGCAAGAAAAGCACTCCGATGCGATCGAAACGTTTCGGTTGGTGATCGCGACGCGAATGACCGACTGACTCACCTTCAAATCCATACACGAGAATGATCCGTTTGTCCATCGCCGACCGCTCGATCCGATAGTTTCGGTTTCGGTTTCGTTCCGTGTTCACCGTGCCGTGATCGTGATCGGTGCAAGCGGGTCGAAATCCCAACCGGCGCTTCGCAACCGGTCCGATGCCACCTTCCACCACGAATCGACGGGCGTGGTTCAGAATGGCTTCCTCCAGGTCGTCCAATTCATCGGTAGAGAACCCTACCCCCTCCCGACTGGCCCCGATCAAGAGGGCATCGCCCCGGGACGAAAGGGTAAAGTGGATCCCCTCGGTGCCGTACCCGTATTCCATGACCGGGACCGGATCGGACCCCGGAAACGAGGATGCCGAAATCCCGCCGCCCACGGTGGCTGTTGCCTCCAGCAGCAATCCACGAACGGGCTCGACGCCGACGTCTTCGAGCTCGTTGATCCAGGGTCCGGCACAGCAAATCACGCAATCAAACCCGGAAGAAGAATCCTCCCTCGCGCCACCGCCATCGCCACCGCCATCGCGACCTCCGACCCGCAGTTCGGCCCGAAGGTCCGTGACGGTCCGGTGGTCGGTGTTGGTGGAGAGTCCAAACCTGCGCTGGAGCCAATCGATGAGTTGTGGTGGATTGCACGTGCAGTCCCCGGGGGAAAACAAGCCCCGAAAGGTTCCCGGTCGGAGGAGTGTGTTGCGCTCCGCCGCGTCGGGGAGGTATTCGAGGCCGGGAAGATGTGGACTGCGCCGGGCGCGCTGGTAGTAATCGTACAACAGTTCGGTGTCGCAATTGGGGGGCAATGAGCAGCGATCCGGTATTTTGGAGGAGGCAGCATTCTGTCGAAGTCGTCGTCGTCGTCGTCGTCGTTGCCATCCACGCCATCCTCCCCAAACAACAAGTCCCTCCAGGCGTCCTTGGCCGCGACGGAGGTTTCAAGGCCCACGGGGTCATCGAACCGGTGGACGCTAAAGAGGTACCCCTGGCCGGCCTCGGATGTTTTGTGCGGGCGTCCGTCGTCGATCAGGGTCACCTCCACCGAGGGACGATGCCTGGCTAGGGTTGCAGCGATGGCCGTTCCGACGATGCCGTTGCCGATGATTCCAACTCTCATTGGGTTTTCGTTTTTGTTTTCTCTGTGCCTTCTTACAGTGAAATAATAGTGCTGGTGTGTTCTAACGGAATAGAATACAGAACGAGTACCGGTAATCTTACTACCTACCGGTACGATATTCGTAGGATCGGATAGGCGTGAACTCGCATTACGTAAGGTAAGAAAGATTACGTATGGATACGTACCGGTAATAACCATAAATTACCATTACTTCCTATTTTTTGTCAGGTTGGAGTGATCTTGCTGCGCGCAAAAATGTATCCTTTGGTATGGAATACCGGTACTACTCGTAAGATTACGGAGTATTCTCTATTTTTTTGGCTCGTCTAAGTTTTTGGTTGTACCGATATTACTACTTATGTGTATTCAACATACCGTGAAGTCATACAGTAGACTCAACGGACTATGCGCGCAATGCATACCGCTAATGATTAGTGTTCCAGGTTCAAGGTACGATACTATGACTCTATCGCGTAGACCCACTGTTATAAAATAATACGAAGTGGACAGAAAGCTACGAGTACTCGTACTCGTACTTTGAACTTCGCACTAAAAAAAGAAAACGGAAATACGAGAACTGACAGCAAGGCGCCCTCGCTCGTTCAGTTTCTCCAGAAAAGAAACCTTTTGTGCTTCCCGCGGTTGCGTGCGGAAAGCTTCCAAACGCCGTTTCTCCCAGGTTTCCGCCCGATCGAATCGTACACAGTCGACCAGGCACAAACTAGGGATCATACAACTGCTACAGAAAAGACAAGATTAGTTCTAGCACCGAATACTGCAAAATGGGATCGGACAATGACAGTGCAAGCACACGGAGTTCGGAAGGCTTTGCGTGGTGAGTGCAACACAACACAACACAACAACACAACACAATACTATACAACACACCTCGTTTGCCACGAACGAGGAGTACGTCCCTGATTTGTTGGCAGGTGGCGTGGCGAGCTGCGAGAAGCCGGGGGTTCTCGAGAGTGGCTTGCCGCGATGCTCGGTCCAAGGAGTTCCCTTGCTGGTTGCAGGGCTATACGTGATTGACACTTTTCTCACAACGAGCGATTGTATTGTGTTTGTTCCCGTCTATTGTTTTCCGAAAATCGACACTATTATTATTGTTATTTGTGTCTTTTCGTCGTCGCCGCCGTTGATTTTGTTGTTGTCACCGTCTTGTTTCGTGTTCGGTCTTGCATCGCTCGTGTTCAACACGACTTCATCGACTGCCTGAATGAATACATGAATACCTGAATACATACGTGACTGTTTTCTGTGTCACTCACCGTCGAGCAGTTCTGCCGGACGCATGGGCTTGATGGTGACCCTGGTTGTGGTGTTCGGGGTGTTTGCAGGCCTTAGCCAGAACAACACCATTCCGACCGGGCTTCGATCCGGCCAGCAGGCTCAGACGGCCAAGATGGCTGACCACTACGACAACTACCTTTGGGGGGAGCTTCCAAAAGCCGCACGAAGGGCCGCCTTGCAGCTCGGCTACTCCAAACGATCGTGGAACCACGCCCCCAACTATCCACCGGTCTTTGAAAAAGAATGGAACGACTTGCTGCCCGAGGAACAAGCAGCGGCGAAGATTCTGGGATACGACGAAAACTCCTGGAGCGACGAAGACGAAAACATTGTGACAAGACATACCGTGCGTCCTACCGAATCGCACACCTCGGAGGGTACCCCCGACAACACCCCAGATTGGACCCGTTCTGAGGACACGGCGGCAACAACGTTACAACCCGAAGTGAAAACAGAGGCTCCCACCGAGCAAGGAACCGAGGAAGATACCACAGAAGATACCACGGAGGCCAGCTCGTAGGCAGCAAGCTTCGATTCACTATTATTGTATGCCGGTGCAAATTGCTGTCCGCAGGACACTTTCTCACTTCCACACTATACAGTCATACGGAAACAGAGATTTGGTGGCAATCCGTGGAACGGGCACGGAAACTCGATCCATCGTGGAACGATTCATTCGTGCATTCAAAGTTTAGATGCTGACAGGACGGGGAAACAGATCGAATGACCCGATGCAAGAAATAATGAAATCGGACTGAAGTCAATCCACGCGAAGAGTACTTGTGAAATTTATAACGAGCGATGGTAACCGTGTCCTGTGTTCCTACGACAAATAGAAGTAATATTTAATTTAGTCGAAAAAGTAGAAATAATGGTATTAGCCTTAGCGTTTTGCCCATCAACTATTCCTACGAAGAAGGCAAGACCTTTCTGACAGAAGATCGGACCGCTTGATTCGTATTTATGTTCAGGCATGTAGTTGGTGGTTGTGATTGGTTTCTTTCCCTTGCATAGAAGTGTTTCGGAGACGAACATTGTATGGGGAAATCACCCACCCGATTCAGAGGGTGGTAATCATAGTTAATCCGTGCTCCAAATGCAACTCTTCGTCACCAATAACGAGTGAAAAAGGATTGATTGATATGAGCACCCGTATAATGTTACCGAATGGTGGAGTCTTTGATCTGGTATTCGTAACTAAGACATGTACATCGTTGTATTGACACGAAGAAGAAAATTGTTAACGCAAAACTACATTAACATCGCTGTATTGACACGAAGAAGAGAACTCGTTCTTGTCTACTACTTCCACGAAGAACTTGTTTCCAACCTTTTGTTTACATTAAAAATACTTTCGGAACAGAGAACGTGAAACTCAAAGATGCTACTAGTTCGATTAAAAAATAGGATTTTCTGAAGTGTACGGAACCTGAGCTTTGTGTTGTAGATGTCCCCCAATGTAGATAGAAAAGGCATTGATGGGTAGCAAGGAGACCAACGGGTCTAGTATTCTTCCCTTTTCATTGTTCTTTCATCCCCGTATTTTGAAAAATGAATGATAAGCCGAATCAATTCGACTCGAGAGCGACAGACCGCGCAGAGACCGTGAGTTGCTTCAGTAGCAGGTTCTCTTGATTTTGTTGCATGCAACAAACCGCATGAAAATAGCTTTTGTAGCCCTTTTCTGATGTGCCTCATCATTAGTTGGCAGCCTTGAATCCAAGTCCATTGGCTTCGCCGTACTTTTCCATGAAGCGCATGAAACGGTCCCATTGCTCGGGAGAGTTCATAACATATGTAGATTCGATCGATTGCGGCTTCCCGTTGGAGAATCGAGCGTTGACTTGGTTTGTTGACATTTCACCCTCGTCGTCGATCATGAACATGCCGGTGACCTCTCCTTCAGCAGTCGTACTGGCGTCGAAGACATTGGGATTGTCGAAGTTGAAAGTGGCGATTCCACTGGATCCATCCTTGGCACGTGTAAGTTTGACATCGGGGATGCACTTTTCGTCGAATCCACGGATGAATTGGATGGATCCCTCGAGTTGGGAACTGCTCACACCTTGTCGTGTGGAAGGCACTGGAGCGAAGGCGCCGGTGAAGGCGACAGAAGCAGCGAGAAGGGTGGTGGTGAAGGATTTCATATTTACGTTTACAGAAGTGTTTTATGGTGCGAAGTGATTCAGCTAAACTTATTATGAAAAGGTGGGGTATATTGTCAAAGACTTCAAATTGAGAAGTCGGTACGAGGTACGAGAATAGAGAAGTGTAGTGATGCAGTCAAGATGGACCTGTCGCGTGAGAACTGAGTTGTTGTAGGCCACTCACATGGTTCTTATAGCGTCAACAAAATTCCCGTGTTCAGACCGTAAGAAAAGATCGTACGAGATCGGTACATAGTTGTCCTCGTACAACACCAACCCATCAGATGCCGAAACGATTTCAACCATTGTCTCGATGACGAATGTTCATGACGATCGAGATGACCAGAAAGATACCTTGCTCAGTAGCATAAATAATGCGAAGTAATCGATACCGTGGTGATAGACACGTGACTGCGTTTGTTTTTAATTCTAGCGCCCACTGCACTGACGTTTTGCGATGGAGTTGGCGCGTCAAAAAAGATCATTTAGAGTTCGAGTTAAGGTTCGTACATACACGTCGTATGTCGTACGGTATGATACGAGTACGGTACGTACTTCGTATGATTCAATTTCCCAACTACGTACCGGTACGTACCCGCACTTCATATTAAGAGTACGTAGGGTACAAGTAATCTTACTCGTACTCGTACTCGCTTAAATAATGAATACCGAACAAGTAAGTACGAGGTTCGAATTTTCTGCACAACATCAGTAACAAATTGAAAATAAGCAGTAACTATGTGCGGTAAGACGTAATCTTACCGGTTTGAAAATCTTACTGTACGGCACGGTACGGTACGGAACGGTGATCTTACGTACTGTATCATTGTCCCCAATGGATTGGTTTTTACGGAGTTGAATTCAATTATTTGACCATAGT
This sequence comes from Pseudo-nitzschia multiseries, assembly GCA_037355745.1. NCBI lineage: Eukaryota > Bacillariophyta > Bacillariophyceae > Bacillariales > Bacillariaceae > Pseudo-nitzschia > Pseudo-nitzschia multiseries. The sequence goes on from CM074787.1 coordinate 5,451,971, forward strand.
AAGATTACGGTATTGTTAAAACGACAGGCATATTTATTGAATAATGAGCAAACACATTCAACTTTTGTCGCTTCAACCCACGGTACATGTGAGTAGAATTTTTCGCCAGATCTTCCACGATTCGACAAAATCTCTGAGATCTTGATCGTCTTCGACACTGGCATCCTGGTGGGTACAACTGTGATCCGGAACATGCATCGCTCATGAACTGAAGATATGTCTTCTTGTGAGATCTTTGTATCTATGCAGTAAAAAGGGCTGCCTTCGGTTCCTGCTTGGACATTGATTGAACTACAGGCGAAAGCGGATTGGTCCTCATAAAACAATACTCGTAAGTGTTTCATACTTCACAAGCATTCAAGAAAAGGCAATCAGAAACGCATGCTTCCCACAAACTTTGACCCGGTAAATTATTCAAGAAAAGGCCGAAGCAACCACAACTATTGTGAATAGTGTCCCCATGAAGACTGTAATGAAGACAGTGACATCCTTACCGTCTATGTCTCTGCCTCTGATACTTTTAACGTTGTTTGCCTCGGTTTTTCGCAACACGGATGCCTCCGATGTCACTACATCTCGGCTCGATTTTCTGGAACGAAGGATCAAATATCTTGAGCAACGAGCCAAGTCCCAGAGCGCGACGATATAGAAGACCTGTTACGACGCGGCCTCCAGACAGGCGATGATGGATGCGTCCCCAAACGCGACGAAAATAATGTTTGTGTCTTCGAAAAGGACGTCGAATTCTTGTATCGCGATGCAAACCTCGTCTTCGACAGTTCTACCGTTCGTTTCAAGCGGCCGATCAGAGAGAACAATGATGTCGATGGCATTGGAAAGAAAATCAATCAGACTACGTATACCTTCACCTCACAAGTTGTCTTCGATGCAACCGACATCCTTGTTGAAAACTCCAACGTAACTTTCACTGCCGAGCATGATTACAATGCATATGAAAAGAACGAGACACAACTACCTCAACATTACGGATTCGTCAACTTGAACAACACCGAAATAGCCTTGAATAGTTCCCGGCTGCTCGTTACGGGACCCCAAGCCCAGATCTGTCCAATAGGTTGTTGTACGACGATATGACCTACGAAAAGCTATTTTCGATAGTTGCGTTCTCGCACAGTGATCAATATCACAATCAACGATTCCAATACCACTTTCTCTACGGATTCATCCTCTGCGTCCGATGACTCCACTATAGTCTTGAGCTACACCAATATTCCACACAACTATTCTGATATGTTTCAATGCGTTTCTCGAAACACAAGTGCCTCCGATTCTTCCGTTTCCTACGGAGAAAACACAAATGTACAATGGTCCAGTAGTGCGTCCAAGGCGTCATTTATCAAACAGGCCTATCTTTCGCTCGAAGGCTCGTCTCAGGCACTTGGATGACAGTACTTTGGAATTGAAAGGAGACCAAGGACAGCTGATATCTCGAGTATAAGATACCGATATCCGTGGTTATCCTGATGAAAGCGGAAATTCCGATTTATTTCAAAGTCTCTCGAAACAAAGGTGGACGTAAAGTACGAGCAATCTCCTCAACTATGAGATTCCAATCGAACGTGACGTTTACCGGAGACAGTGCGTGACGTCACCTTTGGTAGCACCGGCACGTTCGAGGTGCGAATGGCAAATTTGAGTCGAATGACGAGGCCATGTTTTATTCCATGGGGATATCAAGCTAGATGATGTGCATGTCAATGTCAGGCGTAACAGTAACCTAGTAGTCATCGATGGATCAAATGGAGACGTAAATGCCGGCGTTGAATTAAATTCCGAAACGGCGTGGGATGTTCGTTTCTACTACTGATTTAACTGTAGACAAGGTTTTGGAGGTTTCTGGACAGACAGACTCGGAAATTTTGGATGTTACGGACGTGGTGTGAGCATTGGAGGACGACTCTATTGCAAAAAGGGAGCAACAACCTCGGGCGATAGTACGGTACTAGCAGTGACAGCATCACTTCGTCACGCTCGCCAGAATTACTGAAGGTCGAAGGCAGTGCTTTGATCCAGAGGGATCTAAGAGTTGATGGAAAATTGACGCAACAATCGCAAAACTTTGACGGGGATGTTGTTATTTCGGGTGATGCGAAGATACAAAGTCTAACTGACGGTTTATTCCACAACTAACTACTGTTGGAAGCATCGGGGCTAGCGGTGCAGAGATTACTGGATAACCCACGGCGGAGAGCATCAACTAACGCACAAAATGATTTATCCCTCGATAACTTGGATGTTTCTGGAAAGGCGATCCTTCGCAATCTCGATGTCCCGGGCATTTATTGCTCGAGCTTTTGATGTAACAGTGGAGTCGGATGTCGCAATTAGTGGAACCAACCACTACCACTACCACTACCATCCGAGTTACACGAAGCCTCAAAGCCAGCTCCGGGACCTTCGGTGGACGGCTCACAGCCGACAGCATCAAGTCCGAGGTCGGGGGGGGGGGGGGGGGGGGAGGAGGTACATTTGAACCGACGTAACAGCAGAATCTAACATTGGATGTGGAAGGAAAGTGTCAGCGTGTGCATTGGAGGCAACTTACTTCAACGTCGATGGTTTCTATTGGAAATAATATTGCGTTTGTTCTATGTATGATCTCACCGTGATTGGAACCCTGTACTTCGATCTCTTCTCTCTATCTGCAACAACAACCGCTTCGATTACCAACACAGCCAACAACAAACATCAAGACTTTGACGGTTAGTTGGTACTAACCTTAGTACCGATGCGGATATTTTTGCAGGCAGTTAAATTTGAGTGTTGGTAGTGGTACTTTCGCACCAATCGAGTCCGCCTCTCAAGACATTACGGTTGCTGGAAGGAACTAATACTAGCTACGGTTGCTTGGTACTCTTTCGAACGGCGACTGAACTTTGGCCTTCGGTCAGTGATTCGGCCTCGGTTCGAAGCTTGACGGTTGGTTGGTTGGTTGGTGCGTGCGTGCTAATGACTGCAGATAGAACAGGTTGTTTGAGCGTTGGTGGCATTTTTGCGCCAGCCGATGCTGTTGTTGTTGTTGTATCCACCGTTCGAGATATTACGGTTTCGGGATCGGGGACAGCAACAGCAACAGCAGCAATGGTTGGTGCCAACACTTTCGGCAACTAACTTCCGCTTCGGTGAGCGACACGGCTACGGTGAACAAACACTTTGAGCGTCGGTTGGTTCCAATGTTGTTGTGACTAACTAACTAACGAACGAACGGGCGATTTGATCATCACGGGGGGGAGGTTAGTACGTAACAACCGTACCTTCGAATCGGACTGTGCGTGGTGCAATGCCAGGACGTTAATTAGTACGGTGACCGGGCACGGCGAGTGTTGTCTCTCTTTACTAACAAAACAATCGCTAGCATTACATTGAAATTAGGTAATTGGCGATCTGACTGACGGTCGGAGGTGCAATCAATCATTGTCGATCGAAGCGATGGAATCCAATCCAAATCAATCCAATCGAATCCGACACAAATTATATGGATGGAAACAAGGTCGTGATAATTTAGCCAGCCTCACACAAACACAAACACAAACACAGCACAACACAAACACAAACACAACATACGGAACCTTTCGTAAAATAATAATGATGAGGCACTCGAGTACCGTACGGTACAATACATTCCGCAGAGAGAAGTTGACAGCTACTACTATGCGAGCTAGTCAATCGTTGCCTTGCCCTGTCGAGTGAGTTATAATACATACATAATTATGTGTAACAGCTGCTGCTAGTTTAACAGTTGTTTTGTTTCGCTGCTTGAATCCGATAGATACAGCTGATTTATTGATAGGAGAGCGGAACAGATCGCGGGTTCCATTTTGCACAATACTCAAGATTCATCAAAGCACCCTTTGTTTGTTGGCTCGGTGGCCCTACTACTAGGAACATTCGTCGTAGATGTTTTCGACAACACGCAGAATGCTACTAAAGATCGATTTGCTTTCGTTATCGTTATCGTCGTCGTCGTCGTCGTCGTCGTCGCTGTTGTTGTTTTGCAGGGACGATAGCTGGGCCCCGAGGGACATGGTGCTGGTTTGGGGCTCGGTTTCCTGCAACAACGCCCGAACGCCGCGTTGTTGTTGTTGTTGTTGTTGTTGGTTCAGTTTCATCGCTGTTCGTTCCCGGGCGCGTCGCAGTGCGTTGTTGTAGATGTCGTCCCGGCTTCGCTCCCCCACCGATGCCGATGCCAATGGCGATGCCAATTTTGGCGAATGCTGCTGGCTGGATTCCAGTGTGTTCTCGCTCCGAGACAAGCTGTTGCGTCTGAGGAGTCGCGATCGTCGTCTCACGACGGGACTGAAATCGCGTTTGATGTTGTCGTATTGTTTTCGGAGGGAATGAGGGGAGTGCGAGCTGCTCCGTTGGTATGGTGGTGGCGGTGGCGGCGGCGGCGGCGGCGGTGGTGATGGCGGTGGCAAGGATTCGTTCTCGGTCTCGGGGTCTCTCACAACAACAGCTGCTTTACGGGATGTTCGCGTTGTTGTCGTGTTGTGCTTGAGGCGAAGACGACCGGGAGACAGAGAGAATCTTCGCTTGGGTTTTTCTGTTTCTGTTTTTGCATTGGTTTTTGTGTTTGTATTTGTTTTGTCGCAAGATGCCACGTGATCCATGGTCCGCCGTCGTCCGACCGGACTCCGACGACGACGACGATTCTCGTTTGCGGGATTGTAGTAGTATTGTCCGTTCGCGTTCGAATTCGCGTTCGCGTTCGCGTTCGCGTTCGCGTTCTCGTTCGTAGCAACAGCAACAGCAACAGCAACAGTTGCGGGGGCGACAACCACTGATGATCTTCCGCGATTGTTGTTGTTGTTGTACTGGGAGCTGCTGCTGCAACCAGTGGTCGCCACGCTGTTGTTGTTGTTGTTGTTGTTGTTGTTGTAAGCGAGACTTTTGTTTCGGGATACTTGTCTCGGTCGACAACAAGCATCCTGCGATTTGTGTTTGTTGCTGTTGTTGTGGTTGTGGTTGTTGTTGTTGTGGTTGTAGCGGATCCGTTGTGAAGAAGAGGCTGTCGGTGCAAAAGTTGGGGCCAGATACTGCATCGTTAGATAATCGACGCCGTCGTCGTCGTCGTCGTTGTCGTCCATCATGTGGCTCGCATAAAGTTTCCGCTTGATCATATCCCTGCGTTCACTGGACATTGCCTCTGCTGCCTCATCGTTTATGTACGATTTCTTCTTCCTGCCGTTGCTACAACTAACAACACTTGCTAGTAGAAGGTACGGCATGGTTTTCTGTGATAGCGGATGAATGCGTTGCTTGTTCACAGCTGTTGTGCTTATTGATTGACTTATTGACTTATTGATTGTTTGATTGATTGTTTGATTGATTGTTTGATTGATTGTTTGATTGATTGATGTTTTGGCCGTTGTGTTGCGTGTCCGTGGCTGCGATTGTTCGCGGATCCTCTTTTCTTGCGCCTGGCCAACACCTGTCCTTGCACCAATAATAACACGAGATAGGAAACAAAAAATTTATGTATTTGCCCTTCTACGTACGAACTTGTGTGAGTTCGTTTCGTTTGGTTTCGTTTCGTTTCGGAATGCTATTATGACCCAGTTGTTACTCTTGCTACTTTTATTACGAAGTACTATTTTTTGTGTATGTCTGTTGGGAATGTTGTATGTGCCTTGAAGCGACGTAGTCGTGAGTGAAATACTGAACTACCGTGCGGTACTTCTAATATCTACAGTGGAGACAGAACGAACAACACAATCATTGATACAGTTGTAGTAAACGATTTGGTGGACTGAGAAGAGTGAGAAGAAGTAAGATTACATGATATTTTTGACAATATTCGCTCCATTAAATACGTACCTTGAATCAATCGGGTTTGAATCAATCTTAGCAGCACAAGATTTTGCAACGCGATGAACACCATTCGCCTTCGAAAGAAAATTCGATACTACACTATACTCCTCCTTGTTGAAATTCATTAGGCTTAAGCAAGTCATGCCTAGGCTTAGTTTTTGTTACCGCTATATTCACTGAAATCAAGGACCCTTTTAGCGGCTTCTGGTTGAACATGCTATCATGATATAAGCCATGCCCTTCTACAATCTTGAGAGAACAATGCAAAAAGTGGTTTAGCGTCTCACTTCAATCATGTTTCCGGTTTGTGTGTGTGTTTGCAGAACCGCCGTTTCGAATCTTAAACTGAAAGCGCGATCCCATCTCTGAACGACACATGATTCATGGATGCCCTGTCAAACCAAAGTCTAGAAAATAAAGCGGGACTTCGGTACGAGTAGTAGTACCGTAATCGTAGTACCGGACAGTAAGCACTGCTGTACATACGGTACATCATACTAGTCTCAGAAGAAGGTATTTTCGTCATATGTTTGTTGAACAACTGGCAGTCTAGTAGTAGTGTACCGGTACCGGTACAGGTACAATAAAATAATTAGAGAATAAATACTACTACTAGGTTAGTAGAGAAAAGTCAGACCTCAGTCTTAACGATTCTTGCGCGCAGTTTAATGGTTAACGGTAAAATCCTCTGACTTGGTACTAGAATAACAAGAACCAGCAGCACTTTCAGCAATTCTTACAACCAATGAGAAAATAGGCTCGCGAACATGATCATCATGTGACACGAACATGTTGTGACGGTGACATCGCCAGGCCCTCCAACAATACTCTACTTATTCTTCAGCCAATCAGCTTTCAGAAGGCTAGGGCGCACGGACCAGCAGCAGACCCACAAACACAACAAAGCAACACATACAGCACTTTGATTCCAACAAACCAAACATGAAGACGACACAAAAAATGGCGAAAACAAATGCGTTGCAACAACAAGACAACAACAAGCAAGCACACTTCTTATAGTACCCACAAACAACACCCATCCATCCTCAACAAAACACTCCCCTTGGTCTCCAGCAAGCAAAGAACAAATGTCTTACACAACAACAAGTGGTGGTATATTTTTCAAAGCAGCAAGCAAGGCAAGTCCAACATGATGATGACAATGGTGATGGCATTCCAATTAATACTCCAGAACTTGCCTACGGTCAAAAAGGGGAAGAAGAATTCCTTCGGTATTGCACCAGTGTATTTTCTTCCTGTGGTTACTACTCTACTCAAAAAGTAGTAACTGAAGAAAATGTCTTTGGCTTCCTGCCTTTCTATCAGGCCTATCAAACGCCAAGGACAAGAGGTTGTAAGAAGCGACAATCCTGAACACAAATTTTTGACATCGATGAATACCACACCGTGATGGCAAAATACTACAGGGATCATGCTGGCGCTGGTGCTTCTTGTGAGTTGATGCTGGAGTCAGACCCTGTAGGTTATGATACGCTGAATCAATACTTCTGTTCCATCCTCAAAATAGTGCGGCATCAGAGGCAGGAGCGAGTCAGAATGCCAGTACTCTTACAAAGGAGCACGACCTTTGTACTGACTGTCAGGGTTACACAGCAGTTGCTCTGCATTGTCCAAGTAAGAAAGAAGAAACAGATCAAGAAGATGCGACACAACAAGAAATCCAATCACGCGTTGTTGCTGTATATGACGGTGAAAAGCATCAACCATATTGAGGCTTTCTTGTTCTCTAAGCATTGGTACAAACATAACTACCACGTTGCTGCCTTGAGGGATCAATTCTGTTTCCTTATGACGCATTGTGGTGTTCTAAGCGGCAAGTCCTTCTTATTCAAATGCAAATTGCTGGATCTGTGCAGCAGCAGCAGCATCAAATCTGATGACGAATGCGCACACTCCTGCCTTATCTTTGTGATGCAAATCATGACAGGGAAAACAAACCGTCAGAGAACTTTGTATCGACGTGTTTTGAGACACAGAGACGTTAACATGTGTCCCATTGGTGGCGCATTGGGCTTCTACTACTTGGTGGCACAATTCCATTCAATGGGAGAGCTTTTTCGATATGGCTTTGCGGATAATGCCTCATGCTGGTTCAACGCCAAAGTATTCACTGATTGTAATAACTCACAGAATGACCATCCGAAAACCATGCAGACAGCATGCAAGGCCTTGGGCGTCCTATCAAAGCATTTGGTTCACTTTGGCCGTGGTGCAGGTGCGGTTTCATGCAAAATTCAAGAGATGGATCCACAGTACATCAAGATGATCGGAAATTGGAACCTTGACGTCAGAGAAGATCGATGTTCCTCAAAACTCCCAATGAAGCGGGCTGTGCGGGTCTAAGCTGGACATGGGCAAGACAAAGGCAGCTTCGTCTTGCCCCAAGGTACCATCGACCCACCTCCAGAGCTTTGTCGTCAAGTGTTATCGTTCCTTGACAAGGCAATAGACACAATCAAAAATGTCTGCAAGAAGCCAACTGCTCAAGTATTCTTCAAGCTCCTGTTGAATTTGCAATGTGTCGTACTGCAGGATGCCGTGGTCTTGATACACAAAGGAAGACAAAATTGCCTCTTCTACTTGCCCATTTTCAACACCAAATTGTTCCACACTTATCAAGCAGGTAGTTGTTGAAGAGGTTATGGGAGGGGGAGACAACAAGAAGAGAGGTGGCTCAATTCCAACGGAGTATGGATGTGGCAGCTTCCGGGGTTTCGCGACCGCCTTCACAACATTCATTCCAAAGTCTATAATGTTTCAAAGGATGTTACACGGATAGACACTAAGGTTAGCAAATTTGAAGAGAAACAAGATGCCATAGACCAACAATTGCACCATTTCCTGCAGCACATGGCTTCCTTTTGTCTCCCAACAGAAGCAGAAGCAACAACAAGAACAACAATTGGCGCGACGGGTAGTACTAACCTTCAAAAAACGTTGATCCAACAGCATTTGGTGGTTTCCTCAATGTGGAAGGAGTGGTTCGGGCTTGAGGACTTCAAAGAAGATGACTTCTCTGAAGGGATTGAAGTGATTAAAAAAAGAGATCCGGCAATTGATGGAGGAAGCATTATAATGAGGCTGAGCAGAAGCAGTTCTTGTGACTCAAGTGTATTATAGAATTCATGAAGGGGAGAGTTGATTCTGGAGAATCCTTAGAGGCAATTCTGGAGGAAGGTGATGCTTTAATGAAGACAAAGACCACACTGACATCACTCCACAACCATGTCCTGAAGGCTAAGTTGTTTCGATTTGTTAGTCCAACCACCACCGACCAATCGACAATCAATTTGTGGTCCATCCCCAAAGCATCAGCAAACACTTTGCAAACGGTTTGACTTGTAGATTGTTCATTGGAGAGGAGAGTCGTCAAGTGGAGAGGAGAGGAGAGGAGAGGAGAGTTGTCGATTGGAGAGCCAATTGGAGAGCTGATTGGATTGGAGAGAAGAACCGCCAATTGGAGAGTCGATTCGATTGGAGAGGAGAGGAGAGCCGCGGATTGGAGAGTCAATTCAATTGGAGACGAGAGTCGCTGATTGGAGAGGAGAGTCAATTGGAGAGCAGCTTGGAGAGCAGCTTGGATAGCAGATTGGAGTGCCGGTTGTTGATTGTTCTGACAAATCCCATGGTTGATTGCATTTGACGATTCGAAAACTGTTTTGCTTAGCATCAGTTTAGTCTATTGTTGGTGGAGGAGAAATCCCATGGTCGATTCCATTCCAAGAATATTTGGTTTAGCAAAGTTTTCAGAGCCAAAAAGGATGCAGAGTTTTGTTCCAAATTAGAAATTATGAGCACTTTGTTGCAAAAGTAGAAATTATGAAGTGGAATCAGACGTTATCTAGTAAAAGTGCGTGTTACGTAGTGGAATACATGCAAATTGCAAATTGGAGTTTCTTCCTTTTGCAAATCACTCCAAGCAATCGTGTCAACTGATCGTTTCATTTCGTAAGTACCGGTACGGTAGTAGTCTTCGAAGGTGTTTTGTCAAATGTTGGTTGAACTCAATGCAATAATGTTGGAGGGATTGTTGTCAAACAGCCTGCATTTGACACCAAGGTTGAGGAAAGGACCTTGGCCTACTATCTAGAAGACGAGGGCCTTGTTGGTCAACTTAGATGAAACTTCAATCCATTGTTCCAATCCGTCACTGGGAAAGACATCACGTTTGGAAAGTAATCATACAGAACATTATTGGTTTCACAAATTGTCAATCAATTGCGTCTAATAGCTCTTTCAAAGTTCTCAAAAAAATAATACCATAAATCTAAAAGTCCTTACAAATACTTAGTAGTAATTATGTTCTCGTCTTATTTTTGTTACTTAATACCAGGTATGTTGATCTGGTCTGCCAACTGCGGATTCGTCCACTTCGTTTCATGACTACGCGTTACGTGTAAATTAATATACATTTTTCAAAAGATAGTACAAGAGAGTACATTTAAAAGAACATCAGGAAAACAATAGAGAGAGAGAGAGAGAGAGGCACTTTCCTCTCAGGATAGATAACTATTGAAATTTAGTAATCGGAGAAAAGACCTCTCCTTGTAATGAAAGGAGATATCAGGTGAAGAAATTGGCAGCATCAAGGCTTCAATGAGCTTCATTAATTACTTGTTGGTAAGCAATTCATGTCCACGTTGGAAGTGATGAAAATGGGTGATGAAAACAGTTCGGTTTCGGATTCCAAATCATCGGTAATGTTTTTCATTTTTTTCGCTTTCTCTAGTTATCACTGTACTTCGGTTCCAATTCGGTGCTCAATACGCAAATCGCGACTCGCGTTCGTCCCTTGACACCACATTGTTGTCTTCCCGGATGGTCGAGTCGATTGTGACGAGCCCCACCTCCCATTCCAGGTTTCGATGATCGTCCGGTATCCGATAGAGTTTTCGCGACTTGGGTCCGTGACCCAGCACCGGTGGTATTCGCAACACTCGCTTTTCTCCCGGGCACATGTCGTAGAGCCCCTGGTCGACGCCAGGGATGACGTCACCGCTACCCAACACCATCTGGTAAGGACGGTTGCCTGTTCCGCGAAAGGCCGAGGCATCGTAAATCACCTTTTTACCCGTATCGGCTTCGACGTACGACGCCTCGTAGTCGATTTCTAATACGTCGTTCCGTCGCGACTTGATGGCACATTCGTTCGAAGTTTGTCGAACGGTCGTGATGCTGTATTCCACTCTTCTCGATGGTTGGATCTGCTGCGATGTGGTATATTGTTGCTTGCCATCGATGTTGCCGCTAACGTTGGCATTGGTATTGGCATTGGTTTCTGTTTGTTGAGCGAGATCCAGGGCATCCTTGGGAGTCACAATGCTCGTTCCCAGATCCGATATGGCATCCCCAACGGCCGCCAAATTCGCGAATCGGATCTCTAGTGGATAGGGTCCGGTTCGAAGCCGTTGGACGAGTTCCCTCGAGGTATAACCACTGCCGTTTTCCGACCGCAGGATCATTCCTTCTCTCAACAACCGATTATTTTTGTTGGGCGTCACGATGCGACGGATGGCAACGATGTTCTGCCCACGGAGGATCGTGTCATAAATTTCGACACCCAGGGAATCATTTGGCGATTCGAGTCGAACCGCAACAATTCCCGTGTTGTCGGCGGCGTCCTCGCCGGAGGCGTTCGCAATCTCGGGAAGCTGCCAGATAATCGACGATGCCGTCGTCGCTACACACACCGATTCGAACAAAAGACGACGCCTGTTTGTGAGGGCTCCAAAGTCGTGTGTTGGTGCTTTTGGTGCAGAACGGTGTTGGTTTGGGTTCGGGTTTAGGTTCGGGTTTAGGTTCGGGTTTGGGTTCGCGTTCGAGTTTTGTGCAGAAGGACGCTTGCGTTGGTAATGAATGAAATGGGAAATCCGATTCCAAAACGTGGTGTCGTGATGGACGTTCAACGACCGGCAGTTTGTTGCCTGCAACAGCAGTATTGTTGCAACAAATAATCTTGACCGCAAACAAAATGAGTTCAGACTCGAGATCGGTGTAGTCTTCCTGAAAGGCAATCGACGAACAAGCACCTGCCCACCGCCTGCCGCGTTTGCTGCATTGCGTTCCTGTGTCATACTATTATATTAATTTGTTATTGATCGCTCTCGTTTCGTGCGATTGCGGACAGGTGTGCAGTGTTGTCTTGTCTCAATGGTCGAGTGGCGCTCGTGAGAGGATCGGTGATTGTGAACGGCGAAAGCGGGCGTGATGCCTTAGGATTTGGCTTGCGGTGCGGTGCTGTACAGGGATGATGCTGTTGTTCCACCAGAATTCGATTGTTCAAAGAAGACGTTCGACGTTGCGTTGTCTGATTCATGTAATAACTGAGTTTGGGGTTTGGATGGAAAGATCTTTCGTCGCAAGTCGGATAGGGTCGTACGAGTACTCGTACCGTACTCGTACGAGTACTCGTATCATAATATCAGTCTTTCCACGAATGCCTTTTTCAAAGGAGTACGTACATCGTACCGGTGCATACGGTAGTATGGTGCAAACATAGTTCTTGCACCGTACGTTGTACCGGTACAGGTATGTACCGTACGTCGGTATGATGATAACGAGTAATGACCAAAAAATAAGTACAAGTACCGGTACGATGACAAAATCGAAGGAAGATGAATGATTTTGCAGTTACAGTATTGATGATTGAATGGTATCTTTCGGAGGTACCGTGCCGTAAGACGTCGATGTCTAAAAAATGAATACTCGATGAATCAAAATCATCCTCGTGTCAACTCTCGATTTCCACGCTGAATCAATCACAAATCTTCTACGGTACGGTATCGTCAAATCGTCAAATCGTGCCAATCAATATTGTATTGACATAACGTTACATTAGAAATACCGTGAATTCTGATAAGGTCTGGCCTCATACTTCTACAGTGCACCGATTTCCCTCATCAACATGTTGTCTTCATTGAAATTGTACTCGTGGCTTATCGTGCTTCCGGTGGCCTCCGCCTTTCTGCCTCCGAATGGCATCACCAACACGATAAAAATCGACTTGGGGGCTTCTTCCACACCCCTCCCGTCTCTCGATCACTTTTTCCTCATTTCGGGGACCTCGCCTGATCCCACAGCGGTAGCTGCTGCGGCAGCCACCGCCGGTGTTCCCAATCCATCCACTTTGTTCAACGGAAACGTCGGCGAGGTCGTCAGGAACATTGCGTTCGGCGTCACAGCCATTATCTTCTTGTTCGCCGGTCTAACATACATCGCTGCAGCGGTCCTCGTCCCGGCTGGTGCCCAGCAGCTGGAGATTGAGTGCACGGCTCTGATTCCCAACACCTGGAATGAATACGTCGGCAAGCTGGAGGAAGGTCAGGAAATGAAGGACCGACCGGATCTCATGTTCGAGCTCGGATTGCTGCTGAACAAGTGCAAGGCCGATCGGTTGGAGCAAGTGTGTCTCGAATCCAAGCTGGCACCCGACCTTTGGAAAAAATACCAAGACATGCTGGGACCGGATCAACAGCTTCAGGACCGACCGGAGCTGATTGCTGCCCTCAACGCCGACGTCGGCATGCGTGCCGCCCAGGTTCTGAAGGAAAACACCAACGTGTGCCCGAGCGAAAAGTGGGAAGCATACGAGCAAAAGGCTGACGGAAAAGAAGGCCTGGCGGATAGACCGGATTTGCTGGAAGAATTGGCCCAGGAACTGGGATACTCCGACCTGCTTGCCGCCGTCGCGGCGTGCTTGTTGGGAGAAGAGCGAAGCACTGGTAATATGGATGTCATTGATGCTGATGTAGTGGAAGGCGATGCGAGAGGCGATGCCTCCACGATATCCGGAATCACCGAAATCCGACGGAATGATGGCAATCAATGGGATTAATAGAAAGAAGAACGAAAGGAAAGGAAAGGAATGAAACACGTTATCCGGTAAACGGGTCCCAGCACGATAGAGGAGAAGGGAAAGAACGAGAAATGATGCAGGCTCGACCCGAGGACAAGAAATTAAAAAACGATGGAAAACGAAACGTTCTGTGCAACACTTGCAAGTGATTGCATTATTATTTGTTCAAAGCACTACTCGTACTTACAGCAACACGTGTGAAGCTATGATAGCGAGAACAATGATAGTAAAGTTATGAGAAAGTGCACCTCGAAAAATATCCATAAATGAAAAGGAAAAATACACCACGGCACAGCATGCAATGGATACTTGAGGTTTGGACTTTTGACCGTTTCATCTTGAAAAGAAAAAGTTACTCCGTGTCAGAGAACGCGAGGCTACCTGTCAAACACTCCACATGTTTTCATTATAGTATAAGTTATGGCTGACTCTGAGTCTGTGATACAACTATCCTAGACAATGCAATGTTGTTTTCATGAATCTTCTGAATGAAATGGCATTCCGTTTGGGATGTTGTTCTTGGTCATGTCGAAAATGTGGACTAGATATGTTGAATCTGTTGCTAGCTTTCTTTTCAGGAGGGGGCATCTTGAACCTATGAACTGGGAGGATATTATTTCTTGACGTTTGCTTAATTCACAATTACCCTGAAGTAATGTGCCACATAGTTAGTACTTCAGTAAAATGCCTGTTATACCCATAAGATTTCTGGCGGACTACTACTTATATTTGTGAAAAAGTGCTAATGGATGAAGGTGGTGATTGCTGCTTGGGTTTGGCTAAATGGAGAGCTATTGTGGTAGTATCTGCAGCAAAAACACGATATCAAGGACATGGAGACTAAGAGCTAATTTAGAATTGTCTTCACACTCCCAAGATTATTATTCTTGTAGAGTAAGAACACATATGTTGAAGTAGCTGTGATAGCCACATCTGTGCAGGGTGGTAAAACATAATGAATTTTGCCGTATCTTCAATCCCGTTTTGTATGGTAAGTGCTAAATGAGTTGTGGAAGTGAATGATATTTAGTATCCCTATCACTGATGAGTTTTATTTTCATGGTTTGTGCTGGGACATGTGGTAGCAAATCAGATCTTTGGAACACACAATAGCAACTTGTTTTGGAAATTGGCTCAAACGAGATCCAAACCAAGAAGGTCTCCAAGGCATTCAATAATATTTTCTTAACTTAGTGTCAAAGTCTCAAGTTTGTTTTACGCCCAGATCTCTCTTCGTTGGCTGCTTTTCAGACTTATTCCATTTCTGAAAAATGCTTGGCAACACATGGCAAAAAATACAATCACATACCCACATATTAGGTTATTCCTTCTTCCCAGCTTATCTTTCTATTACACAAGAAGTGTTGAAAGTAAAACCAGCTTGTTTTGTAGCTTCTTGTTTCAATATGGAGTTAAAGTAGAGTTGTTGACAAGTATGAGCACAGTGCTCTCGAGACATACAAACATCCATCAACATGATTATATCCTCTTCCTGTATCATTTCTCATTTAAACCTTTGTACAAGGTTTCTTGTGTTAATATTGTCATTTTGCTACATTTCTATTCTTTTTTCAGGTCAAATCTTACCCTTTTACTCGTGTGTGGTATTTTTGCCATTCTTGATGCTTGGCTCGTGTTTACTGGCTTTTTAATCATAGGGGTATGCATTATGTTCAATCTACCAGTTTGTATGTCAGGTAATATTCCATTTTCCTGTTTGTTGTGCTTCTCATTATAACTGTTTATTTCACTATTGTGCTGACTCATTTCACTTCTGGTGGTAGTTTACCTGGTCAGTGTAAAGTGTCTTTCATGAGTATCCAGTTTTAGTGATAGCCGGACTTAATATCTCTACGAATAATAAGAACACAAATTGAATGTATCTCATTTTATAATGACAGTGCTAGGGTGGGCTCTGACAGACATGGCCACCAATACAACATTTGTATCTGCTTTGGTATTCAAAGTCTTGCAATTTTTGTTTTGGCATTTGGGGGGAACATGGCATAGTATGACATGGTATGGCATGGCATGATCTGACATAGGATAGCATAGCATGGAATGTGTAGCATGAAAGGGCAGTATGACTCGTACAGTATGCATTATTCCGAGGAAATAATCATGTTCTTGCAGCAGATGATTACAAAAAACTCTTTAGAGAACCATTAATGTAATCCACTCATACAATTTATCCTGTTTGGTCTTGTCTAATTAGTACCATTTGTTTGCTCCACACAAAACCATGTCTGCTCCTGCTTGTTCACTCAGTACAAAAGAATATGAAACAAGTGTGTTACTATGGAGCATAATCATTATGCTAGCAGAATTTCTGCAAAGGCACAAATTATATTGGTATGCAAATCCCAGCTAGTTTCTTTTGCTTGTTTTGAAGTTAAAGTAGAGATATTTACAAGTATGAGCATAAGGTCCATGTTGGTCATATCTCTTAGGATACCCCCTGTTATACTCTCATCCCGTGTCATTCCTTGTGTGAACCCTCCTGGGGTGTGTATTGTGTTAGTCTCTTCGTTTTCCTTGATTCTGATTTGTTAAGTTGAATCTTACTTTCTTACTCGTGAATTGTATTTTCATCTACCTTGATGCTTGACTTGTGACAACTGCCTTTTTAGTCATAGGAGGGAACACTGTGTGACCACATGTTGTATTGATCCTAACAGGATATCACTTACCACCTTTCTCGTTATTTACCCACACTAGTCTTGTCATACCTGGTGGGATTAAAAACCCGGGCCTTCTTACTCCAACTGCCAGTTATATTATCACTTTCATAATAATTACCAGTACCGGTGATCCTGATAATTACCTGGCCTCGACAATATTTTCACTATCATTATATTTTCCTGTATTAATGATGTTCCTGACAGAAAAATACCAACTGGTTTTAGATCCACCAGCTGGTCTGTTTACCCTGTTGGTGTTCAGGCTTACCAGCATGTTTTCCCTTATCAGGTTTACCTAGTAGTACTATTGGGCACTTCATCATAATTAAGTATGTCTGGAAATCAATATCATCCATAATCTTTCCTGTGACTCTAACTCTTTGGAGCTGTCACCTACATTAATGATTGAAGGGACATTCATGTACGGAGCAGAGTTGTATGTGGCTTCAGCTCATTCTAGTACAGGGCAAACAGAAATACAAACAAGCTGGAATACCAGAGAGTTGTAGTCATTCATTAATTTGGCAAGACTGTGTTTTAAGCCTTCCTATCAAGAGTGTAACACATTGAAGCTACGTAAAGTATTGCATCAAAAGATACACAACTTACTCTGAAGTATATAATTATGCAACCATACACTGATACAAGTGGATGGTACACACACATATTGAATATGTATTCAAAATGGATAGCAGCACCTGTGATTAAGCTTCTTGGCACTGCTTGATTGCTCATTATTTCTCCTTCAAAGATTCTATTCCTATTCCATGAATTACAAATCCAGCATAATTGTGACTCCTGTTCAATGACTGAAATCCAAATCAGTGTGTTAAACAGTAACTACTGCAACAAACCACGGGGCAAAAATGACCCTCCTTCTCCACAGCTTTCCTAACGCTTGGATCAAAGACTACTATGGAGTGATCCCAAGCAGCATCAATGAAAATACCATGGTAGTATCATTGACAACATGGCAAGTAATGAAGGACAGCGCCAATACCAGAAGCAATAACAGGTAACATAATGGGAGACATCCTAATTCAAATGCTACCCATGTGGGAGTGACTCTCTAAGCTGTAATCTGATGTTAAAATAGAAAGTGAGACAATAGAGTATCTTACCGATGTTTATCGAAACTAAGCTAAGTGTGTGCCATTGAGGAATGTAGTGTTTCGTTGAGAAATGAAGTGTTCCAGTGAGAAGGAACCAATTGTGTTGCTGGTACATATAATATATATATATATATATATATATTGTATGTATGAATGTAGTGTGTGTAAGTGAGAAAGTGTCCTGCGGACAACAATCCAGGCAATAAGCACAAAAACAACAAGGACAATGGTAACACAGCAAAATCCATTCCTTCCTACGTCACACATTCCCACACAACTGTCATGATTCATCTGATTGCCCACAACATTGCTATCCTAAGCAAAACAAGAAGAAACATGATAATAATTGCAACAACCGGAGCCAGAATACCAGCAGCAGCAACAACAAGAACAACACTGCCTGGCGGATCACCTGCTACCAACAAAAAGTCCTCCCAAGCCCACATGCAAACGGCCATCATGGATTCCTCCCAGCCATAGCCATCATGGAGGCAAATAGCAAAACAGAATGAGCATGACTGGCGGCCTTCAGATCTGACGAGGTTCACACGCAGTCACCCTGCCCCCACTTGCACATCAGGATCTCCCGTCAATTCAAGATGAAGAAAAAGAAAGATGTGCCTTGCCTGTCAGTTCAAAATGGAAAAAGTACGATTCCCTGGTATCCCGGAGAGTGTGCGTCAGCCGAGAATCGAACTCGGGGCCCAACGATGGCAACGTTGGATTTTACCACTAAACCACTGTCGCTGCTTGATGCGTGACGTTGATAATTAAATACATAAAAAATAAATTTTTCAAAAAAACCTCATGATACCGTTCCTGTTTTATCTCAAGATGTCAATAGTGTTCCATACGGTAGTTCATGCCAACAAAGGAATAATCGATCACGAAAATAACTTGGCTACAGTCTAATAACAGAGTTTCGCAGTTACTAATACTTGTGTGGAAGAACGGTTGCGGCGAAGACCGTAAATAAGAAGTGAGTACCGTACAAACGAAACGAGACAAAGTCTCGCACGAAAACATCCCAACGCTATTCTGCTGCTTTCATCGACAGCGTCCCCGTGTACACCAGCACCATTTTGCCTTGAAGCAAGACCGGATTGGACCTTGTTCCCTCGCGCGCGTAACCTCCACGATCCGAGTGGATCCTGTGGAGGCTCACTTCTCGAGATGTCGGAGCAGAAGCACGTTCGGTAGAAAACAATTGGTGGCGAATACATCCGGAAACTATGACTACACGCGTCCACGTAAACGTCCACGTCCACGAATTCCTTTTCTTTTCTTTTATTTCCAAACACACGTAGAGAGTATTCATAATTTCTACGCAACAAGCGGCTACTCTATTCTTCTGCAGCACCAAAGACGTAGTCTACCAATTCCTTCAGGTAGGTTCCCGGTTCTTCCCGTGTGTCGTTGCAGTTGTCGTTGGAATCCAGGATTCCGTCCCGGAATAAGAGCGAGCTGTCCATGGAGATGTCCAGCGGACTCTGTGGCGACTTCTGTTCGGTCGCCAGCAACAACTCGGGGTCGTATCCGAACCGATCAAAGACGGCCCTGGCCATGTCCATTCGGTGTACCCGGCAGGGTCCCCCCATGTTGTATATCACTGTTCTCCTGGAATAGTCTTCGTCGTCGTCGTCGTTGTCGTTGGATCCCTCCTCCGTTCCCATCCCCAACACCTTGCGGGCAATGATTCCATCGATGGTGTCCACGACGCGGTCGACCCGCACCACGGATCGGTATTCATTGGTGTAAAAGGTCGTCGGCTGCTTGCCTTCCCCCCGGGACCGGCAAAAGTCCAGAAAAGTTCCGTGGGCGCAGTCCGGAGCGATCGGGGCCTCCGGGCCGAGAATGATGCTCGATCGCAGGGCAAAGCACAAACAAGCGTTTGACGTTGACGATCGTATTGATTGTAGAAGATATTGTTCCAGTTCCAGCTTGGTTTGTCCGTAGACATTGGCGGGATTCAACCCGCCTCGTTCGGTTTCCGTTTCGCGATACAACGCGCCGACCTCCTGTTTTCCGTCGTACACCTGGTCGGTCGACAGGGCCACAATGGCGGCCCGCGGTCGTGACGGAAGCAACGCGCCGACGCTAACGCTAATGCCGCGCCCGCTGTCGCTGTCCTGCGTTAGCAGCTTTGGCCAGACCCAGGAACGCATCGAAAAACGCCACGGGAACGTTGATGGCCCTGGCGCGATCGGGGTCTTCCTGGCACAGCCGCGGACTCGAGAGTGCGGCGGCGTGGACCACGATGTTCACGGCGGCGGCGTTCTTCTTTCCGGAATTCACATTCGCATTCGCATTCGCATTCATATTATTCACATCCCCACCCAAGAGTTCGGCAATGTCGTTCGGGTCGGTCAGATCGATCGATCGCACCGTCACGTCGGAGATTCCTCCACATCCACATCCACCCCCGCTCCGCTGGTTGGCGCAAAACTCCCGAACGGCACCGGGAAATCCTTCGGACCGGTGGTAGAGGGCCGTTATCTTGGTTTGATAGTGCGTTGTTGCTGTTGCTGTTGTTGTTGTTGTTGTTGCTGTTGTTGTTGAGCCTTTGCTTCGCACGCCCAGCTCCAGGCCGTGCGTGATCCAGTGAGCGAGCAGGTGCTGACCCAGGTATCCAGACGCTCCGGTCAAGAGGATGTGGACGAGAACGGTGTCGACGTCATCGTTGTCGACACCATCGGTGCACGCTGGTGTTTTGGTCATGGTACTGGTATAGTACCCGGTATTGTCGTGTCGATATGAAGGGGAAGGGATGATAATATCCTTCGACAACTAAGATTAGCACTTCTACTACCGCTAGTACGAGTACGTCTTACGAGTACGTCTTACGAGTACAAGTACGAGTAATCTTACGGTATTCCAGTCCATTGGGTACGACTCATATTCCGTCGATTGGATACGAGTAATTGAGTGATTCCCACCTAAGGAAAACGAATATAATTGATAAAAAAACACATAAAAAGTATGTGTTTTCTATATAGATTTATCCATTTCTGAATAAAAACTGTCAGTCGACATGTGTCCGACTGACAGTTTTTATTCACTTTTTTAACACTGAATAGATTTCAACGGAATCTTAAAATCAAAGATTTCAGTCATCCAACGGACGAATCAGTCATATGCCTCTGTTGTTGTTAAGTGGTAAAAACAATTTCACTTAAGGGTGCAAAAGAAACGGGTTAAAAGATTCGAACCAAGGCATCCTTAAAAACCAGATTAATAAGTAAACACTTGGAGCCCATATGTGCATTCAAAATAGTACATATAGGAGCCCGTGAGGAAGTTACTTATTGCAATCATGAAAATCAATACCGGATCGGAATGGACCTCATTTATTCCATATATTCTGATCAAGGAAAGGCCTAGTAGAAGACTGATATCATCGAATGCCATCCTTGAATACTTAACAGGCTTGCTTGCCAAAATAGGCCGGTAGGTGGCGCGGGTAGTGATTAAACAGAGAGTTACTGTTTCTTCTTCAGGGAATTCCAAGTTCCAAATTTGTCACTTAATAAAACTATTGGTCAGTTGGGTGTGCTAAAAAAGTATAAATTCTATTCACTTCCGAATACTTTCTATTAACTTTTCATTCTATTCACTTTCCTTAGGTGGGAATCACTCATTACAAAAACGATGACTCCTGGATCCTGGATCTTACGGGCGACTGGTAAGACTCGTACGAGTACCCCTCCTAAGTCTACCTAGGAGCCTAGATAACTGATACCGCTGCTTCATACATGGAACTGGTGTCCTTCCTACCCTTTGAATGTTGGGCAAGACAAAGGACAAGCCAAAACAGGAGGACACATGGTCCCAGCAGTCCTCTTCGCATGACCTGCCAAAGACAAAGAAGCACACACTAGGTACTGTATGATGCGTTGGCCCCAACGGTAAGTAGGTATGAAACAGAGAAGCCGGACGACAGAAGCCTGTAGTATGTGACGCACGTAGTATTACAGCAGAACAACAGAACCCTGCTTGGGCGAGTCCCGGACAGCCTTTGACCAAAGACGGTGTCTAGGCAGCGGGGCAGTGGTGCCCTGAATCTCACCATGACGCCGTCTACCTCCTTTTTGCCAATCCACTGGGGCATCTCCGGACACTCCTCCTGGTGCCCATAACAGGACGCCGCCAGTAATCCTGCTCAGACACCCCAGCACCAAACGTGAGCGCACCATCCCCTCTTCTTCCTCCTCAATCACTTATTCCTTGCCAGCCAATCCACACATCAACTTGACAGACCCCACCGGCCCACCTAATCATGATGATTCCAGCTCAGACACCCATCATGCTTGTTGCCACTTGAACTCGTCCGACTTCAGTATCCCCAACCCAGCTATTGGCTCCCCCATGACCTTCTGATTTCTCATTCCCGTTATGACTCCCCACTCCCCCCCTCCCTCAGCACCTGCCAGCATTGTCCCCAAGAAGGGCAAGGGAAAGGAATACTACCACCACCAGGTCACCTTTGTCACCAGGAACAAAGTCTACACCAATGCTAATGCCTTTGGCCCTAAAAATGATCAGACCTTGCACATGCATGCCTTGCCAAGTAAAATACTCTCTTCACGGCCCAGTGCTTCAAAAATATTGGTGCCCTCCTGCTTGTCTACACTGATTTATCATGCTTCTATGCTCTGTTGCCCCTCACCTCCATGACTAACAACCTTACCCAGGCCTACACAGTATTCCACGTCATTGCCTTGAGCGCCATGTTTTCCAAGCTTGCACTTGCTGCTGTCCAGTCCCTCTGCAATGACACCACTACCAAAACCAGCCCATCATCTGGCACCCCTAGTAGCAACCTTGCCACAGCCCATACCATCTCAGGTACCGGCAACGTTTTTGTCCCAGGCAGTATGGACCTGATCAGCACTCTCGAGAACAACAAGGCCCTTCCCACTTCCCTCATTTGTCTCCCAGCCAGAAAAGTCCCCGAGGCCCAGTCACATTACTCCCTCTTTGGTGTCTATGTCCCCACTTCCCACTCATTGGGTGATTCCTAAAATACTGAATAGGTAGACATTGACCCAATATAGACCTAATTTAGGTCTTTTGAGACCCAAATCTTGGTTGACGTTGGCCATCCTCGACCAACATTTGGGTTTTGACCTAAATTTTGCAGGAATTTTTGTTTTGTGCGTGCCTGATTATTATTTAATTTTTTATCCTTTGACATTTAATGAAAGTATGAGTATGGGCGAATTCCTTTTTCTGAAAATGATACTTTAGACACTGGCCCGCCAAAATTTAGGTCCCTTGAGTTTGATTCCCAAAAACTCAAACTAGGTCTAGGTCTTCCATATTTCGGGAATCACCCATTCTTCCCCAGCTCAAGCCCCGAACATCAGCCCTGTGTGCCCCCGTACCCTCAGCCTCGTCTTTTAGACCCACAACTACTGTTCCATAGTCATAATTCTACTTAAGCCATTCATGTCCCTGCCCTTCCCTGCAACCAAAACCTCCATGTTTCCCCCATCATTTTTCTCCTCTTTTTCCAGATTTTCTGCAACTTCTGGGTGGCGTTGGATCTCTCACAGGGGGATCTTATCCGCTAACATGCATTTGTGGTCATATTTTTTGGCGTCCCATCCAGATTGGAGCACAGGCACCTGACATGCCTGAGAACACTATTTTATCATGTCTGAAGTGAAAAAATGACACTTATTTAGTGATGCCCACCAATAATAAAGTAATAAAAGTTCGCGACCAAAGTAATAAATCTATTCACATAGTGCATAGATTTATTAACTATTGAATATAATTTGGCAGTCGAGACTGTCTCGACTTTCAAAACTTTGTTAACTGAATAAACAATGTATAAACTCCAACGGAATCTCAAAATCATACTAAAATCAAATGTTTTAGTCCCCAACACACGAATTAATCATGTGTGCACCTCTTGCACCTATTTTGCCGGGCGCGCTTGCATGCTTTTTCTTTGGTGATCATCGCTAAATTTGGCCATCTGAAAAATTGCAAACAAAGAAAGTCTGGAAAGAAAGATGAGCAGCAAACAACAACAACAACAGTACAACTTGTCTCTCCAGCACATTAGACAGCAGGGCACCACCACCAATGACCTCCTACACTACTGTTGCTGCTCTTGTCGCGCTTGCTAGATTGTTAGTAGACGAATTGGACGATGAATTGATTTCGATTTGATTCGGCTGCTCGTCACATACAAAAAAAGAAACAGGAACACCACCAGCAATACCATCAATCGTAACAATCAACAGCATGCCCTCAACTGGAGGCAGGAAAGCCGGCATCGGCAACTACACCAAGCCCAAGTTGGAGAACATGTTTGCTTCAATTAGAGCTATCCTACCATGTGGAACAGATGACTGGGATGATGTTGCAGACCTGCATATTAAATTCCTTTTGCACGTACGCGAACACTACAGTACTATAACTTACGTACGTACATTCCTACGTAACTTACAGTACTGCAGCTGGAATGATACGATCCTACAAGTCAAAGTGCACCTTCAGTGCTTGGAATAATGAGACTCGAAGGTTACCTCTTTCTCTATGTGAGATTGGGATACGGTCGAACCAGAGGTGCAATCGTCATTCTGACACCAAATTCGATACTTAGTGATCGAATAAAAAATTTCCTGGAAGGGATGCTGATTCCATTTGCAACAAATTCAATCAATTGCACTGGAAGAAGGCGCCAACAGGCAATCCAACCATGAGATGGGACATTAGTGAGGCAAAGGAACTCTTCCGAATGATAGGCAATAAATCATGCATTACAGACAGAGAAGATAGGTATGAGATTGAAAGAGATGAGTTTACTCCTCCTCCTCCTCCTGCTGCTGCTGCTGCTGCTACAACTCAACCGGTACCACTTATACTTGGTCAACCAACTCAACCAACACAACCACTTCTACTTGGTCAACCAACTCAACCAACTCAAGAAGCTACACAGTTCGAAGAAGTTAGTACCATTAGTACTAGCAAGAAGAGACATTACAATTGCAAAGGAGATGAATCAAAGATGATGAATACAATTGCTCAAGTATTAAAGCTTCAGCAGCAGGTATTGGAACAACAGCAACGATATCAGGAAAAGGCAGATGAAGAGAGAAAGGTGTTGATGCAGGCACTCCTTGCTGAACTTGGCACTGGTGGTAGTGGTAGTGCGACCTCTCCTCCTAGTGGCGGCATCAGTTGTGGTCCTCCTACTAGTGTCAACATCGGTCGTGGTCCTGTCGGCATCGGTCGTGGTCCTATTACTCCACAGGTTCTTGCTACTCCCCAAGTTACTAATGTTACTAGTAATGCTGAAGGGAAGCTCAAAAGAAAAGTAAACAGTCTCCAGCATCGTGACTACAGCAGTGACAGCAGCAGCAGTGACAACAATTTGTTGACATTGATTAGTTAGGAATCGTTGATGTCGTTGATAGTAGAATTGAATCGATAGTGATGTGATCACAAATCAAATCAATACTAGTAGAATCCAATCGATCAATTAGTTAGTTAGTTAAAATAGTAAAAACTCAACAACAACACCAACATTGCTCCAGACAGAAACTTAGCCTACAAAGACCATAGAAAAACTCTATTGTAACACCTTAAAAGAGGGATCCAAAACCACTAGAGGTGCGCTGGAGCAAAATTATTTGATCGTGTTGCCGACTGCTCTAAATACTGCTATAATTGATTGACTGTCGACTGCTCTAAATACGATTAATCTTAATCGATTGATCGGACGTGTTGAATCTAATTTGTAATGCTAATTTGTAACTACTACTATCGATTATCTAATTTCCTAATGTAATCAATCGACTTGTAAAATTGATTGATTTGACTCTAAAATACATTGTTTGCTGTTTCAGTTGGTACCAAATTGTACACGAAGAAGCCAGCATACGGCTTGAAACCTTCAGTTTGACTCATGTAGGTGTTGAGTATGGTGTTGATTCCAACCTTAGCTGTCTGGAAGTCATACAACAACACAACAAGTTTCAGAATGATCATCCTGTCTCCCGTTTCTTCCAGCAACATGTTTTCTTTGAGTCGAGGGAACCCACCTTGGATCTGTCTCATCCCCCATTCAGACATCTGTCTAACGCTAGTCGCATCTCTGTTCACTGCAATAGCCTTGCAAACAGCCCGTCTTTTCATTGCTCTGGCCTTTTTGATAGGTGTACCCTCAGGTATTTCTACAGGAACTGTCAGAGGGCTGTATTGACTACTTGTAAGAAGGTAGTTGTTTGTAGATAACTTAAACGCTGAATCGACTACAATCTTTGTCATACAGCTCATACATGCGCTCCATCATTTCATAAAGCCTGTACTCGGCCTGAGTACTATCATGCCAAGACCCAGGTGCATTGAAGACACAAGCGCAGATCCTCCCGTCAGGGCAGAAAAGAAAGACACTATTCACATATGTACCACAAGTCCAACCATTGTAGTATTGGTTCTGTTTCTTGGTCCAGTCGGTAGACTGTTAGAGATGGAGTTTAAGCCCATCACAAGCACCCCACACTCTGTGTGGACGAAGAGTTGGATACTTTGCAGCAATATTGTTGAGTCTCTTCTTCATTTGGCAAACAAACTTTTGCAGCAGGATGGTCTTGTAATGCAGTAAGAAGGACCTTGCGACCAAATTTCAGCTAGAGAGGGGTTGACACGTGCCAACCAAAACGGAGGACGGGGTGTTACCTACCTCAATATTACATGGCACTCCAAGCTCCAAGGTATTATCTAATTAAATGCCAGTATCTTACTCGCACTGATGATGTTGTTTAGACCATAACGTTTTGCGTTGATTCACGTTTGGAAAATTGACACAACCACGTTTCGACATTCGACGCCGCTAGACGTAGTTTTTGGTTTTTGGGACCTAATACTACCGGTACGGTACGTACCGGTGCTTGTAATATCTTTGACTCCACTACACTCCGCTCCACTCTCCTCCACCACATCGGCCATCAGAATCTTGCAGCGCAGAACTCAATACATTCAGCAAGGAACGACAACCACAACTTTGCTGTTTGCTTGTATGAATAGCGTGAGTTTTCTTTTGCTACCTGCCATTCGGGGGTAACTAGTTGTCGGGATTGAGTGGACAATCGTTGCCGTCTCGCGAACAAGCAGAATACACGGATCGTCGTCATCGTCGTCATCGTCGTCATCGGCATCGGCATCGAAACGTTTTGTAGAAGCGCGACGAAACGAGGGACTCGGATACGTTGTGTTGTATTGTGTTGCGTGTGCGTGCGTGCGGTGCGAACCGACACTTCTGGCACGCGTGGAATCCAGGGAAGGCAGTCCAACACCATGCTCACGAGACCGTTTGTTTCCCGATCCACATCGACATCGACATCGACATCGACTGCATTGCTGTTTTCGTTTCACTCTCTGTGGATGCGATGCAACAGCTTTTACATACCACCCGATACAAGTAGTAGTAGTAGTAGCAGCAGCAGCACAATAGTCTACTCTTCGTCCTCCGGCTGGTTCTCTGCCGCCAGCGACCCGAGAGGCCCGGCAATGCCGATTTCGAGTTCGATTGCGGACAACGACAGGATCGATGATGCTCGGGTGGGATCCGGTGGTCATCGCGAAGGCAGCAACAGCAGCAGCAGCAGCAGCAACCGCAACCGTTCCTGCTGGATCGATACCGACGTGGGCTTTGACGACCTGGTGGCCATCCGGTGCTGCCTCGGTCCTGCTGTTGCGCCGGGAGCTGGAGCCATAGCCATCGCCGGAATTTCCACGGTGGGAAGCGGCATTGTCTCCGATCCCTTCGACGGGGCCGCAATCTTGCGGGGGTTGCCGTATTTGGGAGTAGGGCGTGACAACGATAGCGATAGTGACAACGATAGCGGCAACGAATCATCGCTCGGAAACCACCACGGTCGTGGTTTGCCGAGCGCTGCAGATTCCGATGATCGCAGCGATTGTTGTGCCGCAAGGGCAACTGCAATGAAAACGAAAACGGCAACGCCCGTGCCGAGGATTCTTGCGGGAAACTGGAGACGACTGCCATCACCGGCGCACGACAACGACGACGACAATGGCAATGACAATGATCCCCCGTGGCTCCGCGAGTGCCGCGAGCAACTGAAAGCCTTTTGTTCCTTGGAAGGAATTGTTCTTCCCTCGGACCGGGCTCGGGATGCCGACACGATCGGAACCGGAACGCTCGACTCGAATCGCGATAGCGACAACGATAGCGACAGTGATGATGCCGGGAACGACCGGGCCTGCATGCCCAACGTTTCAAAAGCTCTCACCGCGGCGGGCTTTACGGGAAGCAACAGCAACAGCAACAGCGACAGCGACAGCGACCCAATCGATCTCGTGTGCCTGGGACCACTGACCAACCTCGCCTGTTGGCTCGACGACGAGCAGCGGCAAGAGCTTTCGGCTTCCGATCATAACCATCACCATCATCACCACCATCGCCCGTGGGACTCGATCTGGGTTCTGGGCGGAAACCTCCCGGTCGCCACCGACGATGCTTCAGCTTCTCCTCCTTTCGAACGAGAACGCAAAGCAGCAGAGTTTAATTTTGCGAGGGATCCGGAAGCGGTTCGGAGGGTCTTCACCCACGAACGACTGCGCGGAGCGACGATTCACGTCGTGCCCCAGGAAGTTTGCGACAAGCACGCCTTCGAAACGTCCTTTCTTCCGGCTGCTTGGCACCCGCAGCAAGCCGCTGGAATCAAAATCGGAATCGACGATGGCAAGCGGAGCGGCCACATGTCGCCTTCGCTATCGGCGGCAATCATCGTTCGGGAATGGCTGGAATCCCCGTTATCGCAGCAGCAGCAAGCCGTGACCAATGGTGCTAAAACGAAAGCATCAACGCCACCACCGCCATCACCACCATCACCACCAGGAGGAGCTGCTGTTGCTTCTTCTTCTACCGTTTCATCATTGTTGCCGACCTGGATCAAACGGCTGATTCAAACACGGACCTACTCCGTTTACGGGGATCCAATCTGCATCTACATTCGAGACAACTGCGACGACGACCGCGCCTCGAACAATCGGAATGGAACCGGCGACGACTGCACGTGCAGCAATTCCAATGCGTGTATGAATATGAATACGAATACCGGCGGAGAAGAGAATCGTTCTGCAATAAGAAGACGGCCAAGGATCGTGTGGAAAGACTATTCCACAGGCGGACCGGGCGATCCCAGCAAACCCCTCCTCGAAGTCGACTCCCACGGAAGGCTCGTGCTGGTGCGCGAGGCACACACCCGAGCCGGTGCTTTGAATCCGTCGCATCCACCGGCATCCGCGGCCCATGCCCATGCCCATGACCATGCCAATGCTACCGGTTTTGAGAACGAAAGGGACAACGAATCAGTGCGGCGGCGGATTTCCCCCGGTCGAGAGCCGGAGGTTTCGCCATCCTTCGTTCGAGATTCCGGCGACGCGGGTGGAAACGGCGTCACCATTCGTATCGCCCACGAGGTGGAACTAGGACCGATCTATCTCGATTGGCTGACGAAAGCATTGCTGTCCGGATCGCCGAATGAAGATGGATCGAGCTAGAACTCTGTTTACCGCCTGGTACGTACCGTATGTATCACGGTTTTGGGTGAATTCAACCGTGTCGTGTCCTCTCTGGCAACCTCGCGGTCCGATTTCATCTCTCTTCCCGATTGAGCAACATTGTTCTATGAATACCCGTTGTCTTTTGTCACAAATCATTCTAGAAAGAGCTGTGTATTTATTTCGGGAGGGAAGCAAGAGGCAAAGAACCAACCTCACCATTGCCAAAGTCCGGCATCCAATGCTTTATTCAGTTTCGACGACGATACCGATGCTAGAGATGTCCACTTAGTATCACGACTTCTGTAGTTTCGACTTTTTTGACGACCGTGGTCATTTTTTTTCCAAAAAAAAACACGCGCGATGACACGGCGGGAGGGAGACTTTCAAGACAAGTGTGGCGGTTGCAGCATGCCGACTGGCAAACTTTGGAGTTCATGGCATGCCAAACGGATTGTCGGGTTGGAAATCTGATGTGACATCGACAGGAATTGATTTCTGCTTTGACAGTTTCGACGGATCCCGGATGACATACAATCCGTTTCGCATGCCATGAACATACAATCTCAATTGATACAAGGAACAATATCTCCGAATAAACAGGAAGCAGGCAAATCAGGTTCACAAAACTATATTATAATGTCCCGCACGGCCTTTCACCTGCTAGCGCAGCAGGGGCAGAAGCTGAAAGTATTGAGATCGAAGATCGTTCAATACCATCCCCACCAATCAGTCAAAACTAGATTGTCTGGGTTTTCGTACTTTGAACTTGTAATTACCGATACCAACAGAAATGCAATACGAGTCTTACCATGAGTTTACATGCTCAATGGATAGTACTCGTATGAGTAATATCGATTCACATCGTTCGATACGACATCATAATCGTACGAGTACGTACGATACTTCGTACTTCTAGTATATTGATTAACTCTAACCTTAACTTTTATTAAGAAAATATTGGCATTAACCTTAATTACCGGTAGGAAAATGTTACCATCGTTGAACTTAAAACTGGAGAACACAACCAGAAACATCACAACAACATCATAATTTCGTTGCATGCGGGATATCAACGTTGCTTCGTCCACCCAGTGGATCAAAAAACATAACAACATAACATACCTGACGACTTCATCGCCCGAAGCTGGTTTGGGACTACCACAGCAGTCAACAACACACATAGACAAAATACGCAGAGTAATGAACCGTCCATGAGCCACAGATCGGCATCGAAGCACTGTCGTCACCTTCACAAGTATCGCACTCAACAACAGCAAGTCCTGGTGTGGAATTCCGTCAGTCGCTTGGTTTCGCATCATTTCTCGCTGCACCGGCATCCGCGAACCAATTGCAATCGCAATCAAACCCAGAGGACCCACCGCAACGCCGTTGTTCTGCTTGCCAATTGTTCGTTTCACTCGCTCCTCTCGAACGACTTTTGTCGGGGATCCTTCGACACGTGCCGTCGTAGCGTTGGAAATCCTCCGATGCAAGCTTGCAACGGGAGCAGCAGTCGTTGCAGCAACGAACCGGAGCGGAGCCTCACGTCTACCCCTGCCACATTGTTCCCATCGTTGTCGCTCATCACAACCGCCTGGTCGGTGCTGATCCTATTGGCTCTCAACACGAGCGGTAGCGGCAGTCTGCTCCTCAGCAACGGAAGGATCCGCTTTCCGACCACTCGTCGGATCGTCAGCAGCAGCTGCAGAAGTTTCGGTGGAAGCACGCTAGTTCCTTCCTGGGGTGGATTGGTGATTCCCACCATGAGCAGTTATTCCATGCTCTTTGCCGAGGCCTTTCATCCCTCGGCGTCGCAATCTGCAAAGAGCAACGATGAGAACGACGCGAACCAGACAGAGGACAACGATGACAACGAGTCCACGTGCGAGGCCAGTGACAACGGCAACGACGACGAGGAAGATGATCTCATCCCGGAGGGCACGCCCCACCCCGAGGACGATAAGTTGTGGCTCTATCACTACGAATCTACCAATTCGACACAGGACCAAGCCAAGCGCATCGTTGAGCACTTATCGTCGCTGGATTCGCCCCCGTCCGCCTTTTGCGTCACGGCTTCCATGCAAACGAAGGGGAGGGGGACCTCGGGTCGCCATTGGCTGGGGGCACCGGGGAACGTATTTGTGACTATGGGAATACCGATGCAGACCTGGATGACCACCCTGCTTCGAGAACGAAAGATCCCACTGACGCTTCTCCCGCTCACCATTGGCACCCTGGTGGCGGAATTGGTGCAATCGGAACTGGACGATTGCGGCGCCAAAACCGCGGTGGTCACGGCCAAGTGGCCCAACGACGTGCTGGTGGACGGAAACAAAATCTCCGGCACCCTGATCGAATCGTCCGGCGACTGGTTTCTGATTGGGATCGGCATCAACGTGGCGCACGCTCCTTCCGTTCCGACCATCGGCACAGACTACGGGCGTCCCGCGGTGAGCCTCCGCGAGTACGGGTGCGGATCCGAGGATGCCAGCGACGACCACAAATCCTCTCGGGCCCGCGGGCTGGGCGTCGAGTTGGCCCTCGGCTTTCACCGGTGGATGCGGGCCAACACCGAGGACAACGGTAGCGCTGCCAACGCGAATCATCGGCGCGCCACGGCCGAGTCGATCGTGGAGGGATGGACGCGGTGGCTCGACCGCGACGCCGAGTGGACCATTCGGAACGATGGCCAAGCCACTCCCGGGCGGCCCAAGGTGGTCGAGCTCTTGGACGTGTTGCCGGACGGGAGAATCCGGGTCCGAAACAAGGATACCGGCGTCGTGGAGATCCTTGTTTCCGATTATTTCGTGTAGTCTGCGTAATATTATAACACTACAGTCGGAAAGGGATTGCCGTTTCAAACAGCCTATTGCACGCATAGACTACTTATGAACCAACAAAACAAGGCATAGCACCAAGGCAGGTGTGGTATGTCAAAGCTATTCCTGGAACCGACACCAGAAAGAAAAAAATTATAGCGAACAAAACTCTTCTTCTGCTATTTGTCTGTTGTCGTGTCCGCTTTCGCTTTCGTGTCGTCGAGAGTCCTCAGTTGCCAGGCCAGCATGGTGGCATCCACGTTGTTGCTGGCGTAACCGTTTTCGGTGATGTGCATGCTTCCGTCCCGCAGCTGCTCCCAGTCGCGGTCGCTGTCGAAGGCCTCGCGGACCGCATCGACGCAGGCGGCCGTCACGCTAAAAACGATTCCATCCTCCCGAACCACTCGCTTCATTTCGTTGATCGCCATGGTCAGATTTTCCCGGGCCTTGACCTTGTCCTTTCCGCCCGACAAATAGATGGAATCAAAGGTCCCCTTGTCCAGGACGGCGTCAAAGAAATTGCTCTCGTAGTCCCCGGACAAATCGCGGGCATCGCACACCTTGAATACGTCCCCCTTCTTTGTGGATTCCGATTCAGACCCGTACACGCTGTCGGTAATGGTTTGCAAGCGCTCGGTTCCGAACATGGCCTTGGCGCACTCCACTCCCTGCGGGGCGTAGTCAAAGGCCATCAAACGATGGTATCCGCCGTGATCGAACATGTCTCGGATCGCGGCATCGTTTCCGATCCCGGGAACCAAAACCATCGAGTCCTTGTCGGGAACCAGTTCTTCGAAAAAGGGACCCAGCTCTTCGGTCCATCCACAGTACCACGAAAAGACCTGCACGTTATCGGATACGGACCCGTCGTGATCCTCGGAAGACGACGATTTCGATTCTGCCGCGGGTTCAGGCTGCGCATACGATTCGTCCCAGTAGGCCATTCGTCCGAAATTGGAATCGGCGGGGTCCGGTTCTTCCAGTTGGCGGGTGGTAGATGCTACGGCTTCGATAGAGGAGGGAAGTCGCCGATGATGCCTTATGAGCCACGGAGTGCGGCTGTTGTGTATGCAACTGCCCCCATCCTCGAAAGGCCTACTCGTGGCGTCGAGGAACGACGACGACGACGGCGGCGGCGGCGGCAAGGGGGATAACACCGAGAAGGCCACAGCAGAGCTGACGGATGATACGAGTATCAGCAGTTGTTCTATCCGTGATTGAATCATTCTGATGTTGCGACAGTTGATCTGTTGTTGTAATAGATACAGTTCGTACTCGTAAGAGTTTACTCCTCAATCGGATGTCGCGATGGTGGATGGTGGGGTACATACGAGTTAAGCTCGTAGGTACGTACTGTACCTTACGGTATTGTTAATTGTTACGAAGTACGGTACGAAGTTCGTACGGTACGAAGTACTCGTACTCGTACCGTACCGGTACCGTACGCTAGAAGACAAGACCAGATTTCAACAACAAATTGGTTTCAGGTCTAAAGATGATATGCCATACCGGTACCGGTATGTGAATACTGTACCCGTTACAGTAATTTTTACCGTACCATACTAGGTGTGTCGTGTGTTTAAGTGTCAAGTGTCAAGGTGATCAAACGGTACTCGTACCTCGTACGTACGTACGTACGTACGTACGTATGTACATATGTACATATGTACGTACGGTAATAAATACCGGATGCTTACCTCCAACCTCCCATAACTGTATGCTGAATGCTGACGTCACGGCATGATTCGAATCCCGCATGCTAAGTTGGCCGGATCTGATTCGTACCGGTATTGGATTGAAACGTAAGATATTGGCTTGATTTTTGCCTCAATGCTTTTTGGCTACCGGTATCGTACTCGTACCAGTATCACACCATTATTTTTTGTGGTAGTACCTAAATCCTATGAATGCTGTACACGTAATCTTTCCAACTCAAAAGAACTACAGAATAGAACAAACTACCGTACTACCCGTGCTTTGTAACGATCACTCGCCGAAGGAAGCGTCAAGAATAAGATCTTACCATTATCAATTGCTTGACGACTCTAGCACGCATCAATCTATTTGCCATAGTGTAATACCGAGAAGTTTGACACTGAGCCGGAAAGATAATAACACGTTGGAGACGTAATCACTGTTGGCGATGAGGCTTGCAGCACAGCTCTTGACCACAATATGCGTTCTCGGACTGTCGGAATCATTTGTTCCGGCTTTCAATGTTCGTATCGGGAGTAGTGGGAGCATCCGCAGTAGTAATTCGATGCTTCTGCTGCCGGAATTCCCCCAGAAAAATCGCCACAGCAGAAACCACATTGTTGTTCGAAACAAGGGCAAGGATGATGCGGACGAGGATACGTCGGAAACTCCAGAGGCAACAAAGATAGAAATAATAACAGCGGACCCCGAAACGCCCCCTGCGACAGAAAAGAAAGAAAAGGACGAAGAAGTTTGGAACACCTCTCTTTTTCCCGCCAAGATTTTCTATCCGCCCCCGGAAGTCTCCCTCGGAATAGAAACGTTGGAAGAGGAAGAAGGTAAAACTACAGGGATTCGTGTTGGTGCCAAAAAGATCATTGAACGGCTCTCGTCCAAAAAGAAGACCAAAAAGATTGCCCCTTCCGATGTGTATGACGAGCGAAAATTTCGTCTGCAAATCAGGATACAAGGGCTAGCGGCGACAGTTGGATTGATGGCTGGGGTTGCTGTGAGTGGATTCAAAATGGGCATTGAAATAGTCAAGGAGGTATGCTACACTGACGGCATTCCCGGGATAACTAGTGCTCCATTGATATCTTTCATGCCTGTATTTGCCGTGACCGCCCTGGGTGGTATTGCCGTGGCTACTTTGGCGTCGCTTGGCCCCTTTCCACCTGGTGTACGAGGCGAAATCGACGAGGTTGATGATGCATCCCTGGCCTTCTTCGATGAGCTTCATTATAGGAGTGAAGATGAACCCAACAAAACCGGTAACGAAGATACTTGGGAAAAGAAAGCGGAGCGTTTTGATCCCAGCTACGCTTTTGGGTTTGTTCGTAAGGCATTCGCATCCATTTTCACCCTCGGAACCGGGTGCTCCCTGGGCCCGGAAGGACCTTCTGTAGAGGTAGCTATGGCAATGAGCCGTGTTTGTATGTTCCTCTGGCCACCGGAAACAACCAATATCGAATCTGAGACGAATTCTCCCTGCCCATCGACCAATTCGAATAAGTATACCAAAGAAGATGTCCAGGCACGGATCCGTCGCAACCGTCTTTTGCTGAGCTGCGGAGCGGCAGCTGGGGTATCTGCTGGCTTCAATGCTCCGTTAGCCGGTGTCTTTTTTGCCCTGGAGGTTGTGCAGGCAGCGTTGCCCTCGTACACCATCCCCCAGATTCCTTCGGACCTGCCTGAGGATGATGATTCCTCCAAAGTGATCGAGCTGGAGCAGGAATCTCTCTCGGCCGAACCCTCGAGCATCACAGCGATTTTGATCGCCTCTGTTGTATCGGGTTTGGTTGCACGAGTCTTGCTTGGAAACGAACTTGCGCTGGTTCTCACAAGTTACGAGGTCAAGACTCCTCTATTGGAGCTTCCTCTTTACCTCCTCCGAAGGAGCCCTGTCGGGATTGGTGGCAGTGGCTTTCAGCCAATCGGCCAAACTTGCGAAGCGGACGTTCGACGGAGATGTAGGACCTGATCCTGTTCAAAAGGCTTTTGGGTCGCTCCCGAGTTATGCCCGCCCTATACTCGGGGCACTGACTTGTGGTATTGTCGGAATATTCCGTCCCGAGGTCTTATTCTTTGGTTATGAAACGCTCAACGGCTTGCTCAGCAACAACTCTATCCCCACGCTGACATTGTTGAGCTTGCTGGCGTCAAAGATTTTCACGACTGCTGTATCTGCTGGAAGTGGCCTAGTTGGTGGAACCTTTGCACCGAGTTTATTTCTGGGCGGAATGTGCGGGGCGTCATTCCACAACATAGTGCAATCGATTTTTACGGCCTTGGATTCCGCTGGCATCGGTGGCTCTCAGATTTTGCTCCCATTTGGGATTTTCTTCCAACTGGCAGACGTCCCTGCTTACGCTATGGTAGGAGCTGCTAGTACTTTAGCGGCCCTCTTTCGGGCGCCCCTCACCGCCTCTTTGCTCCTCTTTGAACTCACTCGTAACTACGACATCCTCATTCCTCTGCTGGCAAGTGCCGGCGTGGGCAGTTTGGTGAGCGACATCGTCGAAAGCAAAATCGAAGCCAAGAAATACAACACAAAATAAGGATGGTCATAACGGCGAATATGACAAGAATCTACAACATTATTTTACCACATTTTTGTTTCTTGCATCACTTTCCTTTCGTGATTCTCATGGAATAGTAGAGTTTCCAAAAAAAGTCCAATTGATTTGTACTCAGTTATTGATGATAGAAATATTTTTAGATAACTTTTATCTAGCTGTACTCATAGTCAAATAATAGTGTAGTGCTCTATATACACTTAACTAGTCACCTGTAATTTTTTCCCCTTGCGTGTATATTATCTTCCTGTAGTGGAAGATTCCATGCATATATAGACAAATTACCCGAAGTTAGAATCATCGGCAACATTTTTATTCATCCCTGACATTTTTCCAAAATGGCGGAGTCAATTCCTCGGGAAATCCAATCGGATGCCGAAATGCGGTCGGAATGTGCTGATCGCTAAGGAAGGGTTTATCAACAAACCGAATAGCACTATGTGGAACATCGTAATCGATATACTTCGGCGTCTTTCCGTCTTGCGTTTCTCCCTCGTTAGGCCACAGCTGCACCTCGTATAAGTAAGTTTTCATCGATTCATCGTATTTTCGATCTAAGATGATGC
This sequence comes from Pseudo-nitzschia multiseries, assembly GCA_037355745.1. Taxonomy (NCBI): domain Eukaryota; phylum Bacillariophyta; class Bacillariophyceae; order Bacillariales; family Bacillariaceae; genus Pseudo-nitzschia; species Pseudo-nitzschia multiseries. Next base: position 5,488,675 of record CM074787.1, read on the forward strand.
ACTCGTCAACTTCTTCGGGCCAACACCGACCTAGCCTCCATTTCTGGCGCTCCTTGCGAGATCTTGACCAATTTCTCGTGTTACAAACCGTCATAAGATTGTGGGCATAAGGATTGTTTTTTTGTTCCGAGAGTGTTCGATAAGGCTTAACAGGATCGTTGTGGCGGGCCATTTCGTCAAAGGGATATACGTAATCATCTGTTCTGGAGGGTTTCCAATTTTTCACGTGTTCGTCCCAAGCTGCTTCCCATTCAGTTCCATAGTCGATAAAAATCTCTTCTCCTTCCCAAATATCGCGGAGTGCTACCACGTCGAGAATCAGTGAACCAGGGTATTGCATCTTCCAAAATTGATCAAGAGAAAAGGACGAATCCAGCCACTGCTTTCCGTGGTTCATATGGTGTTCTGACCATTGCAGCACAGCATTGATTTTGCCGGAGGTTTTGTTCGCGTGATTGATCAGACCAACACCGGGACCGTATGGATACAAAAGCAGCGTGCTTCCTTTTGGTTGAAACGAGTAGTTGACTAAGAGTTGATCGTTTTCGTACTTGATGTTTCGTTTCTTCTCGAGCATTTTTCTCTCCTCAACGTTCTGGGGAGCCATAAAGTTGTTTCGATTTGGATATATTTGCAGCGGTGCCGGCGAGATAACTCTTCCCTTGGAGAGAAACCTATTCGCAAATGCCCCCCTTCCCATGCTCGGATCGGTCGCAGGTTGCACCCGAATATTGTCGGCACAAATCCCATGCTGTTGCAACCATTCCGGAGATCGTATCGGCGGAGGAACAAGTTCTATGTCGAGTTCGGATCGTCCATCATTCTTCTCCTTATCGAGTTCGTATTGATCTCCTCCGTGTCCGTCGTCCCACAGCACGAGTTCTGAGCCAGGTTCCAAGTCTCGAATCACTACCGATGTCGCGCCGTAATACTGCGTAATGGCACCGGCACCCGGATCGAACGAACGATCCAAACCTCCATTGGTGTGAATGATACTTGGATCGGCAGCTGGGCGGGCACTCGCGTATTTTCCCATTCCCATGCTGTTGAAAATCGTAACCAATCCCATGCAGGCGGCCCTCACTGGTCGTCGCCCTCCCAACCACTGGGCGCCGAACCGATAGGACTGCCACGTGTGAGTGTCAATTTCTGTCCCCCTCGACCTGTCAGCATCCGTAAGGTAGATGCAAATGTCCGGCCAGGCTTGCGCCGGTGAACCTTCTTTGAGTGCAAGGGTCGTAAAGACTCCCAAGCCACCCCGGGGAATGGCACTCTCAGCTAAGTAAAAGCCACATTGTTCGTTGCTTTCGCGTTCATGGCTAGGATTGTTTGTGCGCAGACCTGTCGTTGTTGCAGACGGCGACGATCCCGCGGAATGAGGAATCGAATATGACTTATCCAAAGCCAAGTATGACAGCGTTTGCATGCGATACAGATGGACGACGGAATACAGTGTGCCGAAAACGGCAAGGGCAAAGAATTGCCGTGGATTTCCAGCCATTCGACATGCGACTTCGCTGCAACTCCGTCTTCCTGAATTTCCCTTCATGGTCGATGCTGCGCGCCTTTTGGTTGTCCACTGGGTCTGCGTTTGTAAACAACCGATGTTGAGCTTTGCATGAGGGCTATGCCGTGACAAAATAGTTCGTAGATGATTATGCAAAGGAAGCGTCAGTTCAGGTTTGCTCTAACACTCTATGCACTACAATACCGTACCGGTACGGTACACTAGCGACAAAAAAAAGAAAATACGGCAAAGATGTACGGTAATCGAGAAAAGTTTCAATTTTTATTCTTTGGAACCTTTTTCTAAAATTTTATTCGTTGAACGTTCTCAGTTCTGTGAGAGACCAAACACAACTAATAATAAGAATAATACACTCGTTAACCTTGCACGTGTCGTCGGGACGATTACATTCTACATACGGTACGGCAATCTTACTTATCTAACGTGCCAATGACAAAAAAGTACTCCGTATTACTATGATGTTGTAATCAAGGCACAAAATTCACGTGGTCTACTGTTTTGAGCTGTTTGTCGTTGTAATCTCATGTGCAATACACGTGCGATTAAAATCACGAGTGAAACAATTAAGTCAACGTACCGGTACGATTACGGTACGTACGGTACCGGTACGTCTACTTCAGAATTGAATTGGGAGTCTTACCTCATAGTTTGACTATGTAAATGTAAATTTGAAGTACATCATAGGTAATAGCTCTGTAGATACGTAGGGGACAATAGAAATGGCGCAAAGAAAAAACACAGTAAAATTATACGGAGTAGTTAAGACGTCGTACTGCATGTTAATTGAATCAAAATGCGACCCTTTAAAAAATAGTTGGTCCCATGAAAACGAAAATTTGAGGAACATACACACAAAGTCCGCGAATGTATAGGAGCTCACACCCATTGACAATTGATAACTTTTGTATGTGGATTTGATATTTGAAAAGTTTTCACCATCTGAACGAAAAAGAATCAATGTAGGTCCTAAATAATCATAGTAATATCCCGGGAAAATTCTACTCATTATAGTGCTGATGATCCATTCGGTTGCTATGATTCAGAAAGGTCCTTATCCTGTTGTTGTGATGCATCAGCGTAGTAGTACACTTTCTGCTAACATCGACAATGTAAGTAGTAGTTCAAACGGTAAACTAAACATGATGTAAACTGAAGTGTAACAAATTGTTGAGATTGCCTTCTCAGCTACCCAGGCATTGGTTTATTGACAGAAAGCAAATTGAAAAAGTGAAAAGATTCACAAAATATTCAAGGAGTCTGTTGCTTTAATACGCGTTGATCAGGCCAATTTTCGTGCGTAAAAAAACAAAGGGTGGAGCTGCACCAGTGAAAGATAATGTTTGAACTACGCTGTAGATGAAATTGTGTGCTATTGAGTTTTAGAATCAAAGATGACTTCAAGAAGCTTCTAAGCTTGATCTATGATACGATTGGAAACGAACTATGTTCTTTGATAATTGGAATTTGAATGAGAACTTCAAGGAGAAGACTATCTTGATGTTTGAAGACGATTGAACAATGACTGATGACCGGGAATGTGGCAGTGACTCATAACTGATGGAGTGTGTCATTGACTCCTGACTGTAGTGTCTGTGCGTTGTTCAACTTGTCTTCCGTGACTCGAATAGAGAAAGTATCGACCATGATAGCATATTCTACGAGAACTATAGGTCATTCAAATCCTTGACTGTGAACAGTGTGGTTAAAAATTATTTAGCAAGCCTCATGAGACCCAGTCGTTCCAAAATATACACTCCCGCGGTAGTGGGTGCATATTTTGCAACTTCTTCATCGTCATTCTCGATTCTCGCTTCATTTTCTTCCCTCCCAGTCAAATTCTGATCACAATCCGTATCGCGTTTGTTTACGATGCACTCCACGGGTGCATCAAAGTTGCAGTTACAAAAGAAGGGAATAGAATACCTTGTCGATTCCGTTTTGTTGTAGACCCTGTGTGTGGTCGATTGGTAGGCGTCGTTTGTCCATCGCGCAGCCATGTCACCGAGGTTCACCACAAAGGCCCCGTCGAGAGGTCGGACGGCCTTCCATTGATTCGTTTGGGGATGTTTGACCTCCAAGCCGGGCAGAGTTTGCGCTAGGATAGTGAGAAAACCGCAATCCGTGTCTATTGCATTGATATGTTTTTTGGCAATAGATTCAAGTAGTGACGGAACGAAATAGGAAACAAGCGAAAGACGTTAGAGCGAACCAAGTACTCAAACTACTTCACTTTTTCACAACCATTCCCAGGAAACCGACGAACGTTCCGTCGATCACTCCTCTAATGCTAAGTGCCCTTACGTTCTCCACAACCAGGGTGCTTGATCTCGCAAACCAATTTATCGATGGACGGAGGCGGCGGCGGATATTTCAAAAGTACCATTTGTGCGACGGGAGCTGTGAGAAAAGGATCAAAAAATGCGGGAGGCAAGTTCAGGGACAAAGCAAGTCCCCGTGCAATGACACGAGACAATTGGATCTGTGCCTCCCAATAGTCTTCCATGGTGGATCGAAACGATGGGAGATCGCTCGGGCTCGGCCATTGGTTCGGTCCGTGCATTGGACTGTTTCCGTCGTCGCCACCGTTCGTGTGATCGTGGATGGCACCAACATCACGACCTTCGTCGTCTTTGCAATCATTACTATTGGCGGTTGCACCGAGCGTAAAGGACTCCTTTTGATCGTCCACACCAAGATCGTTCTTGCTTTCGGTGTTGCAGGTATGCAAGCCATCGGTCATGGAGATATACCCGCGAAAGAGCGCATTGTTCTTCGACGAAAGATCGGACTTTTTGTCCGGGGACAAATCAAAGAGTTGTTTGCTTTGCAGAAGAGCAGACTCTACCAAGTGTGCATCCACGCCGTGATTAATTACATAAAAGAATCCGTGCTCGATGCAGGCGCGGCGGATTTGCGAAGCAGTTTCGGCTTGTTCCTTCGATGGCATTGTCGTCGTAATTTCGCCATTTGAAGCGTCCGTGACACCAGTGTCATCTGCATCGCAACTTGTCCGAAAGGGACTCAGATCAATAATGGGCAAGTCCGAATCCTGCATTGCTGGCTACCCAAGTTTGCTGGCGATCGACGATCGATCTGAACTGACTAAAAATGTAAGATATAACCTCAAGGTTGGGACTGTCGTCGAACTATTCACTCTATTCTCAAAGCATGCAAGCGAACTCAATTTTTGACGGATCATAGGAATGCCGTTAGAGGCTTCAGGAATAAGAGACCACAGCTGAACATGATCAACGCAATACCGGAACGTTCTTCATGTGAGGGGTTATTCTCAACTCGTGTCGAGATCGTCAAAAAATAATGATTCCTGCCGGTACGAGTACGAGTACTCGTACGTACGGCATTACAGTCTCGTATTACTACATAATTCCTATCAGCTGTCCGCCGGTTCTCTTCGAACTTGTTACTTAATACGCTGAGCTGGGGGAATTTTATGGTATCGTTTTGGATCTTGGACGGCGATTAACAGTGAGAATCCGTGTCATATCGTACGTACCGGTACGTCGTAGTCGTTGACACTCAAGATACTTTTTTCCCGCAACTGAGTTCGAATGGTTATGTTGTAACACCATGGCTCGTACGGGAGAGCACGTGCACTCGCAAAATCGATGCCTAAGTAAGAAAACATAAAAGGGACTCGTGAGTTTAAAACAGACTCAATGGGCGTGAAAAAGGTGCGGGGAGGGGGTGTTACTTTGGTAATTTCGATGGTACTTTAGTAATTTCCAAAATATGCCGTAGAACTGCTACACGATTTCTAGTAGTGTTTTCTGCTCTGACAATGGCATGATACTAAAGTAATTTCCAAAATATGCCGTAGAATTTGTACATGATTGCTAGTAGTGTTTTCTGCTCTGATAATTGCCTGATACTTTGGTAATTTTCAATGGTACATGATTAGTAGTAGTGTTTTCTGTCGTGATTACATTGCAACAGTACATGTCATACCATGATTCGTATTCTGAGCACTATTCACCTAGCACTAATTTTGATACTCCCAGAACAGACGAATACACAGCAGAGTAGGGACCAGAGTGTATGCAAAAAAAGAGCTAGAATTAGTCTGTGACCTATTTCTTGCTAGAGAGCAAGTCATGATGAATATTGAGTCTGCTGGGCCGATTGGGTACAGGGGGGGGGGGGGGGGGGGCGTATTGTTGTACCGCAGTCCTCGTATCGCTGCTCATATCGATTGCAATGATCCAAGGCAGGAGTGCTTGTAATTCAAACGCCATGAATAAACCAGTCCCCTAGATCAGAGCACCAGCACAGTGTGCTTGTAGTTTGGATGTCGTACTGGATACACCAATCCCCTAGTTTGGAGCAGCACGGTGCTGCTTGTACTTTGAGCAGTGCTTGTAGATTGAGTAGGAATGACGTCGTCTTCAGAAGGGACCAGTCCAGCAGCAGCGTAAACCTAGGCTTTGAATGTGAACTTCTTTCTGGCTGCTACAGATTGTCGTTGGGTTGTTGTTGCTGTTGTTGCGTCCTGCTACAGACCGACATTGTTGCTGTTGCTGTTGCTGTTGCTGTTGCGTTGGTAGATGACCGAGTCTGAGACCAAAGATCTTGAGCTGGAGCATTATACCGAGTCCAAGGAGCTGGAGCAGCCTTGCTCTTTCAGGGTGGAATAGTTCAAGCCATGGTGTACTTGCTGAAAAGGAGCGATTCCCATGGTCAAAAGCAAAAAGAAGAAGAGTGTAGTCGTGAAATAGGAATAAACATGTAACAACACGATGACGATGCGCCGACAGTAGCTCAAAATCAAACCAAAACAGCCTGAACATCTCCCCCCCACACAAACAAGAACCGACAGTCACTTACAGTGCTTGTTGTTGCTATCCCCATGGCCGAACAAGCAAAAAGAAGAAGCAGAGTTGTGAGTGATAGGAATAAACAGTTGACGCCGCCGCCGCCGCCGAATCAAATCAAATCAAATCAAATCAAATCAAATCGAAACACCATCTCCCCCTCCCGGCAACCAAAGGACCGGCAATGGTGACTTACAGTGTGATAGAATGGGTTTCTTGTTGTTGCAATAGGATAGGAAGCAGCGAAAAGGGTCTATTCCCATGGCGGGGGGGGGGGGGGGGGGGGGGGGGTTGCTTTTGCAAAGTGCTTTTGCAAAGTGCTTTTGCAAAGTGCTTTTGCAAAGTGCTTGATTTTGAAACAATGAATTACGACAGGGAAAAACAGCAATAAATCAAGTTTGTAGTAGGGATTCTACTTGATTCTACACTATATGAAGGAATCAAATAAGCGAAATCCCTGTTGCTGCTGCTGCTGCCCCTGTTGCTAATCCCGCGAGTTAGCTCCCTCTTTGCCATATATATTGCTCAACACCTGGAGTTGGTATGTGACAAACGCTTAAAAACACGAAGTTACTTATGGTTAACAGGCTAAAAAATAGTTTTGACTGGTAATAATGATCCAGGATGTAGTAGGGATTCTACTAGATCCTACTGTATGGGGAAAAACCGCCAAAAAGGTTTCTAAAATCCACGATTTAGTAGGGATTCTACTAGATCCTACTGTGCGGGGAAGTTTCTAAAATCCAGGATCTAGTAGGGATTATACTAGATTCTACACAAGTCGTGTCAAGGAATCAATCAATCTTATTAAATTCCTTTCGTGACCAGAAGTACCAAAGCTACCAGATGGTAGATACCCTATTTGTACGAATCTATGAGTCCCGTATCAACCAAAATAATCGATTCCCACGGCATATCGATTCCCACGGTGCATCGATTCCCATTGCGCATCAACGGTGAGCACTCCCTGTTTTACAGTATTGCCATCGTTCTTCGGTGAGCAAACTCTGATTTCATAAAATATCACACAAGCTACGGGAGCAATTCCTGATCTTAATGATAAACATTTCATGGAGTCTTCCTAACGGAACAAGAGAAGAAAACCGTTGGCGTGTGATTCTCACACAGTATATATATATGCATACAGATATACTATATGGTCAACGACCAATACATGTACGGAAATAATCAGCGAGTAACCTCATCACCATGCAACAGCAGTTGCAACGTATTCATCTCAATAAAAGAGATATCTTGCATTTCGGCAAGATTTCACTTTATCTCATACTTTTAACATTCAACTGATTTATATCCCAAAATTCACACTAGTTGCTACCAACTACTTGTAATCTACATACTAAGGTCTGTCTCACTGCAATCTGAACAAGTCACAGCAAGAAGGGATCTGGCATTTCCATAGTCTTGCCTGTAGTCCGATTATCTGTTGCCAAAAGTATCCAACCACAATTGTCACGCGTAGAGTACAATCGTTCGTCTACTAACACACTAACGCAGCGTTGCTGTTCTTCAGAAGCCTTTGAATCAGACCTTCAACGGACCGGATTCAGAAGGAAAATAATAGATTAACAGTCGCAAGCTCCAAGGTGGCTTGAACACAAAAAGGAACAGGAACGAAATTGAATACAATCCCTACGCTGGCGCATGCCAGTCGCACATCGTACACGAAGCAGATTTCATTCTCATTCACCGCACAATTCCTTCGAAGGATCGGAACCGTCACAAATGCCGAACGTACCGGCCATGGCCGCCAATATATTTGGGGGCAAGAACAACACGGGTGATGTTGAAGTTACTACTGCCAACCATCTTCTCAGTTTTGATACTGATATGAAGACGATACTTGTATCCCTACTCCGCGTAACAAGTGAGGCAAATAACAAGTTGTGTTTAGCTCTCAAGGAAGGCGGATTATGCGAGTGGAATGCATTTCTCGACGCACTTATTGAACCGGATTTTGCACGCGAGCTTACCTATACTGAGGGAGGACTACCAACGCATATCCCTCGATCCATCCAAAGGATCATAGAGGCACTTGCGGAGTTCGCTCTCGAACTACAAGAAGACGAGAAAGAATGGAAAGATGTAAAATCATATACGTATAAAGAGTTCCAACCATTCCGCATGGAACGTGCCCTCCGTATGCAGAAGGAAAATAATAAATCTTGTAGTGCTGCTGCTTAATCCCGTGAGTTAGTACCCTCTTTGTAGTGGTACTAAAGTATTTTTAGAAGATTTTCACACACAACTTTGTGTGTTGAGCAAATACTTACTTGCTCAACACACGAAGTTGTGTGTGAAAATTTCCTAAAAATACTTTTTGAGTTGCTCAACACGGAGGCGGAAAAATTACTTAAGAACCAAAAGTGGTACTTCAGTATCGAAAGTGGTACTAATAGAACCAAGAAAACGCTCTGTCGTTATTATCTGTTATTTTATCTGTTACTGTTACGTTATTGGAAAGAGTTATTGTTAAGATTATGATCGGATTGTTTCTGGATCATACTGATCTCTCATTTACTAATCTGTCACTTCTTTATGTGGGGGCCGGGGCTTCGAACGTTCATTCGATCGTCATCTTTAGTACCTCTGCTCAGTGCTTTAAGTATTAATAGATACCCATTGTGGCATATGTAGGATACACATATGGTTGTAGGTTTGCATGTGCCCAAATTAATACTTAGTGCTCGCACCCCAGGTTCGTACTACCGAATGTTCGGATCCACGGCATATATACTCAGCGCGTACGCGTGCTTATTTTGGGTCGTGGATTCTCATGTACCGCTTAGTAATTCAATACACCCTTGGATGGTTCTCGGACTATCCGACTCATACAAATAAATTGGTCTTACCTTCTTATGGTGACTTCCAGCATGATGTTTGGTGGTGTAATCAGCCAGGTTATGTTTTCCCGGTTCCCAGAAGATACTAAATTGCCCTTGTTCAGCCCTGTCTTTTAACCAATAGAAACGCATGTCGATGGCCTTGGACCTCTTCTGTTTGATGGTACCATTTAATATGCCTTCTGCCGTGTTATTGTCTGTTTTCATTGGGGTAGCTGGTTGCGGATGGCCTAATTCAATGAGACACTGTCGGACTGGCAACGCCTCTCTTGCATTCAAGAACAAAGACGCTACTTCGGCTTCGGCTGCTGACGCCATTACATTTTTTATTACTTTTGCCAACACGAGTATCGGTCCATTGAACGTGTTACCCATCACGTCGCCCAGGTAGTAATATCCCCCAGCTCGGCTCTTGGCCCCAGGGCACACCAGATACGCCGCGTCGCTGTCCACTCGGAGTATCATGTCACTGGCTCTGTAGACTATGGTGGCATTCGGGTTGCATGCTGCGTAATTGAGGAAAAACTTTGTCGCTGCGAGTGTCATTTGGTTGTCCTTGGCTGATGCTATGTCATTGAGTGCGTGTGGCATCGTGTTGTCGACTGCCCGTGCATAGAATAGGAATTTTCCCGTGACCTGTTGTTTGAATTTGATTTCCTCATTGGTCAACGGGGATGTATCCTCAAGCTTTGCGTATTGTATCTTTGCGCCGTGGGCCGGTACGTCTGCGCGCAACGGTCCCGCGTACGTACGTGATGGTCTCACATGCTCAAATTCCTTTAGTGCTTGCTCCATGTAACCATCCATAGACAATTGCACTTCATGCTTATCGTAGTCCCAATTTAGGTGGACCCCTACGTATTGTTTCCCCGACCAGTCGACTTTGAAGGTGTATTTGGCCCCGACAGCCTTGACTAGGTGATCTACGTCTTCCTGTTGTGTGTACTTGATACCAAACTCGTCTACGACCAGGGTGAAGCTGATGTCCCTTTCGTCGTGGAGAAATAGTCCCTCAGTGTGGGGTGCCTTATGGTAGCCATATTGTTGGAGGTGGTCTACTAGGTCATCGTGTGCAATTTTGCCACTCTGCTTTAGTCCGTACCATGCCTTTTTGATACGGGCATATACATAGTCCCCCTGCTTCAGTTCCGCCAGGTCGTAGGCTACCCGAATCCGGGGGGGAATCATATCCCATCTGAATTTCACGAACTTGGGCTCATCGAGCGTGGAGCATAAATACATGTTTGAAATGTCACCGGTACAGTACTTTGCTCCAGGGGTGGATATCACACTGTTCCAATGGGTCTTGATGGTTTCCATACTCGCCGTACGGGTTGATACGTTGCCATGGTACTCCAATTGGTCTCCGCCCGCCGTTATTCTTGTCCTATATGGGTCGGCCTTTTCTGGGCGGATGGCGACTGTGTATCGGGGGTAAGTTATTTTCTTGTGTATGGGTACTTCCTGTCTATGTATCCAATCCAGCACGTCCATCCCTTCTATTTGGTTGTTCTGGAAGCCCTGGAATAAACGCCCAAACTCGTCTTCACCTGATTTGAGCCATAACTCCTGTATGTGTGTCTTCGGGTGTTTGATGAGGTCTCGATAGGCAGCCCACTTGTGTAAGTCCTCGTCCCATATGGAGCCCCCACATGCGAGTTGGGGTTTGTAAGACGGCGCGGGCTGCCTACCATGCGTCTGTTTCGGTACTGGGAAACACATTGGGTCTCGCAGGAACGTCCCCATAAGGGCCTTGGGCTTACTAGCCTTGGGTCTTGAGTAGTATTGGTCTAACTTGTAAAATCGGGATATTTCACCATGAGTATAATCCGCATTGTCCCCATCAGTGAATTGGACCTTGTAGTACTGGTTGGTTTGGTCGTAGCTGGTTACCTCTCCTTCATACCACCCAGAATTGAACTGTTTCCTAATGATCGTGCCTATTGCCCACGGGTGTCCCCGCCGGGCGCTGAGTCGTTGAGTAGTCCACGGAGGTGTCGATTTGGAATAGTGTCCACTTGGCACCCTTGGAGGCTCACGTGTAATTGAATTGCGCCCAATTGACACCCTTGGAGGTTCACGCGCATTTGTGGCGGGCACCCTTGGAGGTACGTGCGAATTAGTGGCGGGCACCCTTGGAGGTACGTGCGACTTCCCGGTTGTATTTGTTGATTTCGTACTGGGCCCGATTACGTTCTCTTGGGGAGCCGGCTCTCCACTTATGTGTAGTAGCTCTTGGATACTCCGTAGGGCCTCATTGATTTGTGTCCCTTGTTCCATATAGGGAACCGGCGGCTGGAGCTTATTGGTTACATCCTTTGAGTCTTGTAGGATCATAATCAGTCGATCGGTGGATGATGTTTGTGGCATCTGGGCTTTTGGAAAGAAGGCCACCGTATTGCTTATTCTGGTGGCCCGACTCGTTCCCCCAATACATGTGTAATTCTGGTAGTGTTTTAGCGCTGGACCTACATAAAATCCTCTCGTCCCGTGGTCCTGCCATGCTCCTTGCTCTTGGGTTCTGTCATGGATGATAACCCTACAGCCTAAGGGAGCCATTGGGTGTTTGTTGTAGTCATAAATCCCATGTCGTAAAAAAGTGTTGGTGTGGAGGGTGCGTATTTTGTGTGGTGCGGCGCCTTGGCACACCGCTGGATGGTGCTAGTTCGAGGGCGCCGGCAGAGTCATGGAGAGGAATTGGAATGTTCCGTGGTGTGCTACTAGTAGTGTGTAATGTGTGGGGTGTGTAGCTTAGTTAGTTTGCTCTTGATGCACGTCATCCTCATTGTTGCGGGCCTGTGTAGGGCTGCTGGACAATGCGGTGAGTCTCTGGGCATCGCTCCCCTCTGTCTGGGGCTCCTCGCTTGGCCAGGGTCTACCTATGCGTCCATGCGGACGCCTGGGTGGTCGCTGGCCAGCGTCTCTGCATTGTACCTACCTACCTACTGTGATATAATTGCATACATACCTTGCTAGTAGTTGCTTGTGTCTCGGCACGGGTGGTGGGCAGGACGGCCAGCAGCGGAGCAGGGAGCGTGCCTCCCACATGTCCTGCTTTGGCTTGTCCTATGCCTTGCCCAACAGATTCATTCTACCGTGCTTAGTTAAGATTATTAGGTACGTATGAGTTTAGTTGCTAATGCCACTCGATTTTAAAAGACTGGTTATGAGCCTCTTTTTCATGTGTTATTTTACACACTAAGCCAAAAACTGCCCGACAAGCAACAAGAAGCACCTGCCTATGGTATTGTATCTCAGGCTGTAGAACCTCCAAAAAGTTGGTAGCACAGGTAGATGAATTGCCACATTAAGGGCTCTTCATTGATGTATTTCTTGTGTTGAAAGTCTAAAAATCGACCGAAAGCTATAGTAGGATAATTGAAATTTAAAGAGAATGTGAGCATATCGTGAGATTGCTCTGTTATTGTACTATTTTGTGTAGTGGACCGGTATTCCTGTAACATTCGTGTTGTAGGAATATCTTAACCGGTTCATGTGCAACTCGTCATAAGACAGAGAACACATGATGTGACGTAGATATCTTGATACTTGAAGTCATTTTTATCTCTGGAGGAGTATAAGTAACTTTTCAAGTGTAGAATGGGTATAAATCCAGTAGAATGTATGTAAGTACGGTACGCGTATTTTTGACCAACAGCACACCCCTTGATTCAACACTTATTGATGAAAGGAGTGTTGAATTACAAGTCGGTTCTCCATCTTGTAGAACTCTAAAAAACTTAAGTGTGAGCTTGGATATCGAATCGGAAGATTGTAATCGTAGAATCAAAAGATTGAAGCATGAGACATCAATGAGGAAGGAGAGGTGCTTGAGTATGTAGTGGTCGCGAAATCGACGGGAAGGTTAATTGGAGGTGGTCGTATTACCTTGGAATTGATTGGATGGCTATCAAATCATCAACTAGTAGGAGACAGTAGGAATCGATATGATTGGAGAATCCAATCGTATAAGTAGAGTGAGCAGCATCGAAGACGATTGAAAGATCTTGGAAATGAATGGAGTTGGAGGGAATTCATATTCATATCTGACTTGGAAGGAAGAAGATCTATCAATTCCATAAACAAATATCAAACGCTGATGAAGGGATTGAATCGTAGAATCAATTCCATAAACAAATATCAAACGCTGATCTTAGGGAGAAATGGAACATCGACAAGCAATTGATTGGGGAATCATGTAGGGAGGGGCCGTATAGACAAAACGAATGTTCGTGGAGTTGAAAGTGATGATGTCCAAGAAATTGATTTGTCTTGAGTACTGACTAAGTCAAAGGAATCGATCATAGTGGAATCCAAAATTGGAGGGAAGAAGAGATGTGCTTGGATAAAGCGGAGGGGATAAATAATAGTCCAAGAGCGAGTATGGAATTCGAACGGGAGACTTGGTGGAGAGATCAATTAAAGGTAGGATAAAGGCGAACGTCGAGGATTGATTGCTGCTCCAGGCTGTAGGATAGAATTGTACGTTGAGAATGGAAGAGCACAGCGACGTATTCATATCTTTGAATTGGAAGGAAGAAGATCTATTGATTCCAGAATGAATTATCAAATGCCAACGAAGGGATTGAATCGTAGGAATTGGTTGAGTGTGGAATATGATTGAGAGATCATAGGAATCAATATGATCGTATATCAATATCGTAGATTGATTGATCGTGATAAGGAGTCGTCCGGGAGGAGGAATTGAATTGTCATTCAGAATGGGGCCGTAATCGTTCAATTGATGAGCCATGCAGTAGTAATCAAATCGGAATTGTAGAAGTCGAGTGATCAAAACCCGGCAAAGGGGATGAGACATTTAGGATTGAGATCTATTGAGTAGGTGCCGAGTAGGTGTCATACCGTAGAATAGGATAGGATTGGTCGGAGGGAACTCAAGGAGAATATGAAGTCAAGGATTGTAGATCATACCAAAGGATGGTCGAAAGACTCCTTCTGTTTGATCGTTTGTCTTGATACTTAGTCACGAGAACCGTTGGTGGTGCGTTAAGTAAGGTCTGTGAATTTGTCTGAACCGGCACCACACCCCTTGATTTGACACTATTGATCGATCTTGGAAATGAATGGAGTCGGAGGAGTGTTGAATTATCAGTCGGTTCTTTGAGGTTGTGTTCAGTGGGATCCTTGTCGCGTGCGGGGAGCATAAGTAAATTGGTGGAGGTTTATGAGGAAAACGCTGGAAGTTAAACACAGCGTCATACGGTTATCCAATGCACACCCCTTGAGTCAGATGCACACCCCTTGATTTAGATGCACACCGCTTGATGAACACTTATTGATTTGAATTCCATGGGTCAAGAGAATTCCATGGTTGTATATGATAAAAAAAACCGTAGGGCGAATTCTATGGTCCTATCAAATGCCATGGGTGTAGAACCAAAGGGAGTCGTAGATGCCAAGGATTGACTCAATCAAACACAGTCCAATCGTAGAATGGGATCAGAGATCGAATCACAGAAATTGACCGAGCATCGAAGATATCAAGAGGGCGCCATTCTAATGAAATCCCATGGTTGTGGATTATACGGAGAAGCCTGAGGGTGTAGGAGATACACCCCCTGATTCACAAGCAGGGGAGAAGAATGTATGGGCGGGAGGCACTCAAAAAGGGGAAAGTGAGCAAGGTGCCAGTTGTAGGGTGGCGAAAAATGCGCTTGAGGTGCGAGGAATTGGCGGACGATCGAAGAATCGCCCACGGAACGGGAGAGAAAATGATGGTGACGTGGGATCAAATCGGAACAGACAAACTGATGGTGATCGTAGACGAGTTATCAAGCGTAATTGTTGTAGATTTGTAGTGGCGCAGATCGAAGGATCGATTGTAGTTTGAAGATCAAGATGATGGCAAACAAAACATCAAGTTGTCTCGTAGGAGTAGTTTGATACACCAGATTTTCAGTATTGAAGTCTGGTGTAAGAGCAGGGAACGTCGCAGCGCTTGGATAAGAGTGATGATTTAAGGCAACTAACTATGGATGGGGAAGTTGCAGTCGGTTGCAATTTTCAGTCAACAGTATAGTAAAACCAATTCATCGGTAAGATGTTAGCATGCAAATGATACATCTTTATCTTCAGGGCATCATGATGTTGTTTGGAGAGTCGGAGGAAGATAGGCGGATGGTCTGGTTTGAAGCAATTCCTGTGACAAAGAGGGAATGAATAGTCTCTGTGTTTTGATTGAATGGGACATGAGAAGACAGGATCATCAGCGAACGAGTTGGACAATGGGAATCTTGATGGTGGCTTGAGAGGGACAGTAGCTGGTTTTGGCGAGCGATGGAACGTCACAGTTTCGCCCTGAGGGTTGAATGTCCATTGTAAGTTGGCTGGCGGCCCTGAGAGAGATTTGACAGGGGTCGCTACAGCATTGGAATTAATCGTCTTGGTGTGAACTGAGCCGGTAGCATCAGAAGGAATGGTCGCATTGACATTCTTGGCTTCAGCGGGTGTGATAGGGGCCAAGATGGGTGCGTCCGGGGGAGCGGCCTTCGGTGTGGTATATTTTCGCTGTAGTAAATTGGCAAATTGGGCCCTGGATGCAATGGCAGATGGTGGGTCTCCGGTGTAGGCTTGCATGAAGAGGTCAGGGCGCCATTTGTTTTTGAATCTCCAATGGGTGATAGTGAGTTCAAATAAGATGATAGGTTCTTCATCAGTGTTGGTTCCAATCGCATGCTTGGCTGCTGCATCAAATTCTGTTTTGTATCGCATTCGCTTGCGAGACCCATTGTTTCTAACATGTTTGATAACACATTTGTTGAGAAGATTGGAAATGTGGCCTTTCGTGACTTCATCTGGGTCTATTAGATTGATAGCAATTGCCAAGAGTTGTGGATTCGGTGCTATTTCTAGTGGTCCTTTTTCTTCTTTGCCGTCACGCGTCACGAAGAATTCTGAGAGTTCATCTTTGCCAATTATTTCAGAGTAGGCTTTGTTAAGTGACGTGGCCGCAGTTGGGTTGCTAGCGCTTGCAAATTGGAATTCAATTCCAAAGATTGGAGTCCAGTCAAATGGAGCCAGCATCGTACGGGTCGTCGTCGTCGTCGTAGAAAACTGTTCTTGTGATGTAATTAAAAAGGCGTCGTCGTTGATGATACGGTGTGGCGGTACAATGGGTTTAATGTGGGTCGTGGATCGAAATATTGGATGATCAGGTTGTGATTAAAGCAACTATTGGAGGATGAGTTGCAGTCTGTGGTGTAAAGAAGTGCTTGGCACAATCAAATGGGCGTCGATGGTCCTTGGAACGGATGATGGACGCGGAAGAAGATATGGATTATTGCAATCGGCGTGTCTGGTGCAATGGGTGTTTATTAAAGACGACGGTGGTCTTTATGTTGTAACTGTAATCCAGAGAGCTGGTTGTGGGTTACAGAATTAACCGGTGAATTAACTGCGGAATGTCCGTCGGAGAAACAATCGTCCGATCATTGTTTGGAATATCGAAATATTGAATGATCGGGTGTTGTGATTAAAGCAACTATCGCTATCGGAGGATGAGTTGCAGTGTGCTGTTGTGGTTTGAAGTGGTGTGTAGCACAATCATTGGGCGTCGATGGTCCTTTATGTGGATGATGGACGCGGAAGAAAAGTATTGATGGGTGATTGCAATCAAAGTGGCAAATATCCTAAAATTCTCCAGGAGAATCATCTCCCGTGAAAACGTAGCTTATTTACTCCAATGCTTTGGGAGGAATGAGCACACTAATAGCATAGGTAGTAACGATTCACATGTTTTTTAAATTAATCGGTGCTGTTTTCACACCTCTGTGGTTAATTTTGGTACTGTTTTTGCTGTAGGAAAGCTGTAGGAATGCTGCGCGGACAGGTTAAAACTTAATGGTCAGTGATACGCTGATGCTCTGTAGATTTTGGTACACTTTCTACGTGTCCGAGAGGTATTTACCACTAAACTCCTACCCGGTAGTAATTACCGTACGTACCGGTATGAATCAGCGTCCTCTGTCAAACGCACATGTTCGTGAATTGTCCGAAGAGGGCATCATCAAAGGGAGGAAAAAGTGATACGGTACGAGTACGAGTACCATACGTACGTACGTACTCGTACAAGTATCTGTGATCTAACAGTAATTTACCCCGAGTTGGTGCCGTTCTTTCACTCCAGAATCTTGATGCAAACCAAGAACGACCATGGAGTCTAAGATGAAACGAGGCGTTCTGGTATCTGTCTCCTGTAACAATGTTCTGCATCTTTCAATGATACTACTAACGGTAGCGATATCGTGGCCGGGATGTTCTGATGTACGAGTTAATGCATTTGTACCTTCTCAAGCGGTTGCGCCTCGACGTTTTTCTACGATAAGCCCTTCAATGAGGTCGCTTTTGTCGAGTTCAAGGCTTTCCAACAGTAACAACGACGACAATAACAACGATAGCAATGGCAATGGCAATAGCAATAGTTTCTTCGATTTTGAGTTGCTCTCGAGACGATTCGAGAGGGCCGACAAGACCGAACTCCGCAACGACGCCAGTATCGTGGCCTGTTACGTCTTGTGCAGGTTCTTGGTGTACGATATCACCTCGGGAGCCAAGATAGAACCGGGTTGGAACATACAGGACTTCATATGGCTCAGTGGCACCTTTTCATCGGCAACGGTACTGGTGATTTACTATACGATTGCGGGCTTGCTGAGCCGGTCCTTCGAGCAGCAGGATTTTATGGTGCGATCATGGACATCGATCGATGACGAGCCATCGGACCCGAACGATGTAACCTCTTCGTCGATCGTCCGGGCGCTCGTAAACGTTGCACTGTGTTGTCCGGTATGGTTGGCCACGGAACATATATTTGGATTCGGACCACCCGACATTGGCGGAAACACGCTAAGTGTTGCGGTAGCAACCGGATTTATTGGGTTTGGATCGTTTATGGCGTTGGCAAAGACACTCACCTCTGGATTGAGGTGACAACAGCCGGTATAAAAACGGAGAGGATTCCTTCTACCGTTTGTAGCTTGTGGATGTGATCGGGATGGGATAGTTTGCCAGACGGCAATCGGAGTGATGGATCATGAGTTTCTGAGTCCAGAACAAAAGCTTTCAAGTTGAATGACACATCGCCAGGCGAACCTAATGCTTGAAGTGTTTATAACGACCAGTAGCTCAAAATTCATTTGTTCGATAATGTTCTCCGAACCACAAATTATACTATAACGCAACGAAGGAACGGGAAACTAGGAAAAAGTGATTGCACTTGATGTTGTTCATTACTTTGTTAAACATACATTTTATGTAGGGTTTGATTTTGACTCCAACTCAGCTTTCAGGACGTGTTTGACTATTCCTCTTCTGTTTTCTTTTCGTCTTGTTGTTGTTGTTGTTGTTGTTGTCGAAGCTGGTAAAATTTCCATTGGAGTTGTTGCTGGACCCACGGCTCGGATACGGGTCCCAAGTGCATTTGCTCCTCTAAAGATAAATACTTGGTACCCCGAAAGCCTCCCTTCTCCTTGGATGAATGGCAATCGGGACTGCCGCACTCACAGTAAAACCATGGTTCCGATCCACCAAATTCCCCGTCGTTGTTTTCGTCGTTTTCCCAGGTAGATTCGGTTTCCCCGAGGACTGCAAGTGCGTCTCGGACTTCCGGTCGGAAATAAAAGTAGGGGGTGTCATCGTCCAGTGTGGATAACTCTTCATCATTGTTCCATGTTGTCTCGGTGTAACCCAGAAAGGTTGCAGCCAGTCTTTGATTCTCGGATAGTTCCTCCCAATCCAGATCATCGATCGAAGTTGCTGTCGAGGAAGAGGATACAGATGCATCGTCTTCGCCATGCCCGGTGCCGTCCATTTGATTCTTGTAATAGTCTCGCTTGTTACAGTCCCATGTTGCTTCGGTGTGACCCGTCAGTCGGACTACCGCTTCGCGTTCTTGCGCCGTCAGATGCTTCCATTTCTTCTCGAACACGGGTGGAGTCTTGGCGTTTGCGTGGTTCCAGAGTTCTTTGGTATACCCCAACACTCGACCGGCCCATTGCACCTTGGATGGCAGGTCGTCCCACTTCCAGCGCTTGCTGTCAACAACAACAGCAACAGCATCGGCTTCCTTCCCGGCTTGTTGGCGCGTTCCATGTCTACTACATCTCTGCTCGTCGGTGGTGGTGCCAAAGAAGTATCCAATGGGGGTTCGTTGGCTGTCGCTGGTCGGAACAACGTCGCCATTCGACCAGTGCCACCGAACGTAGTCCGTCGTGATCTCCTCGCCGGGTGCGACCGCACGACGAGCCTTCATGCGGTCACAAGGATCGTTCTTCTCGCGTCCTTCGTGTCGTGCCCGGATCTCGGCTTGAATCCAGGAGGGTCGGGCTGTTGCTGTTGCTGTTGCTGTTGCGGTCTTCGAATCAGACGCGGCTACAGCCACAGCTACAGCTGCGAGATCATCAGGTTCGTAGCAACACTGTGTCGGATAGAAAAAGTCGTAGGCCGTGCTAGAAGGTCCACAGGCGTGGTTGACGAAATGACCGGGTAACTCGAGATGGCGCGCGCCGATTGCGCACATGGTGGGTGGTCTCTGCATGGTTTCCGGAGAATAGTCCTCTTCGGCGTTATCGGACACCAGTCCCTCGTCAAAGTTCAAAACTTCGAATCCGCGTTCCGGTGGAAAGATGTGGTCGGGATTGGAGGGAGGAGCAACGAACTCTACAATCACAATGTCGTTCTCGAAGATCTCGAGTTCGTACAATGGGCTGCCCGTGTCCGTGTTCGTGTTTGGAGGGTTCTTGAGCCCCAAACACGAACCGTTCGGGGGAGCAGGGTTGGAAAAGTCCTCGAGGGTAACGGACAGGAACGAAGAGCACTCGGTGGCCCCGTCCCGGGGTTTCAATCGCAGGGGGGAAGCCTGCCACGCGAGAAATCGATTGGCGAATGCCTCTCGCTCCGGGGACATTGGCGCCCCCGACACCGGCGGTGGACGAAAGAGTTGCTGGTGATTGGAGGGGCCCACGGGGTCCTCGATGATAAACTCGTGGGCGGCAACATGTCGATTGGCGTGCATCGAAATTCCGATGCGATCCCGGATCTGGAACTTGTAGTCCTTGGTTTCCGTATACAGCTGGATGCAGTAGACATTCCATGCTTCGTGACGGTGAATGCCCTCAAAAATAATGGGTTTGGTGGTGGGGGCCGATGCCACTGCTGTTATTTCTCCAAGGATGTTATCATCTGCTTCCTCCCGACTGCTTTCTTCGCGAGCGTCCTTGTGTTGGCCGAAAGCAAGAACGGTCATGGTTGTTATATTCTTATAATAATATTATTCTACTCCTTGTGCGAATTTGTGTTCTATGAGTGAAGATTCGAACGGGACGTAATGGAATGGAATGGAATGAAGACAGAGGCGCTTGATATCATGACATTTTGAAGATTTCAGATCTGCTTTTTTGGAAAGCGCTTGCGTGTCATGGCATGATCTGTGCCATGACCTATCGATATGGCACGGTGCTTCAAAGACACCAAACTGTTCATACTACCGGTATGACAATACCGTTGGGAGCGATTGATGGGACGACAATATAAATACCGGCGTGTGATACGAATCATTGGCACTTTCAACATTCTTTCTTACGGAGTATTCTTTAACATACCTTATTCTTTAACAAGTACCGTACTATATGTAACTACCCCTCCTCCGTTTTGGTTGGCACGTGTCAACCCCTCTCTAAGAGGCGCGGGGAGAATTTTTCTTTAGATAGGGGTTGATTCGTGCCAACCAAATCGACTCCCAGTAGTATCGGGGGGGGGGGGGGGGGGGGGAGAGTTTTCTTTTAGGATGCTTCCTTTTTCTGAGGGCCGGGGGCCCTCAGAAAAAGGAAGCATCCTAAAGAAAACTCCCCCCCGATACTACGAGGAGGAGAGCAAGGAGGAGGGGTAGTTAGGTATGTAATACCATGGTCGTAAGGGAGAGCACAAAGGGAAGGAGGGGGGGAGCTTGCTAGCGAGCATCGGTTGCTTGTTGTTGCTTCTGTTGGGGGGGGGGGGGGGGGGGGCTTCTTGCTAGCGAGCGTTGCTCTTTCTTCTTGTTGCTGCAGTTTTGCAGGGGGACAAGGATAGACCTGCTCTCCCCACAGTCTACCGTGTTGTATGTGTGAAAAATTACTTTAGTACCGGTTTCGCTACTAAAGTAATTTTTCGGACTCCGTGTTAATCGAATCAAAAAGTATTTTTAGAATTTTTTCACACACAACTCAGTGTGTTGAGCAAGAACTGATTGCTCAACACACTGAGTTGTGTGTGAAAAAATTCTAAAAATACTTTTTGATTCGATTAACACGGAGTCCGAAAAATTAATTTACCGGTACGGTAGGATCTAGTACAATCCCTACTAGATCCTGGATTTGGGAAATTTCCAGGTTCAGTACGATGTACTAGAATCCCTACTAATCACGCATATATTTTCAGCCGTGCTTACTGGTCAAAATTGTTTTTAGTGTTTCTCCTAAGTAATTCAGTGTTTTTAAGCGTTTCTAAAAAACCGTCGCCAGGTGTTGATCAATACATATGGCAAAGAGGGAACCAACTCGCGGGATTACGATCAGCATCAGGAGTGATTTCATTCGCTTTGTTGACACGTTTGTAGAATCTAGTAGAATTCCTACTACAAAGTGGATTTTTGCTGTTTTTTCCCCGGTTGTAATTCATTATTTCAAAATCAACCACTTTGCAAAAGCAAATCATCCCCCCCCCCCCCGACCATGGGAATAGACCATTTTCGCTGCTTCCTTTTCTATTACAACAACAAGAATCCCATTCTACCACACTGTAAGTCATTGTCGGTCCTTTGTTTGCTGGGAAGGGGAGATGTTCAGCCTGTTTCGATTTGATTCGTCGTCGACCGCGGCATTTCTACTATTCCTACTTTTGATCTCACTACTTCTCTTCTTCTTATTTGTTTCGTTTCACCATGGGAATAGCCCCTTCCAGCAAACATGGTTCGAAGTATTCCCAACCTCAATACCACAGCACCAGCTGCTTCTGCTCCGCGGACTCGTTCTTCATCTGCTGCTCAAGATCTTACTACGTCGTCTCGGATGAATCGTCGGTCGTCTACGAATGCAACAACAACAACAACAACAACAACCCATCGTCGCTCTGTAGCAGCAAGGAAATCTTCATTCCCCAACCCCTACAGCAGGAAGAAGAAACCTCCTCCCCCCCCTCTGGATCTCCAATCGCAACTGCTGGAAAGAGGAAAAAGCGCGCACGGCAAACCCCTTGTCTCTCTGCCCCGGCAATTGCTGCTCCTCCACCAACTATTGTCGTCAATCCGGCTGCGGATGCTCTTTTAAGTCTGGCCGGTGCTCCTCCTTTGATTCCGACTGCTGCTGTTGCTCCTCCTCCTCCTACGATTCCGTCTCCTGCTCCCACTCCTTCTCCTGCTGCTCCTGCTCCTTTCATCCCGGACGCTGTTGTTCTTCCTTTGAATTCGGATCCGGCCATTGATCCTTCTACTACTACTACACTGCCGCCAACAACGGACGATCTGGTTCCTACTGTATCATACGATGAAGAAGAAGAGGAACAAGAGAGTGATGGAGAAGTGGACACTGCTGTGGTCGCGGCAGCTGCTGGTGTTACTGTTACAGACTTCCATCTGCCGTCTGTAACAAATCCAACGATTCCAACACTCTCAGTTGACTCTGACCATGACTTTTGCGATGCCGCTGCCGCCGCTGCTGATGGGAATTTTTCTCTTGGGGCCATTCTACATGCACTGAAGCAGAATCCCACAGCTCTGGGGACTACCACAGAGAGGATCAAGGCACTTACCTTCAATACTACGGAACACGAGAGGAAAAAAAACCGACTGGAGTTTGCATTCTTCAAATCACTCGCGGCTCATCTGGAGGCTGCCCCACTTGTTGATTACATTCCAGATCCTGAAGCACCGTTGATGAAAACCCGCCGGTTCTATGTTCTAACAAGGGCTCCTATTGCTCCGAACAAGAGAGCACTCGTCAACTGGTGCATGCTGATTCACTCATTGGATTTTTACAAGTTGAAATACCGGGGAATGGATTTATCAAATGATCCAAGGCTTTTTGCGCAAGCTCAGTATCAATCAGGGGTCATCTCTATGAAGTTCAGGTGTCTTTTTGCTACCTTCCGGAAGAACGGAATCACCTACTCACAGACTCTAGATTTCAACGAGGCCGGAGGATTCCAAGCCTACTGGAAGAATATCTTCAAAATTGCGAAAACCTACAAGGCGGACTATGGCACCTGTCCAAACAAGGCTCAGTTTGATGTCAACTGGTACAAGAAACGGAACAAAGCTATCAACGATCCAAGCAATCCGTTGGATCCGTTCAACAACCTCGAACACTTTGTTTGGTGTGCGATGGAGAACATCATGACCGAATGGGCTCTTCGCGGTTGTCTTGAGCCAAGTTCTATCGTCAAGGAAGACTTCGAAACCGGTGTGTTCACTGAGGGGGAGTTTGTTGGGATTCAATACATACGACTCAAGCCAAACTACAACGGACAGAAGAAACGAAGTCTTTCCCTCAAGAATCCTGTGCTGGATGATCGCAATACCAAGAAAACTACTCTTCCATGTCCATACAACGGCGATCCTATGTCTACGTATCAAACTACCATCAAGTTACTCTCGCTTGTCCCTGATAACTGTGAAGGTGTCAACCGTATTTTTCGAAAGCCGGCTTCCAAGAAACAACTAGAGGCAAGTGCCATTTGTTTTTTGCGTGTCACATCTCTGTTTTTTGCATATCTAACCGTCTCGCGCTGCTTTTTCCTCTCTCTCTTTGCAGATCTGGAAGAAACAGGGACGTCGTTGGCGGTTGAATCCTAGCGCTAATCAGGTGATTGGAAAGAACCGTATCAACGAAATCTTGGTTCTAATTGCAACATGGAGTGGATATGAGAACCCTGAGCGCTGTACTGCCCATGGCAAAAGGCATGAGTCTATTTCCAAGGTCGCAAATGCTGGTGTTTCTACTTCTCTTGTTAAGGGCCTTGGAGGGCATGCTCATCTGAATACTACTACCAATTACATCCTTCCAGATCAGCAGGCTGTTGATGCTGTTGTTCGCGCAAAGCATGGATCCCCTTCCAATATTCGCGTGCCGCTTCCAGCTCCCGCGCAAGCTCCCGCGCAACCTCCTGCGCAACCTCCCGCGCACGCTCTACCTCCCACTTCTGCGCCGTCACCTACACCACCGTCTCCAGCTACTTCTATGCATGATTCCCCCACGGTATCTGTCCACCATTCCTTTGGTGACCATTCCAATGATTCTGTTCCTTCAGATTGTGCTGCTGGCAATTTAGGGTTGATGACCCAGACCTTTGAAGTCCCCAATGAATCTCCCCCTCCAATGCCCTCCAATATTTCTTTCACTGCAGGCGATGAGCCTTCTCCAGTTCCTTTGCCATTCACCGATCACCGTCGTGATTACCACGATGAAGTGATACCTCGCTCAACGGCAAGGCCCAAGACCCACTACAAAGGTCGCGGTATGTTTGCCGAGGATCGTCCGCAATATGAGGATCATCACCATTGCAAGCCTCGCTACAATCGTCCTCCCGCGGACCGTTTCGAGGACCACACCGGCAGTCGATACGACAACGAGCGTTGTTACAAAGAGTCTCCGCGCCCCCCTCATACTCAGTCTTACGAGCCACGATACGAGCGCGTGGCTCGTCAAGAACCTTGACGGCTCTCTTTTGGTGAAACTCTGTCCTACAAGCCGCAATACGAGGAACGCAAGCCTCCACCGCGTTACGAGGAATGCAAGCCGCCACCGCGCTACAAGGAACGCAAGCCTCCACCGCGTTACGCGGAACGGAAGCCACCACCACCGCGATATGAGGAACGCAAGCCGCCACCGCGTCGTCATTCATACGAGCAACGCAAGCCGCCACCGCGTCGTCATTCTTACGAGCCCCGATACGAGGAGCGAAAACCACCGCTGTGTCCCCCTTCTACCAGTACGCCGTCCTACGAGCAGCGCCCGTCTCTTGCTGAAAGAGGCTCTCGACAACCTTCTCCCCCTCATCAAGACCAGCGTCGTGTTTCTTTTGGTACCAATCGCTATTACCAAATGGAGGATTATGGTGCATGGGGTCCTACTCCAGTGGAAGTGTTTTCACACAGCACACATCGTCCTCGTTACGGAAGGGAATTTTTTCAATCCGATGACCCCGAA
This sequence comes from Pseudo-nitzschia multiseries, assembly GCA_037355745.1. Classification (NCBI taxonomy): domain Eukaryota; phylum Bacillariophyta; class Bacillariophyceae; order Bacillariales; family Bacillariaceae; genus Pseudo-nitzschia; species Pseudo-nitzschia multiseries. The sequence goes on from CM074787.1 coordinate 5,514,089, forward strand.
GTGCAAATTACGGAGGTTCACCGCCCGAGTGCTTGGGAAGATGTGGAGCTGCCTGAATGGGGATCGCAAATTCGTTGGTAGCAAGTACGCGTTTTTTTGGTGTTTCTAGTGCGTTCAAGTGCAAAATTGCCTTTTTTGTGGCCATTTTGGCATTTTGGGCCCAACAGCCTCAATATTTGCCATAGTTTGCTCTCTAGCAAGAAATAGGTCTACAGACTAATTCTAGAGTTTTTTTTTTTGGAATATACCCTGGTCTGTAGTTTGTTGTGTATTAGTGTGTTCTGGGAGTATCAAAAAGAGTGGTAGGTGAAGAGTGCTCAGAATACGAATGACCGAAAGAGTAACACTAATCCTACTACTAGAAAATCACGTACCACTTCTACTCATATTCTTAATTATGTACCACTCATACGGAGTATTTCGAAAATTACCAAAGTATCAACCCATTATCAGAGCAGAAAACACTACTAGTATTTGTGTAGGAATTCTACGGCATATTTTCGAAATTACTTTAGTATCATGCCATTGTCAGAGCAGAAAACACTACTAGAAATCGTGTAGCAGTTCTACGGCATATTTTGCAAATTACTAAAGTACCATCGAGTCCCTTTTATTTTTTCTTACTTAGGCATCGATTTTGCGAGTGCACGTGCTCTCCCGTACGAGCCATGGTGTTACTATAGGTAACACCCCGTCCTCCGATTTGGTTGGCACGTGTCAACCCCTCTCTAAAGAAAAACTCCCTTAAGAAAAATCCGAGGCGCGCCAAATCGACTCCGAGTAGTATCAGTGGGGAGGAGGGGTATTACTTGGTACCACTCTAGCTGCTGCTTGTTTACGAGGCCCCCCGGGCCGAGGAAACAAGAAGCAGCTAGAGTGGTACCAAGTAATACCCCTCCTCCCCACTGATACTACTACAAGGAGAAGCTAAAGGAGGAAAGGGGTGTTGACATGGTAATCTCTATGGCTTCGGAAGGATGAGCACAATGGAGGAGGAGGTCGTCTTGTTGCTAGCTACCGTATCGGTGTTGCATGGTAGTACTACTAGGAGCGTTTCGATGCTGCTACTGGGGGAGTACTAGTAGCGTTTCGATGCTGCTACAGGGGGGGGACAAGGCTAAACCGGTACCAACGAGTGGTACCATTTTGGTGGTACCGGAGTACCACTCACTTTGTTAAGTAATAATTTTTTCAACGCATTGCACGTGTTTTTAGGCATACTCAAGCGTAAAGAGGGAGCAAACGCGCGGGATTCACAGCAGCAGCAGCAGCAGGATTTGGTTGATTCCTTGACACCACCTGTGTAGAATCTTGTAGAATCCCTACTACAAGCTGGATTTTTGCTGTTTTTCCCCGTGGTAATTCATAATTTTGAAATCAACCACTTTCAAAAGCAACAAATTGCTCCCCGACCATGGGAATAGACCATTTTCACTGCTTTCTCTCCTATTACAACAACAAGAAACCCATTATATTACACTGTAAGCCATTGCCGGTCCTTGTTTGTTTGCTTTGGGGGGAGCTATTACGGCTGCTGCGGTTTGATTCGTTGTCGTCGTCATGATCGTTGTGTTGTCATTGTTTGTTTATTCCTACTAGTAGTATCACTCACGATGCTGCTTCTTTTTGCTTTTGACCATGGGAATCGCTCCTTTCCAGCAACGATGGCTCAAACCATTCCACCCTTGAAAAGCAAGGCTGCTCCTCGGACTCGGTCCTCTGGTGCTCCAGCTCCTCGGACTGGGTGATCGACAGATTCAACAACGACAGACGCAACAGCAACAACAACAACAACCCAACGTTCTTGGTCTGTAGCAGCCCGGAATTCTTCATTGAGCAACCCCTACAAGAAGAAGAAGACCCCCCCCCCCCCCCCTCCTCCTTCTGGATCTCCAACTGCCACTGCTGGAAAGAGGAAGAAGCGCGCCCGTCGGACTCGGCGTCCGAATTACAAGCACCGCGCTGCTCCAATCTAGAGGAAACTGTGTATTTCTTGCTCCGGCGTCCAAACTACAAGCACTGCTCTGCTCTGATCTAGGGGACTGGTGTATCCACAGCATCCGAACTAGTACAACAAGCGCTGCTTCATTTATTACGGGACGACCATATTTCTCGTTCCAGCGTCCGAACTACAACAAGTTCCCATTTTGGCCCCCCAAACAGCCTCAATATTCATCATGGTGTGCTCTCTAGCAAGAAATAGGTCTACAGACTAATTCTAGCTCTTTTTTGGCATATACTCTGGTCCCTAGTCTGCTGTGTATTAGTCTGTTCTGGGAGTATCGAAACTAGTTGTAAGAGAACAGTGCTCAAAATACGACTGGAAATTGCACACCAGTACGTTCTACTGGAAATCACGTAGAAAATAGTACCAGAATAAAGTGTGGTACCGGAGTACCACTTTTGGTACCAGAGTACCACCATCTGCTACCGGAGTACCACTCCCTTCTCCCGCCCGTTGAGCCTGTTTCAAACCCTCATTTTTCTTGGTACTTAGGAGTGAGTGCACGTGCTCGTCCGCCGAAGCCATAGGATTACATAAGTACCGTACGAACGCTGCGCCTAACAACTGAGACTCCTCTTTGCGCGTGCGGAATTGGATTATTCACGAAATGCTTGAATCCTACCGTACGGTACGTACTCGTACGTACGTAGGGTAAACCTAATTTATGATTTCGGGAATCACATTCAACGGACATAAATCTTGGCGGGCCAATAGTCTCAGTTTTGGAATAAGGAAGTTGTCCACACACTTGTTTTTCGAAGACAAAATCTTCCTCTTCCAATATTTATTAAGCACGTGTACACGATTTAAGCACGTGCACAGCACACGAAAAACAGAATGAAAAATTCAGTCTGAACAGTTCATTACCGTTCGTACGGAAAATCCTAAAAAATGAGAGATTTTGAGAGCCAGCAATTTTGGAAGAGTCTTTGGACATTGTCTGTTGTTTTAGCGCCTGGAATGCAAACAATATTGATAAGGTTGGTAACTTGGTAAATACATGTGAGAGCGTCAAAGCGGAATTTGAATTTGTTGACTTCCGCATTCCATGGGCTGGTGCAATCGACATGTACTTCAGACCAGCACAGCAGAGTGATGAATGACGAGCAAGGTGAAAGTTGGCCAGCTTGTCGAGTTGAAGTGCGTACAAGAGGGCAGATGAGGCAGTTGGAAATAACATAATGGCACACTGAACATAGATCAGGGTGGTGGAAGTGTCGTTGGAGCAGGGCTTCAAGGCAGTCCATTCCTGTGATTTTGTGATACCATTTGACAAGAGGGGCAAGCATGTTGTTAGGGATAACAATTTTCCAGGGGGAATTGGGAGTAAGTTCGTCAAGGCGGAAAACAATGTCAATTTTGTCTAGTTTTTAAATGAAATAAGGGTGTGGATCTTTTTTGCGGAAGTGCAAGAATCTTCTGGTCATGGGCTTGGTATTCATGGATGGTGGCGAAATAGAATGTCAATCTGCCTTTTGGGTCAAAGCGAGGATGTATGAGATAACTGTCTTCAACAGGATGATTATCAGTCAATGTGTTGCACAATGACATTGCCATGAGACTCTCAGCCATCTCAGAAAAGTGGAAGGAATCATTGTTGGAGACATTATCGTCAAAATTTGTGGTCACAAAATATGAAGTTAAAGTAGTGAGGGTTTGGCTGAGAGTGTCAGCGGCAGTACTTATGGGACATTTGATGTAATGGTAAATGAGGTTGTATTCTTTGAGAATGAGTTTCCAGCGGAGGACACGTTGAGTGTTGTACATTGATAACTTGTAGGTAAGATTTTTGTGATTGGTGTAGAGGTGGATAAGCGCGCCAAGGAGTATTGGATGGTATGCTTTAAATGTTTCAATGATGGACAGTAGCTCCTTTTTTTATGGTCGTGTAGTTGATCTGAGCTTGTGTGAGCGTGCGTGTGAAGTAAGCGGCCGCAATGTTGTTTTGAATGGTGATGGCGTCAAGCTATAAATCAGGTGCGTCTGTGTAAATGTAGAACAAAAGGTTATGATTGGGAAATGTGAGCATCATCTCAATGGTGACAATGGATTTCATTGCTTCAAAAGCCGTTTGACATGTGTTGTTCCATTGAAATGTCTGAGGTTTTTTGAGGAGATTTGTGAGCAGGGCTAGAATGTGGGAGTGGTGGGGCCACATGTCACAATAGTGTGTGACGAGGCCAAGGAAAGCTTGTAGCTGTTTCAAGTTTTTGGGAGGGAGCATGGCTAAAATGGTTTTTCCTTTCTTGATATAAGGTTTGATACCTTGTTTGGGGGTGAGCCAATGGCAAAGGAAGCAGGTTTCTTGGATGATTCATTCACATTTGAGGGGATTGGTGGTGAAACCCTTGTCTTGTTGATGAGCGAGGACAGTGTCAATCAAATGAAGACAATCGTCAAAGCTATTGCTGAAGCAAGTAATATCATGGATGTCATGTAGAACCTTTTCCGTGATTTCTTGTGCTATATCAGGGAGTTGGGAAACGCCCAGTGGTAGATGATTGCATTTGTAGAGACCAAAGGGAGTTGTGGTGATTGTGGCAAGATCTTTCTTTTGTCGTCCAGTTTGATAGTATAGTACTGCATTGATATACTATCCATTTTGGTTAGATATTTGTATCCATAGCGGCAACAAAAAATGTCTTGAATGCGAGGGGTGGGGTAGACTTTGCATTGTATGGCTTTGTTAAGTGCACAAAAATTGGAGACCCATCAAACTTTGCCATCTTTCTTGGGGATAATGAACATTTGGGAAATCCATCTTGACCTGCCTTGACGTGAAAGGATGTCGGTGTTGACTAGACGGTAAAGCTCTGTTTCGAAGAGTTTGAGCTGAGGATGAGGGATAGAGTAAGCTCCTGAGCAATTGGGCCGGACGGAAGGATTGATGTCAAGATGGATTTCTTCATTGGGATAATGTTTGAGTTGGCCGTCAAAAACAGTTTGATATTTGCAAAAGATGTTGTGCAACTGGTTGCATTGCACTGCCGTCAAATACGTGCATTTGTCTAAGATGCTGCGAACGCCGTGTTGGTTCTTGTATGCCAAGTCAAGAATGGTGTGGTTGTTAGGTTTGGGATCAATGATTGCAAAACTGTCATCCTTTGCTGTTGGTATGGCTGTATCAATTTGGAAGGCATGGATTTGTACGGCGAGAGCTGCAGGACCGGCAAGGAGACGAGGGAAGGTACGCATGGTGGGGACTATGCGTTTTGAACTTGTGATGGGATCAGCGTTGAAATCCAGAACAATTTTGAAGTGGCAAAGGGGGCTGCGTCAGCAGAGGATTATGTCATAGCAACAGAAGGCTTGAAAGACTAAAGCATCTAACAAGGGGAGGCTGATACCGGGTGCTAACTCAGGAAGAGTGAAGTGCTTGAGGAATATTTGGTGGTTGGAGTTGAATTCTTCTGCCATGGTTACACCTGAGATTGGTGCGGTGACGGTATGGACAATGGATTCAGGAAGAGTGTGATTGCTAAACCAAGTAGTTTTGAAACCAGAATCGCAGAGGATGAGATATGGTCTTGCAGAAGGAGGAGTGGTTTGGATGAAGCGGGCTAGGACAATTGTGTACGGAGCGGGCTCTTTTGGCTTTGATTGCCAGTGATTGGCGTGATGATGACCTTGGCCATCTTGATGGTAGCAGTCAGCTTCATTGTTATGATAGAATCCATCTTCATTGTTGTACTCTTGAGTTAATGGTTTGTCATATAGATTACCTTTGTTGTGATAGTAGTTGTCATCCTGCGGTTGATCATTGTGATCCGGTTGTTGATCGTCGATGCTGTTATCATAATACAAGTCATCATCCATATTGAGATGATGAGCATCATCAGGATTGTGTTGACGTTGTTCAAAACGCGTGTTTTACTATGGGCCTGATTGGTTGCTGCAGGTGTTGTTACAGCGTCCAGGGGATAGGCAATAGGTGGTGTTATTGCCAGTGTGAAATCCTTGAGGACAAGGCGGTGAATAATTGTTAGACAGTGGGTGCGTGAATCCCAGGTTGGGTGAATGGTTGTAGCTAGGAAAGTAGGAGGTACTAGTACGATAAGTATTGTTTTGGTAGGGAGGTTGTGTGCTGTTGGTTGGAATGGAGCAGCCAGAGGTGTGGAACAGAACTGCATTGGTGAAGGTTTGCCAAACACGGCACTCTTTTCACTGACCTCCTAGTAGCTGGAGTACCCAGCCAAGCAGTACACGAATATCTTCTTGGAACACTAGTACTCCCTAACGGCAACAGAAGTTGCCGAGCCCTGTCAATGATGGTACCCAGCAGGCTTCATGCTGCCAACCAAGCCAATGCAAGAGAACCTAGCATGGACCTTCACATACTTCAAAAAGAACTGTGACCCTCCTCTGTTTGCGTAACTACACCAAAACCAAATCAGGTTCCCAGTCACAAGCCAGGGGGTCCTCTCTTGTTCCTGAAGCTACTGCTAGTACTTCTCCGTGAAGTCACCACAAAAGGGGAGGTAAACCTCACCGCCCTTGTGAACACAGTTAAGACGTACAGCATTAAGAAGTTTTCAGAATGCAAGGACATTGCAAGCGTTGTCAACCTCTTGTCCTCTATATCCAACAATGCCTATGCGTTAAACAATGACACATTTCCACAAGACTACCTAAAGAGGAGCATTCTTTCTCTCTTAGTAGTACAAACTACAAATGTTGTTGCCAAGTTCAACCAGCTCTTTGAGAACATGGAAGATGTAGCCAGGATGGATAGTACTGAAGTCCATGGATCTGTACACCCTTTGTTTGTATTAATCCACAAGGTGCAGGGGTTGTCAAAACCTCAAAAATGACCTTAGATCTGTTAAGTACGCCTTGAATTAGTATGCCAGCAAGAAGTCCTACCAAATTCTACTGGAATCTGGTCATTGGGATAAATACCTTAGCCCCCCCCCCTCCCCCCCCCCCCCCTCCCCCCATTTCAGTTTTCTTTACTGACGAAGGTATCCGCTACTTCAACTGTGACAGCAGCGACCACCATCCTTAAACAGTGTGTTAAACCCTTGGATGAAAAGCGTAGTAGTATTGCCAAGAACAGAGCAGAGTGCTGGGCAAGCAAGAACTCGCAAAAGGCACTCGTCCACCAAGAAGTTCTCCCAACCTAATGGAAAATTCCCTTTTCAAAAACCAGAGGAAGGAGAGAATGGCAAATGCATCATCAATGGGAAACCTTACACCTTTGATCCTAGTACTATTGGAAAGAATGGACGCTGGGGGGTAAATCAAAATCCCATTGTTGAGCAGGGTGTAGTAGGCTTGAGGTGTACTAGTAGTGATGGTGAGTGTGAAGATTGAGATTGTTTGCGAATGATGGTAGCTCAGTTTGTGCTTGGAGAGAGGTAAGAAAGAGTGTTCTTGTTGGAATTGGTGAGCAATTTTGATGTGTATCCAGTTTTTCTGTTAGCGAATAAGAGTGCTGACTGTTTGATAACGTTAAGTGCTGGTAGTAGTACTACTAGTAGAGTTACTACTACTGCTGTGTCTGTGCTCATAACCAATGGACTTAAAACATTAGATTAAATATAAAGAAAACTGAAATTGTGTGTGAATAGAGTGTAAAGGAGGTAGAAGAACAAAAGGAACAGAGGACAGCGACCAAGAGGTTCGAATGGCATTTATGTCCGCCCATTGTTACATCACCAGTTGAGGTGCTCTGTGGACATTACTACTACGGAGTAGTTGATAAATTCGACTCCCTTGATTGGAGTGAAGCACGATAACGACTTTTTCGACGATGCGATTCGTACCGTACGGTACGTACGTACAGACACAAAACAAAACAAAGATACACGACAAAATGACCCCGCTGGTTCGATTGCTCGACGAGTAATAACTTACTCCGTAATAACTTACCGTACCGTACCGTAGACAAGAACACCCCAAAACGGAAAGGAAACAAGAATTCGTGCATGCCATTGCCATTGCCATTGCCATTGCCTCCGCCGATAAGTCAGTAAATTGGAAACGAGGCGAGGCGAGACGAGTGGGACGAACGAACGCTACGAAGAGTTCACACACCGGGTCGTCCGCCACGCCAACAAGTATAGCGTCTTCGAACTCGGTTGTGTGCGGTTCGGTTTGTCGCTTTGCTTCGGGCTGTCTGTCCGTTGAGGTTCTTCTCGACCCGATCCAATCCAATCCGATCCGATCCGATCCAATCTCGGTCTACCATAGTGTAACACAACACAAGACAAGACAAGACAACAGCGAACACATCCCGTTTGATTTCCAAGAAATTGAATCGATTCCATCCATCCGTCAAATAATAATAATAATAATAATAATAGAAGTGATCAATAATGTGGAACGATTGGGTGGCAAACGCCAAGAAAATGGCGGCCGACGTCGACCGCAAATTGAACGAATCGGTGGGAATGGATGCGAGCGGAAACCTTCTTGCTTCTGGTTCGGGTTCTGTTGGTAGTTCGAGCCAAGCTGCTGTTACAACGACGACGACGACGACGACGACGGATCCCGAGCCCGAGCCTTTGACCGAACCCGCTCTCGTCCCGAAAACGGAGACGGAGACGGAACCCGTGGCGAGTTCTTCTTCTGTTGCTGCTGCTGCTGCTGCTGCTGTCGTGGCTAAGATTGCGACAAAGGACGACGTCGACGATGCCTGGAACGACGATTTTGATTTCGACGACGACGACGACGGCTTGGAAGACGTGGACATCTCGGGGGGATCGGCAACCCCCGAAGTGGAGCCACCAACAGCAACAGCAACAGCAACGGCAGCCACCGAACAACTATCGACACCGTTGCAATCCACATCCACATCCGCAAGCCCCACGAACGGCAGGGATGCTCCCGTCGAGAAAGCACCGCCGCCGCCAGCAGCAGCAGCAACATCAGCTACGGAAACCTCTGCCGCGGCCGCGTTTACCGACTCGGCGGAGGCGAACCAAACCAAAACCCAAACCGAATCGACCACACCTTTGGCATCGACACCGCAACCGTCGAGAACGAGAACGAGTACGAGTACGAGATCCACACCCACTACTTCCGTTACCGGTGGTGGTGGTGGTGGTGGTGGTGGTAGAGGAGGACTCTTTTCCCTGGTGGCACAAACGGTGTCCAAGGAAGCGACCGCGGCCGGGATGTCGTCGTTCTTGGCGACGACTCTATCGTCGGCATCAAAATCGGCATCGACATCAAAACCGAACGCCGAACGCGGACGAACTGTCGACGGCGATGAGGAGGAGGAGGAGGAAGAAGAGGACGCGAACGAAACCGGCGACGCTGCCGACGAAGCCGGAGACGGCAACACAGGTACAGTTGCAGTCAAAGTCGCAGACACAGACACAAAACCAGACACCGTGGAAGATTCCAAAGAGACACGGGTTGTTGACGCGGATGCGGATGCGGATACAAATACAAATACAGATTTTGAGAAAATGAACCCGGAAGGATCCGAAGAAAGCGAGGAACGGAATACGGGCAGCACAACGACGGGGCCTCAAATCGACGACAACGAGGAGGGCAAGAATGGCAGCGGATGGGATGATGTCGATGTCGATGTCGATATGGATGTGGATTGCGATGCCGATGCCGATGCCGATGCCGATGCCGATGCCGATGGAAACAACGACAGTGGCGACGGCGACAATCAAATCGATGACGATAACGATGACGATGGCGACAATCCTCCACCCAGCAATGACTCTGTTGCCCGTGCGCCTGAGCCTGCGCCTGTTGCAACAACCGCCACGATCCCTCCCGCGACTACTAGTAGTAGCATTGGTATCGGTGGTGGACTCTTTTCCAACCTATCCAGCTTGGCAAAAAATGCCGACTCCTTCTTGGCGGTGGCGGCCGCCAAGAAGGATGCGGAAAACGTCAAGGAGACCGAGACCGAGACCGCGAAGGAAAACGAAACGGAGGAACCTGCCACGGTGGTCGATACCAAAGGTGGTGACAACGAAACAGACACCCACAACAATACGGAACCAAACGAGACAGCCGGTGACGGTGACGGTGACAGCGGCTGTAACAGCCCCAATGCGGAGGCCCAGGCCGATGCAACACCGACCGATGCACAGGCGGACGACGCAGCGTCCGGGGACGAACAAAAAGCTCCTGCCTCCGATCCGGTGGCTGCCGCAACCAAAACCAAAACTTCTTCGGCCATTAAACTCCCCCGCGCGGGTGGACTTGGACTGTTTTCCAATCTCACCAACCTGGCGCAAACAGCGGATTCGTTGCTCACAGCAGCGGTGCTGGCGGGAGACCGTGCCGGTGACGGTGCCGATCACGGTGTCGTCGAAGACGGTGCCGGCCCTTTGGACAGTGGTGGCTGGGACGAGGACGACGGGTCGCTCGATCTTGATGACAACCCGGACGAAGAAAAAAACGAGGAACACGAACCGAACGGTAGGGAGGCCGATACCCATACCGATACTGTCGTAGATACTAGTGCCCGTGCTACGAGTGTGGCACCTGCGTCGGAAGAGAAACGGAAAGAGGAATCGACCACTACTTCGTCGTCCTTTGTCAAAATTTCTCCCACTTCGTCCCTTTCGACACCGGAACCCGACGACGATCGGGTGGAAACCGTAACGATGCCGCAATCAACATCGCTGGACACGAACACGAACAAGAACACGAACAAGCCCTCTTTGTCCGAAAAACCATCGAACGCAACAACAACAACAACAACAACAACGCCAGCGCCGCCCAACCAGGCTGCTACTAGTACGAGTACCATCAACATCGAAGACGACCCGAGATTCAAGGCGCTGCAGGAATCACTGCGATTGCGCGAAGAACAACTCGTCGGCAAGGGCAGCCAACTGAACGAACTCCAGCTATTGCTGGAAACCCGGGAGGAACAATACAAGAAAAAGCTGCAAGACACCAAGGAAGAAGCGAAGAAACGAATTCTGCGCGCTAGAGAACGCTGCGAGGCGGCCGAAGCCCAACTCAAGGCACGATCCGCTGGTGATTCGGACGATGCGAAGAAGAAACAACAGATCATCGACGAATTGATGGAAGAAGGACAGGCATTGGCAATGAAACAATCGGCGATGGAAAAATCGGTCCGTGCCGCCAAGGCCGAAACCCGCGAACTCAACGAGGAATTGCACCAGCAAACCCAAGAGAAAGAACGAGCACTGGACACCATCGTCGAACTCGAGAGCGAGGTGAAACAATTGAAAGGACAGCTCGCATCTGCCAGAGAAGGAGAATCTCTGGCGGATAAGCTCGAGACCGACTTGTTGGCGACCCGTGCCGATGCGGAAGAAAAGGCGAACGTTATTCTCTCCCTTCAGCAACGAGTCAAGGAGTTGATGGCAGAATCGAGAGACCTGAAACAGGAGGTCGATTCTACCCGCAAATCTGCGGCACACGAGGCACAGCAAGAACAGACTTCTATGCGAAGGGAACACAACGATCTACTCAGTGACCTGGAGCAGAAACTCCGCACTACCGAACGCGAGGCCGGCGTTCGCGAAGATGCCCTCCGACACGAAGTATCCGAGATACGAAAGCGGTGGGAAGATGCCATTCGACGAGCCGATGGTAAGCAACATTTTTGATTTTGTTGTTGTTGTTGTTCTGTTCGTTTGAATACACCTTATTATCATCGGCGGTGGTGTGTTCGGATTTCTCACCTCGGTCAATTCACTTTTGTTTGCAATGTTCGTGTTCCGTCCACTTCTTGTTTCGATTAAATAACGTAAATTCAGCTCTGAGCATGGACATCCAATCCAGCACCGCCCCCTTGTTAAGGCAATTGGAGAGCATGGAACGCCAAAATCGTTTGCGAACAGCGAATGCGGCGGAACTGGAGTCTCGTTTGCGGTCCGAATTGGAAGAAGCCACGATTCGAAACGAAAACCTCGGCAAGGATGCTTCCGAATTCAAATCCAAACTGTCTCGCTTGGAACGATCGATGAAAGAACGCGACCTTGAAATTGCTGCTGCACAAAAAACGATAGAGGATCAGTTGATATCGATCGAAAACCTGACACGACGCGAGGAAAAACTCCAGTCACAAGCCGAAAAACGACAAATCGAGTACGAACGAGTGGAAAAAACTTGCGAACGAGGGTGTGTCTCGGGTGAGAAGCGAAATGACACAAACAGTTGTGGATAGCGAAGAGCGATATCGCGGGCAGATCGACAAGATGGAAAAGGAGCTCAAGGTCGAACGAGAAAAACGCAGCCAACTCGAAGACCAGGTGAGCGAGTTGTTGGAAAATACCACCATGGGGATGTTTACCTCGCCTTCTCAAGCTCCCCAACCCACCGGCATTCACCGAGGAAGCAAACCGAAAAAGCTACACAAGGCCGAAGGACAGGCTGAAATTCTCGCTGGAGCACTGGGCTTAGGAGATGATTCTGATGATGATGATGATGATAGCTACAGTAACGACGACGACGAGGATTTCGACTCTGAAAACCCATCCAACGAACAACGTGGGGGCTTCAACAGTTTTGCAGCCCTGGAGCAGTTGTCTTCGAAGCTAAAAACAGCTGAAGTCGAGCTTGTCTCGATGCGTAAGAGCCTTAAAGAATCGAACGAGACTCGGCAGTCACTTGTAGAAGAGTTGGGGGAGGCCCGGCATGCTAAGGAAAAGCTCCCACTCTTTGAACAGAAAGTCAAAGAACTGACGAAAGAAAACCGCGAGATGGAATTAGAAATTGCCGGGTTGAGGGAAGATATTGCTGATGTTCGGGAATTGTACCGAACACAATTGAATGTGCTTTTAGAGGAAAAAACGGCTTTATCCTCGAACAACGACTCCTCAGAACCGACAAGTGAAACGGAACCAGGAAGTTGAAACGAAAACGACGGGGACAACTCGTGGTATTGTTGACGGTGTCACAGACCGGCATCGCCTAGGTACTGACAAAAAGCATGATCTCATGGATTGAATATTATTTCATGATTTCTTGTTAAATGACATCAAACGTAGTTAACTTTCTCTAACACTACGTTCTAACTTACAAGGTAGTGACTGTGTAGACATTGAACGATCCAAACATTTAATGGTTGACTATAAAATACGAAGTACGTGTTCAAGTCACCATGATTTGGTTCCGTACGTAGCTTATCAATTCAATTCTTCCCTTTTCCTCGATCCTTTTCTTTTTACCCGTGCGGATGCCGTTGAAACCATGATTGGCAAATAGATTGTGGAACGGAGCCTAGCAGAAAAAAAGCCTGTACAAAATCTGGCATCTTCTATCGGACTTATCAGGCACAAAACCAAGGTGGACATCCATGCTTCAGTGAAAATGCTTGAGTGGTCTTGAAACAATGCAACCAATGCCCATGTCACTATCGCCTGCACCAGCATTTTGTTGTTTTGTTGGTATCAATATCTCAGTTCTAGTCTTTTGTCTCCGGTCATGGCAAGGAATAGTGTTGAAAATGCATAAATATTTAATTGATTGCTATGCATACAAGTACAGCACCTCTTACCCCTACACAACTCGAAATGATAAGCACCCTCACCTTATTTTTCTGGTTAGATACAGTCGGTCAGAAAATAAGTAACGGTAAGTGGATTCAATACTAGTGGCCAGATATACATTAATTATGAAAAATTATACTGAAATACAGACACAGTCTTGCATTCCGCACATAAGCAAAAGATCCAAAGTACAAATGACCGGATGTCATCTATTCGGAGAACACGCTGTCACCTATGTATTCAGATTTCTCTGCGAACGGAATTCCTTGAAAAACAACTCGGGATCACCTTCACTCTCGAGATGTACGTGGAACTCGTTGCACCAAAGCTCTTCGTAATTGCTCTTTCCGTCCTTGAAATTCTCATGATGAACGACTACACACAGTGTTGGTACACCATTAATTCTCTTCAACGCTCGTCGCACTACGCGGGCATCGCCCAGACGTTGTCCATCAAAACGACCAGGAAACTTTGCGTCGCGGTGGCGATGAGGATGAAGAAACTTGACTTGAAAGGAAACAGTGGCACCAATTCCGAGATGGTGCGCCCTTTTAAAAAATTCGGGTGGTGGTCCCGATCTTGTGATAGGCTTATTTAGCGTCGAGATTTCGATTTCTGGTGATGGATCGATGATTGGAGACGAGTCACTTCTTGGTGATGGATCGATGATTGGAGACGAGTCACTTCTTGGTGATGGATCGATTATTGGGGAAGAGGCACTTCCTTCAAACGAGTCACTTGCTGTGGATGAGACACTTCTTGGTGATGAGTCGATGATTGGAGACGAGTCACTTCTTGGTGATGGATCGATTATTGGGGAAGAGACACTTCCTTCAAATGAGTCACTTGCTGTGGATGAGACACTTCTTGGTGATGGATTGATGATTGGAGACGAGTCACTTCTTGGTGATGGATCGATTATTGGGGAAGAGACACTTCCTTCAAATGAGTCACTTCCTTGGGACGAGACACTTCTTGGTGATGGATCAATAATTGGGGACGAGTCACTTCTATGGGACGAGTCACTTCTTTGGGACGATACACTTCTTGGTGATGGATGGATTATTGGGGACGAGTCACTTCCTTGGGACGAGACACTTCTTGGTGATGGATCGATTATTGGGGACGAGTCACTTCCTTGGGATGAGTCACTTCCTTGGGATGAGTCACTTCCTTGGGATGAGTCACTTCCTTGGGATGAGTCACTTCCTTGGGAGTCACTTCCTCGGGACGAGACACTTCCTTGGGACGAGACACTTCCTTGGGATGAGTCACTTCCTTGGGACGAGTCGCTTCCTGGTAATGGATCCATTCTTGGGGACGAGTAACTCATTGGTGATGGAACACTCGATGACGGGTCAGACGAAGAATCATTTGGTGATGTAGTCTCCTACTTCGGAAAAAATGTTTTTGTTTAGTGAGCATATGCGGTAGGGATGGCAAAATAACGAAGGTAGTTAACGTGAACAGACACCTACCTTGTCAACATGATTTAATTGCTACTCACTTCGTCTGTACTGTCTGAACTTTCGTCGCTTGAAATAACGTCCTGTTCACCAGATGATGACTCTTCCACATCAATTTCGGAGGAAGATTTTGCATCATCAACGTTTCCTTCTTGTCCCTGTCCCTCCTCCGGTTCCCTTTTATCTTTAGACCCTTTCCAATAACAATATCCCATAATAGCGCATACCAGGATAGGGATCAAGAGAAGGAATAGAAGGTAGTAGAGTTTGTTTCTGGGTTTTTTTTCTGCTTCCGTAGGCGAAGGTGTACTTGGTGCAGTACTTGGTGCAGAAGACGGCAAAGGTGTGCTTGGCGAAGGAGTAGGTGGTGCTAGGGAGAGAACACTGAGTTCAAATGCTCCATTGTTGAAACCATTGAAGTTCGAAGGGCCTTGTCCGTGGACTAGCAGGTGATAAAGTACACCCTCTTCGCTATCCACAATCGAACTTGAGTTCGAATTTTGAAGAAAACGAGTTGTGTTACTCACTTCATCTGCGAAGCCGCAGACGTTGTCGATGAAGGTGGAACCATCAATACACTGCAGGTCTCTGCAAGTTTCTCCAGAGAACAAAGAAAAGGAGATATCGAACCCATCCGTACCCTCAACTTTGCATAGATCTATTTCGAACTGATACCCTGTCCCATTGAAGGAGTACCATAAACCAGGATTGATAATCTCCACACCACAGGTGCCGGTCGGCGCCGTATAAGTTGCATTTTCGGTAGATCCTTGAAAAAAGGAGTCATTCCCTGTCAGTGGTAGGGCTTCCTCGCAAAATGAGTTTGGCTCGGTTACGGGTACCTCTTCGACCAAAGCTTTGAAGTCACCATAAGAGTTGGGGGCATCGCCATGGACATAGATGTGATAAGTTTCGTTCGTTTGTGACAGCCATGTCGCTGTGACGCCCTCGTAGTCACAAGTGGGATCAGGAGTGGCGAGTCCAGTCACACATTGTAGTTCGTCACAATCTGACCCAATGAAAATACTTATGGCGGAACTATAATTGGCCCCCCGGCAGGTCGAAAATGATACCGCACTGCCTGTGCCCTCCATTTCGTACCAAACACCAGCCGTATCCAAAGGCAATCCACAAAATTCACCGTAAGCAAAATCATTCGTTGCATCCTGGGTGGAGCCGGTAACTTCTGACCCTGTCATGACTGGGATAGCATCCACGCATTGGTCGTTGATAGCAGGACTGAATTCTGTCACTTGCAGTTCAAATTTACCAACCGATCCATCTCCACTTCCAACTAAGATAAAATATTCGTCACCTTCAATTGTTTCCCAATTGACTGTAGCTGAGTTAATATCAACATTGGCATCTGAACAAACTGCATCATTACTTGCTTCAACACTGATGCATGTAAGATTGCCACAACTTTCACCAGAAAATACGTGTATTTGAGTGGGGTGGTCTGTTCCAGGTAGACACGTCGTGGCCTGTAGACTTGATCCTGTTCCGTTGATCTTGTACCAGACACCGGCACTTTCAACTCCGCAAGTTGCATCATAACTAGTGTCTGGTCTAGCTCCCTCTGTAGCACCACTTGCAACCGATCCATCTGCTGATATGCTAATGGCATTACTGCATTCGTCATTTGGCGTCAGAGGGAAACTTGCTACATTCATCAGCAGGGCTCCATCGCTCAACGTTTGTAGACTGGATGTTTGATCGGCAGTTCCCGTCGAGTGGGCGAAGAGATAATAATCCTCTCCTGATGCTGCTGACCAAAAAACTACGTTTCCCACCTCTCCGTTTCTACACGACATTGAGTCGGTTTCAACACACTCCAGGTCACTGCAATTCGTTCCCTGGAAGACACTTATGGAGTTGATTGTATTCGTCTCAGGGAAGCACGTGCTTGCTTGGATCACTTCGCCCGCAGGAACAGATCCTGCATCTATTTTGTACCATACGCCTTCTCTTTCTTCTCCGTTGCAAGTCTGGTAGACCCCGCCATCGGTGATGTTACCAAGGCCTGTTGGAGCATCGGCAGAAAATGTGGTGGCTGCGATCTCGCAATTTCCATTTTCCAGACGTTGAAATAGAGAGGGCTGCGAAGATGGATAGGATGTCGGTGTCATGGATACAGGTGATGACTGTATCATGGATGGAGTTGACGAAGGATTTTGTGATCGCAACAAGCTGGGGCTTTCTGATAATGTTACAGTAGGGGAGAGAGAAGGAGTTTCCGACGCTCGGGTTGGGGGAACAGTAGCATCTGCCTCATCCACCGCTACTTGTGGATCCACATTTTCTGTACAGTCTGTACTACTGAAACCGCAAGCATCGAACGTCATCGTAGTCGTTCCCTGACGCCCGGGCTTGGGTCTAAAATTGCGCAGGGTAATTCCACTCGGAGCGATGACGCCGTTTTGATAAGAATCGGTGTTGGGATAGTTGGCAGTGGAAGCAACAGTTTCTCCGTTCCCGGGGCCCAGAACCTGGGTTGCTTGGTTGAATAAATCAGCGCTTTCACCCGAATTGGCCTTTTTCTCCAAATGGTACTCGCCGTCTGCTTGTAGAAGAGCAATGGGGTAGTGTTCTCCGTTGCCGGGCCAACCGGCTATGTGTGGTCCACCACGAGGATACTGCCCTTGGGGAAAAAAAGGGAAAATATCCCAAATAGTTTCATCAATGTGGTAAATGGCGATACCGCCGGGAGAAAAAAAGTTTTCGTCCAAATCCCCGGGAATGGGTTGTCTGTTCTCGAGGAGCAGGTATTCTTTTTCGCCGTATCCCTTTGTGATTTTGTAAATTTTTGGGGTTGTCTCCACCGGCTCTAACTCATAGGTTCCGTCTGCCTCGATCAGTATCGGCTGAACCCATCCAAGATTGACGCGAGTCCATGCAGCAATATGTCCCGGCCAGGAAGGATCATTGATTGGTCCTTGGGGTTGCCCCATGGGAGTGAAGCAATCGAGGCCACCGAGACCGATCTCGTTTTCCACACTTCCAAAATCCGGGTCGTACATTTCTGGAATTCCAAACGGGTGAAACATTTCATGAACGATCATTCCTATTCGATTAATATTTGTTTCGCAAGTGCCAAATGTTGTTTTTCTGAATCCCGGAGCAACCTAAATTGCGTGTTTTGTTTGTTTGTTTGTTTGTTTGTTGTGTTGAATCAGATTGCATTTGGCAATAATTGAAAGTAAGTAAACAAAACCCCAACGGTTGGGCAAGCAAAAGGCCAACGACGGGTGGAAATAGAACACGAAATGTCAATTTTTGGTATGAAACGGTAGCTAAACGTCTAAGGAGGAAAACCAAATCAAAATCCAAAATCAAAATCAAATCCAAATCCAAATCCAAATCTTGATTTTACTTACAATGTAGGCGCCCACTTTCTTTCCATCGCTGGAAACGAAATCTAACGTGTTGGCGGTAGCATATCCAAAATGTGATGCGATTAGTCGATTGGCCGGGGTTCCGGTCACGCAATCGTCCTTTCCGTTGAGTGCGTCGAATCCACTGTGCAGAAAGATCACAAGATCGATTTCGTTATCGGTGTCTCTGTCAAAGTTTGAAAAGTCGAAGCCGTCGCCGTCGAGCGTTTTCAGGACGGGTGCGAACGCTCGCATCAAATCTCCGGTTCTGCCCGCGCTTCCATCTGCCGTAAAGTCTTCTTCCGTGAAATCGGTCATGGTCCACGGAGCGACCTCGAAGTTGACGGTAAACTCTCCGTAGGAAACGGTGTCAAAGTATCCCTTCACCGACCCTCCGGGAAAGAGATTCTCGTCGCGGCCCTCTCCGTTGAACAAGGCCTCGTAATCCTCCTTTGGTACAACATTAACTCTATTGGGATGATTCTTCCATTGAACCAGAACTACTAATACATTTAAGACCGGGTCATCTGTCGTCAATAGCTCTCGTTTCTGTTGCTGTTGCTGTTGCTGCTGCTGCTGCTGTTCATCTCCCGATCTATTGTTTTGTTGTTGCCTCTGTTGGTATGATCCTCGAATACTATTAGTCCGTGTTCCATGCTGCTGCTGCTGCTGCTGCTGCTGCTGTTGTGTCGGTTCTTGCTTCCCTCCTCCTCCTCCTCCTGTTCCCTCTTCTAGCATTCGGACTTGTATCTCGTTTCTCAGGCGCTCTCGACTCTCCTTAGTCAGAAACCGTCGGAGATGTTGCACGTGTTCCTCCCACTTGGCATCGTGCGGTTCTTCATACAAGCCCTCGGGATCGGGATAATCGGGCACAAATAATTTATCGTATGCTATTGGTTTGGATGTTGTGGATGTTGTGGATGCGGAATCTGTACCGACGATGGGAACTGTTTTTATCTCTTCCACCAGAGGATTGGCGTTCGCGAATAAACCGAAACAAAACGACAGCAATAACACAAGAAGAAAAGTATGCCGCGGCCAACGCTGTTGTTGAGAAGGCATCATCATCTTCGTCGGTCGATCCAATTGAGTTGTAGCTGTTCTTCGTCAATATAATACTGTTGATTCAACAATCGAATTTGGTGCGGCTTTGATTTGATTTGATTCGATTCGATACGATTCGATACAATACTTCGCTTTGTCTTTCACGGAACAACAC
The DNA here is from genome assembly GCA_037355745.1 of Pseudo-nitzschia multiseries. Lineage (NCBI taxonomy): Eukaryota > Bacillariophyta > Bacillariophyceae > Bacillariales > Bacillariaceae > Pseudo-nitzschia > Pseudo-nitzschia multiseries. Next base: position 5,533,594 of record CM074787.1, read on the forward strand.
CACGGTTGTTCGCCAATTTCAATAATAGAGCGTTAGATTAATTCGTGTTCGATATCTATGTATGGATGTATGGATGTCTGTACCGGTATGGATGGAAGGATGGATGAAAAGTTAGTCAGAGGCTCGACAAGTCAATGGGAATACCGGTATAAGTACCGGTAGCAGTGTACAGTACCGGTAGCTGGAAGAGAGAACAGCTTCTGGTAGTCGTTATTTTTTGGTTCGACCTCGGTTTGCTCAACAAAATTTACTTCGTACTATGATAAGAATAGGCGAAGTCAACAATGGACAGAGAGATTTGCTTATTGCTTATGCCTTAGTTTCGTGATTGTGGAAGCGGCAATTCCGTCCCGCATTCAGCATACCGGTGCGGTTCATACGATTACCGGTTCGTACGATACGATCGACAAAATATTTTTCACTTAATTGCGCAAAGAGAATACAGTAATTAATTTTGTTGGGTCACCATGTCGATAATGTACCGGCAAAGAACTAACCTAAGTGAGATCCATGAAGTAATCTTACCGGTACTCGTGATCTTTCTATTTTTGTCAAAGCAGTGACATTTGTAAGTCTTGTGACTTACCGAGAGAATAAATGTGTTTTATTTATTTACGGTACCGGGACGAGTACCTACCCTACTTTCCTTTACACTTTCTATTCTCCGCCTTGCTCCCGCATTCTAAAGCAGTTGTTCTCTGCTGTTGAAGTAATCTTCGACGACATAGGGTACGAGTACTCGTACAACGAGGTCCTGATTTAAATGATAGTCACAAAGACCGAAGGCTAGGTACAGAGATAAAAAAAAATCAACACTCACCAAGAAGGAAGGCAATCAGAACAGGCCCATAGTGTTTGCGTGTCATCTTGCGATTGTCGGAGTATTAGGCATACTACGAGTGTACCGGTACCGTACGGGGGTACAAGACCGGTATTTGAATACGAGAGTACGTACTTATCGTAAACCTTAATCTTTGTACGAATGGTCCGCTCAATTTAGAGGGCCCCGTACTAGAAAGAAAGGACGCCGAAAGAAAATTGGGGGCGTGCGACGACCCATTGGCACATTGGCAAGGCATTCGTCAAATTCAAATTCAAATTCAAAATTGATGTGTGGGAAGTCGAGGTGTGTTAAGTGTCGGGGCTGGAGGAGTGGGGGTAACGCAACACAAAACGTACTTTGGGAGGTGTCACGTTGGCCAACAATGTGTGGCTCCTGCTGTGGGAGCGTAACAAGAAGGTGGTGTCATGGGTTGGCTGGTGGACTGTGATGTTCGTCACATTGTTTTTTGGTGGCCGAGTTGTTGGGTGGGTGGGGGTGGAGTGGAGTGGAGTGGAGTGGAGTGGTCGTCAAACTGGTGGTGTCTGTCTGCCTGTGGGTGACATGGCTGCGTGGAATGTTGCGGAGTAAGAATGTGATGGGGTGCGCTTTGCTACTAGTAGGTAGTAGAGTCTGTGTGATTGCTGGGTGGCGTGGGAGGAAATGTGTTCGTGAGTGTTTGTGTGTGGCAGATATGAGGGTCCATGTGGTATTATGGAAGTGTATTGCAGTGGGAGTGTCTGTTGGTGAATGTGAAGTGCCATGTAATAGCGTTACAGGGGACACAGAGTGTGGAAAAATGTGTTTGTGGGGAGGGCGCATATTTTGTGGGGTTCTGCGCGGGGTCATGTAGTTAGTGTTCCGTAGTGTACCATAGTGTGCTAGTGTGTGGTGTGCGGTGTGTGGCTTAGTTAGGTTGCTCTCGATGCACATCCTCCTTATTGTTGTTGGCTTGTTTAGGGCTGCTGGACAATGTGGTGAGTCTCTGGGCATCGCTTCCCTCTGTCTGGGGCTCCTCACTTGGCCAGAGTCTACCTATGCATCCTTGTGGATGCCTGGGCGGCTGCTGGCCAGCGTCTCTGCATCCTACCTACCTACCTACCTACCTACAATACCATTGCATACATACCTTGCTGGTCGCTTGTGTCCTGGCTTGGTTGGCAGGCAGGACGGCCAGTGCGCGCGGAGTAGGGAACGTGCCTCCCATGAGTCCTGCTTTGGCTTGTCCTATGCCTTGCCAACAGTATGCTTGTATAGTGCAGTACTCTAACTTATGTTGGGAGGCCTTCTTATTGCTATATCCTCAGTTGGAAGCGCAAGGCTTATTGGAAGTTGCTGAGCCCATTGTGGATACCTTGTAAGTCAGCGGGACCCACTTTAGAGCCCCCAACAACACCTCCTGCCTCACGGAATTGCCAATTCCAGCCCCCCTTTTTGACACTAGGCTGAGTCAATCATGTACATGAAGAATCTCGTGCTCATGTGAGACCTCCCCAGCCTGGGGAAACGGCCCGAGCCAGGAGACACTAGTACAGCTCTATCCACGGCGGTCACTGCCCTCACTAATCACCAGCTGAAGATAAGTGAGGCACCAGAAGTCAAGCATGCAGATTCCAACAAGGTCACCATGGTTGATCAAGCTTGGGGGCCCCTCTGCACCAATCAACTCCTACTTGTATGTGGAGTTTGTAATGTGGAGAGCCTCCATCAGAAGAACTCAGCTTTGGCCAAGAAGAAGAAGAATGAGAAGACACACATGATCTCCCAACGCCAAGTGGACACCATGACTGAGGCCTTGAACATATTCACACCACCGCAGCCCTCAAGAGGTTCCAGGATTGTAACTTTCATGGCACTGACCCCTTTGATGTGGCCGTTGGCATCCTCCCCTTGGCCTTCATACTCCCGGGGGGAGGGGTGGGGGGGGGGGGGGATAGTGGAGGCCCTCAAGAGGCAACACAAGGAATCAGCCAATATGGCTGCCTATGACACCATTATCTCCACTGAAGGAAAGTCCTGAACCCTCAAGGATTCTCTTTCCCTGTAGAAAACAAAGACTTGTATCCCCCCCTAGACTGGACCGAGGCAACCACTTAACTAGAAAGTTACACAGCAGTTCTAGCCACTCTATTAGGAATCACACACCCAGTCATAAGTAGGTACTAGCAAGGTCTGAGGCGCTTGTAGAAGCAGCAGATGCCCATTTGAAGAGCTATTGCAGATCAGATGAGGAAAAGGGCCACGCCATTCCTTATTGTGTACTACTTCCAACGCCGGATAAGATGATGGCTTGAAGAGCAATGGGAGTGTCCCATCAACCTGCTTTAGCACTTCCAGATGACAGAATTTCAACTGGCTTCCCAATTTCTCAAGCGTGGGGGAGCTCAGGATGCTCAGGAAGAACCCTCCAGGGGGAAAAAACAGCAGCCGTGAGGACCCCCCCCCCCAAAAAAAAAAGCTGGGTTGTTAACCCAAACCATATCGATAAGCACCTTGCCGACAAAATCCACCCCTGGTTAAGAAGATGAATGAGGGCAAGATCACCCAGGCCATACTGAGAAGCCAATTGTGGCATGGTAAAGGGGCATGCTTCACTGGCTGCCAGCTTGAGTATGACCATGTGGAGGCCATCCCCAAAGAACACAAGCAGCTCTGGAAGTGGTGCCAAGAGACCTATGAATGATCCCGGTGCCATATTGCCTTCCCCTCCACTCATTGGCCCAGTGGGGAAAACCATAGATGCTAGGAGCCCTATAATAGGTAACCCTAAAAACTTCCGCGCGCCTTTCAGTGACACATAGCCTTGAACTCAATATGCCCCCCTCATGTCCAAACATTGCAGCAACAGCGCGACCAGAAACTGCGTCCAAAGCACAACCAAAAATTTCAGCAGCAGCAGCAGCAGCAGCAGCAGCATCATCGACACAAGGTTACTATGCAACAGCAACCTCCTCCGCACTAGCTACAACAACAGTGACCAACCCCGAGCCACGTAAGGCCCAGAGCCCCACTCACACTTGAAGGTCTCATGAAGAGTGCGTCCTTGCCAAGCTGCCTGCTGGGCGACCTGTCAGCGAGACCCCTCGAACCAAGCATTGAGTTAGGCACCATTGCTAGAAGGACAGGCTTGATCGCCACATCCAAGCGGCCAGCACCCAAGCCTACCTACACCAGTCCCCTAGCTGGAGCGCCTTCATTCAAACCATAAGGGGCTAAGGGAACCTCCACCCACAAGTGGGCTGACTTCCCCATCTGGCTCCCCACATGTTGGACCAATTTAGAAAGGTAGGCACTCCGGCCATGATGCAAACTCTCCCGTGGAACCCCCGAAGAATAGAGTCTGCCTTGAAAAGAGGCCCTCACCAATGATATTCCCACCAGGGGATTGAATTTCTCTGGAAAGAGTACATCAACATGATGTCAACATGATGAACAAGCAAAAGTGGACAGTACTGCTCCCGACCTCCCTCATCAAGGATCTCCTGTCAGGCCTGCGTCTCAGCCCCCTTGGGCTTGTTCGGTAGAGAGGACGACGCCCTAGAATGACTGTCTCTGACTACACGTACTTTGGGGTTAACCATGACACTGTTCCCCTACTACCACCAGAAAACTCCATGCAGTTCAGGAGGACACTCCAGCGCCTGCTCACCCGGCAGCACTGCGCTAACAGCTGGTTTGGCCCGGTCTAGTGTACATGTCCAAGATAGATCTCTCTGGTGGGTTCTACCAGGTTCAGGTCAAGCCAGAAGACACCAAGAAGCTGGTGGGTATGTTGTTCCCCACAAGGAAGAGAGAGCCTCCCCTCATTGAGCTTCCTCTCACCAACCCCATGGGGGGCTGGAAATCCAGTCCATTTCCGACCTGGCCAATTTGGCCCTAGCCACTAGTAGCCTAGCTCAGGTCCGGGCCCAGTCTCATCAACTATACCTGCTGGCTGAAGTGCTTCCAGTGGAGGAAGCACCTCCAGCGGATGAAGAACCTCGTGACAATATCCACCTCAAAGACATCACCACACCCTACCACAAGCCAGCAGTCCCTTACTGGGATGTGTACTATGTTGATGACTTCTATGGGCTAGCACAACAAGGCAACCAATGGAGGAGATGAGCCATCAAGTAAGTGCTCTTCCACTCCCTGGGCAGGATCTTCCAACCCCTGGATTCGCTAGACACCCCCTGCAGGCAAGAGTCAGTCTCTCTCAAGAAACTACAAAAAGGGGATGCCACATCATGGACAACCAAGAAAGTTATAATACACAGCTGGTGGTGGCTCATCACTTTCCTCAACAAAACTGTCAGCCTTCCCCCTCATTGAGTGGGATATCTACAAGAGATTCTCCATTGCATTGCCCCAACCCAGCGTACTGTTCCGGTCTGGCTCTGGTATAAGCTACTACTGGGGGAGCTCAGGTCCATAGTAGCATTGGTCATCCCCAGATCCCTGGGGCTATTCTCCATCCTCCAGGAGGCTTCTTTTTGCCACCAAGAGCCAAGCTGGCAAACAGTCCGACTCACCAAAAGGGGGGGTCCACAGTTTCCGGCTGTCACCACGTCAATGCGGGCTTATGCACAGACCCTCTTCTACTATTCTACTACTAGTACTACTACTACTACTACTACAGGCATTTCCCCAGCAGCCATCTCCGCAAGGGCCCTCTGGGCCGGTGGATCCATGGCTTTTCTCCAAGAGAAATGCGATTCTAATGCGGTCAAGCAAGCTCCTTCTTGCTCGTTCTTGGCAGGCACAGCAGTGACTGTACGATGTGATAGTACTTGCACCACCACCACCACCAGCAACAGCGGTCCCTCCTGCCCATCTTCAAGAACTTGCTTGTTGCCTCCCTTGCTGTGTTCAACAATTGAAGTCAACATCATACTAGTACTAGTAGTACTCCTTCCTGCCAGATGAATGGGCCGGGTGCCAGCCTCTGACTGCTGACACCAGCACCACTCCACCACCCGGCGGCAGCAGCAGCAGATCTATCTAATTACTAATCCCCGATTACTCCTCCTCCTCTCCTGCTCCCCGCCTTGATCCCCTCCAACCCTGCTTCGGGCTCATCGTGCAGCTCCCACCACCCTGCTGTGGCTTGTGGCCCAAGAAGAACAAGAATGTCTGGTGACAAGATAGCAGCAGGAGCACCAGGCTTGTTGTTGTTAGCAGCAGCCCCGCCCAAAGAAGCTGCTGTGTGCCAAGAAGCTGTGCGCCAAGCAACAAGCAGCAACCTAATCCGGGAACGGGACTCACCCACCACTACGTGGAAGGTCTACAAAACCAACCACAGGTGAGAGTTTCCTTGAGCCCACTTTAGCAGCAGTGCTTAACCCAACAACACACCCATGAACTACCGGTAATTGCACTACTAGTACTAGTACTAGTACAAGCATTTCACACTCAGTACGTACCGGTACCGTACTGTACGTACCTAAAGTAGGGATTGCTACCGACGAGTACGTACTCGTACTTGTACTCGTACTGAGTTTATTACCCACGAATGAAGTGATAGCAAAAAAATCTGCTTTGAATCGAATCAATCAATCAATCAATCCGCCGATGACGATGGACTACATCGATTTGATTTAAAATTTCATCCGTTGAGCAATTCAGTCTTTTCCAATGATGACACGAGTAAAAAAAACGATGCACGTACATAATTATTGCAGTTACACTATGAGGACGAGTCGTACCATAATAATATGAATACACTCACCGTACTAGAACCCGAAGAGTGGTGGCGGGAATGGGAATACTATTATTATTATTATTTCGAAGAGAGAGCCTTCTTTTTGTTGAACGCATGCATTCGAGTTCAGAGTGTGGTACCGTATCATACCGGTGCGAAGTGAATCGAGCTTTGAATGCATTTTTTTAGAACCGCAACCGCAGAACTACGGTATTAGTCCCACACCTTTTTTTCAATACAAGTAAAGGTACTTCTATTACCCTTAACTTATCGTAGCGGTACCGGTACCGGTACGATAGCACAAACAAAAAGAACAACTACCGCAGAAATCAAACCAAACCAAACCAAACCATACTAAATCGCGCCACACCGCACCGCACCACACCGCACCACACCACACAGCATACGAGCAGCACACCCACTCACCACTTGGAAAGACGCGCTCACGCTCGGTCGACGACAACCGTTTGGGCCGAATAAGAATACGATTGTCTTGCTTTCCGTTCAATCCCCTTCTGTCGATTGATTGGAAGGATGCCTCCGAACTACTCGTTTTCACTAGTAGAAACAGAAACAGAAACCGAAGATCCTCTTCCAGCTCCACTTTCACTTCCCATGCCAACTATTTCTACCACGGAGGCCGATCGATCCGCTACGCGTGCGGCAGTCCTGAAAGCATACAACCGGTGCACAACTGCAACTGCAACTGCAACTGCACGTAGTGACTGTGACTATGACTACGACTACGACAATGGCTACGGCAATGACAACGAAGATCACGATCCGAATGAAACAGGACCTGCCAACAACGAGAACAACGAGAATTACGAGAATTTGAATTGCCACGGTACGGGAACAGGAACTGGAACAGGAACAGGACCCGTCCAAGTGTTACAAACGTCGGCGTGGAGTCTGTTTTCCGGTCTGCTTTCGTGTTTCGAATTCCTGGTCGCGTCCGTCTACAACTGCCTCCACATTGGATTGCATGCTTCTCTGGTGATTGCATTTCTGGCCCTGATTGCCGTCCGGTGTTTGGGACACTTTCACGATCGGTACTTTGTCACGATTTTGAATCGTGCCCGTCGCACCGATTCCGACCTGAAGAACGAGATTACCTATTTCAATCGACGTTGCGCCTCTTCGGACGTGACCACGTCGAAGCATCACCACATTCACCTCGGTGTCGACGCCGACGACGACTCGGACTATAACGACAGCGCCTCGGAAATATTTATTGATTACAGCAGATTTCTATACGATGACGATGACGACAGTGGCGACGACAGTGGCGACGAGCACGAGCACGAGCACGAGCACGAGCACGAGTTCTGGAACGGAAACGAAAAGTTTGGCTTTGACGAAAACGGAAACAAGGTCCGATACCAAACCAATCCCAAACAACGACGGCGACGACGACGCTTTGCTCCCGACCACGACATTTGGGAAAAGCCATTGCTCCGGCCCGTCCCCAAAAAGGTGGCCAAGCGAGCGGGTCGGCAGGCCGTCCGTTCAATGATGAAACACGGGTCGGTCATGATTCCCAAGATCCTCAGCGACGCGACGATCGAAGAATTGCGGCTGTTCATCTCGGAAAAGAACGAACGGGTGCAGGGGACCCCCGACCAATATCCCATGTCCCAGAGCTACCACCGCATATCCTACGGGATCGAATCCACAGAGCATCCCGCCGTCGTTCGCGCCCTCAAGGAAATACACGAGCACCGCGTCTTTGCCGAACTCATCCGGACCCTGGTCGGCGACGAAAACCCGGCGCTCTCCGAAATCACCGCCATTACGGCGTGGGCTGGTGCCGAGAGCCAGTCGTGGCACCCGGACGTCAAACCCGACGGGAACGGGGTGATGTTTGGCCGGACCTACAGCCACTCGTATTCGCTATTTTTGCCCCTCCAGGATACCGTGGGATCGATGGGACCGACCGATCTCTGCCCCGGGACGCACATGTGCGCGAACGATGATTTGTGGGACATGTGCGAGGAGAACAAGATCGGACTCCACGAGGTTCGCAGGGCCAAACCGCGACACGAATACGATCCGGGAGAGAAGGGGACCCTGGAATACGAGCGGGATCTTTCCAACGAGGGGGTGTGGATGGCCGGTGACGGGGCACTGCTCAACCAGCAGGTGTGGCATCGGGGAACCCAACACACGGACGAGGACCAAGAGGATCGAGTGGTCTTCATCGTGAGCTTTTTGAAACGCCCGAGAGCCGACGATCCCAGACAACTGGCGCGGGGGACCTACTTTCATCAGAAATGGCTCAATTGGGGATCGACCTGGCAGGACATGGCCGATGCGGCCTATCATCTCAAGCGGCCCTGGAACGTTTTGCGCTGCTTGCACTTGTACAAGCCTTCCGATCGATCCTGGGGCTACGACTTGTTCACGGCAACGACCCTGCGGGTTGCCAACGGACAAATGGGCGGAGAACCCGGTGACCTGGAGAACCTGATCGAGAACGTCATGGTGCCATTGAATTATCCGGAGTGGTTGCAGGGGACTATCGACTACGAGTCGGATGATGCCTGGCAGATGTATTTGACGGAAACCATCCAGAAAACCTACGAGTTCTTGTTCAAGGCAAACGCGATTGGTCTGGTAGGATACGCACTGTTTGTGGGGATTGCCTCGTCCCTGGCGCACTTGTACCATCGGCTTTTCCGAAAACAGGTACAGGTACAGGTACAGGTACCCATGCACTTGTTCAAAACGAGTGCTCGGCGGCTTTTCCTGACACACGGGTCCGTTATTGCTCTGGGATTGTATGTTTGGCACGGCATAATTCGGTCTTCCCAGTGGGCGATCGACATTGACTCGGGGACCACTCTGATGCGGCCGTTTCCGCACGACCCAATATTCAGGGACGAGGATCCCGGCGTTCGTGGCGGCAAAACAACGCTGCCGACGAGGGCGGATGTATTGATTGGCACCCGATACCATACGAAAGCAATCGGAGCCTACAACAAGTGGCTTGATTACCATCCCGGAAACCGAGTTTTCAACCAATTTGTCGACTCGTATGGAGGCAACGGAAACTTTTACCATTCGTTGTTAGTTCGCAAGAACAAGAACAAGAATCAAACCGCATCGCTTTTGCCCGCGAGCTTTACCGACCAATTGGCTTTGTCGGCGTTTGACACGATTCGAAAGCGCCACGGAGGTCGATTCGTGATGCAAGATTATCGTTCCGGGGATTGGAAAATTTTGAGTGACAACGAATGCATGGAATACATCCACTCAAGACTGTTCATTGGGAACGAAAATACATTGTTGGGGGTGCTCAAAGAGGAAGCCGATCTTATGCTGAATCGATACCGATTTGGTGTCCAACGAAAGACCCTATCGATGGCTTGGAATTCTCAGCTCTTTGTTGCGGATTTGTCCAAAGACCTCTTTGTTCCAGAGAATAAAAAGGTTTCCGAGAAGGGATCGAACAACAAGATTGTGCGAGACGACTCTTCGTCACCATCTCAATCGCTCCTGCCCTCTTTCTCTGTTATTTCTATGGGACCCGGTTATCTATCTCATGATTGGAAATCAATGCGTCTGTCCGTGACGAACTCTCTCGACGAAAACGGAGTTCGTAGATTTTTGTTGGGAAACAGTCCGCCATCCATGTTTCCTGGTAGGGATGTTTTCTTTGCTTCCGCCGGAAAATCGTTTGCGGCGACCGTGACCGGTATGTCGCGCAAGAAAAGTCGCGATGGCCGAGCCCGCTATCAGCTTACTTTTAACGGTGAGGAGGTTCCAGAAATCGGAGTCGCTGGTCTAGCTCAAATCAAACGAGAGTCGATCAAGCCACGAGAACCGATTTCGGAGGGGTCCAGGGTCTCGGTCCAACTGGGAGAAGAAGAAGGAGAAAATGTTTGGCCTGGCACTGTAATACTGGTATTGGCCGATGGGTCCGTTGACGTTCTATTCGACGATGACGGTGAGATCGAAAAGGGCATTGCATATATGGATTATGATTTGCTTTCGGACTGAAGATTATCTTGATTTACTTATTATAATAGAACTGTAAACGAATATAACAAAAAGAACAACAAAAATTTGCAACTGACCCCGTCAATACGTCAAAGTCCAGTCCAGTCCAGTCCAGTCCATCCCATTACTGCAATCGATACGGTGTTGTCAGTTTTGGACACTTGTAAAGAGAAAGTTGTTGTGTGGGTCGACAGCCATTTTGGTCGATCCACTGAATGGCACCACAGTGTGCCAATGGGCCAAATTATCCCACCGAATTTCCATGAAACCGGAATCCGGAAAGTCTTCGATCCCGTGTGTCTTCATTAGTTTCTTAGCCGTGTTCAATATTGCCGGATTGTGCCCCACAATCATGACCCGCTGAAAATTGTCGTTCAAACCGGCAACAAAGCTAAAGTAGTCGTTGAATTCGAGTGTATACAGTATATCCTCAAAGGCTACGGGTGCATTGGAAGCCCAGTGTCGCCGTATCAACTCGGTTGTGAAAGCGGTTCGTTCCGACGGCGAAGAGAAAATCCAATCGGGTTCTGGGATGTTGTGCTGCTTCAGGTAGAGGCCCAGGCCTACTGCGTCCTGCATTCCTTTTGCGGTCAGCTGCCGGTCGATGTCGTCGACGATGCGGTTGACCGGAGTGACTTCGGCCCTCAAGACCAATAGGAGGGACCTCGAAAAAGCCGGGGGGCTTTCTAGAGAGGCAGCGGAGGGCCGTTTTTTATAGCCACCTCCAAACAATTCATCAAAGATGAACAGGTCCGATAGCGCCCATTTGCCCGACATGGTTCCATCGGCGTTGTTGGCTTGTTGCGCGCGCTGTTGTTGTGATAATCCCAAAACAGCGAAGCCAAAGCAACAGAGGTATGCAAACGCAAACAAAGGGTAGTAATGTTGTCGCGAACCTTTCTTTCTTGTATTTTGCAGCCGATCGAGCTGATTGTCAACTTCATCTTTACGGGAAACAGTAAAAGCAAGAGTGTGTGTGGTCGCATCGTCATCTAGAACAAGCTCGGGAGCAGATTTAGTTCTAGACGATTCGACTCCCTCCTCGATGGAGAGCAAATGATTTTTTAAACACCCGTGCGTTAGTGCTCCGTAGTCCATCGTCCCATCCCCGGTGCTAAGAAGGGTCCCTCGAGATGCAACTTCGTGATCATGCTCGTCTTCGGTTGGCAGAATATTATAATCCTGTGGATCTTGTTGGGGATTTCCGAGCTGGCAGTAGTATGTTTTGCAATCTTTCATCGTATTCAGTTACCACGGTTTAAGATATGTAGATGTAGATGTATGTTGTATCGCATACGCCAGAGGGATGTTTATGTTGTGATATGGCGGCAATAATGTTTACAATGCCTGCTCTGCTCTACGAGATTATCCTACCGGTATGTAAGATTGATTACCACTTCCAGCATTAACCGGTAATTACCGTATTGGAACAAATGCTTAAAAAAATAAAAATGAAATAATGATACCGGTAAGATCATTACTCGTACCGGTACGAGTTCTGTTGTTCACGGTCTCGACTTTCAACTCCTCTTACCGTGGATATGCCGAATACTCTACCACCGATTTCGCCATTAGTTTTGTGCGGAAGCAATGATCCAATGAATCATCAAAGAACAGAAAAAGCGATCTAAAAAGAGAAACCGGGCTTCTTTACTCAATCATTGCACAAAGCAGTATTTTTCCCATCTGGTGTCAGCCTGTCCGTCAACAGTATGTGCATCAAGTACAACGCTCTTTTGTGAATTCTTGATACTTATTTTTATTTTTGCCGTACCGGGTAACGATACTTGTACGAATACGGTAATAAAAATTAATGTAGATCCCAAGAGCTTTCCTTCCTTGTCTGGTACTTGTTTTGTTTACTGTAGGTAGGATAGTGTATCTCACTGTATTGATAGTATGGCAATTATTGCATTGAAATATTCTTGGTATCGTCGTGAAATAAATACAAGCAGGTACAAGACAGTATTCAATACCGGTACAGTGCGGTAAACATAATGATTTAATCTTACGAAGTAGTAAGTTTGTGCTTTTTCGAGTTTGGACTCGTTGTGATTGTCAATGGTTTCATTGCAGGCTCACTATTGCTCCCGTATTGCCCCCCCCCCCCCCCCCCCAAAGGAATGAAATGAAACGTGATCCTAGCAACAAAAACGAAAAGAAATTCGGTTTCCTCCTCTGATTTTGGCATTCAGAATAAGATGAATCAGATACTGTATACCAAACAGAGGCAGCAACCATTGATTGGCAAGGCGGTGGGCTGCGCTGCGTTACGCTGCGGTGCGCGGTGCAACTCTCAGGGAGAAAATTGAAAGGGAGAGTTGTTGTGGTGATTCGAGGACGACGATTCCAGGCTTTCGTTGCCACCGGGCGTCGCCAGGCCACGGTTGTTGTACTGGCCGCGATGACTCGGTTTTCCCATCGGCGACTTTCGCGTGGCATAACCACGCCTCCCCCTGGCGCGCAATTCCCTCAGCAAGCCCTTGGCTTGCTCCTTTTCGGGACCGGGATACTCGACCAGCCGACTGCACAACAGAGCGGCCGTGTCGAATTCTGCGTGGGATTTGTAGTACTGTGCAAGGTACAACAAGGCCTCCGCCTCGACCGATTCCAGGACGATTCCCTGGACAATGGCATCCAGGGTGGGGGCATTATTTGCGGCGCTCGATGGGTGCTGCTGCTGCTGCTGCTGTTGATGTTGCTGTTGCGGGGTGTGGTGGTGGTGCTCCGGAGCCGCGCAGGTGATCATGTACCGGAGCTCCAGGTGGCGCATGTAGCACTTGGCCGCCTCCTCCTGCCGTCCTCCCTGCCGGTAGAGGGCCGCCAGTTTTTGTGTGGCGATTCCCTCGTTGTCTTCTTGCGCCACGGCCCGTTCGTAGGCCCGGATGGCGTCGGGAATCTTGTGGAGTGCCGCAAAGCACTGGCCGACGGCACACCACATGCGGGGATCGTATGGCCGCAGGGTTGCCGCCTTGCGGTAGTAATAGAGGGCGTACAAATACATGTTGAGGAACTCGTAGGTCTGGCCCAGGCCGTACCAGGCCCGGTAGTCCTTGGGGGAGACCGTGACGGCCCTCCGGTAGGATTCCATGGCCTGCTCCGTCTGCTTCAGCTCGACGTATTCGTGGCCCATGAGGGTCCAGGCGGACGTGTAGGACCGGTCCAGCTTGAGGGCCCGCTGGAAGTAGCGAACGGCCTTTTGGCGCTGCTGCTTGAGGGAATAATAATTGCCGACGATGCAGCAGGTTTCGGGGCGATACTTGTCGATGACCACCGCCTCGTGAGCGAGGTGGGAAAGACCCACGCGGTCTTCCTTGACGTACAATATGTTGGAGTACACGTCCTTGTGATCCAGCGAGTAGGGATCGTCGGTGGCCGTCTCTCGGAACCACATGAGCGCCTGCTCGAGCTCCCGGAGGTGGTAGTGCACCACCGCCAGTTGCGTCTTGACGTGGGGGCTCTGGAAGAGGGGCTGGTCCGGCAGTGGTTCGTATAGCCGCTCCAGCAAGACCAGTGCGTCTTCGTGGGCGCTGTGGTGGTGCGCCATGAGGTGGGCACAAAAAAAGTGGTACATGTAGTGGGTCGCGAGCGTGGGCTGCAGGGCCTGCTCGATCTGCTGCTCCATGTTGGCTAGCGCTGCTGCCGGATGGCTGCTGCCTGTACCGGCAGACGACGACGATGATGACGACGACGACGACGTTTCGTGGGATTGGCGGGTGCCATTGGCTCCGCTCACCAGGACCTCCGAGAGATCGAGCCAGGCACTCCAGTTGAGGGGGAATTCCAGGATGCTCTCGACCAAAACGACGTGCGGTAGATGGGGGCAGGGAATCGACTCCTTTTGGGCCTCCCGGAGGAGCATCCCGTACACGTAGAGGCCAAAGGCGTCCAGCACGTTCGTGGTTTGTGGTTGCTCGCTTGTTCGTGGTTTGTCATTGTTGTTGTCTTGGGCGCGGGTGGCGCGGTAGGCCTCCGACACCTCCCGGACCAGCTGCGCCAGGTACGGATTCTTGGCACGGGTGTTGGATGCCGAAAGGGAGGTTGCCGCCGAGGTTTTTCCGGCCCCGCCGGCACCCCCCTCGTTGGGATTTCCGGAAACCGCACCCGAGGCCTCGAGCTCGCTGTAGTCCTCTTCCTTTCTCCGTTCTCCCGCCATGTACAGGGCGTAGGCCCGCAGATAGAATCCGTACGACGAGAGGTTGTCCCGGGGTGGACCCATTTGCGTAATGTCCTTGTGGATGTTGTTATTGCTGCTGCTGTTGTTGTTACCAGCGTTCGGTTCGCGACTCAGAACGGATGCCGCGTGCAAGAATTCTCCCAGTTCCACGAGGGACTTGGCGTACCAGTCCTCGGCGGTCATGGATCCGAGTTCTCTCATTATGGACAGATTGGGATTGTTTTCTTCGTCGTCGTAGTCCAATTCGTCGTGGCCCAGGCTGCCCTCCTCATTGGTGTTGAAGGACAGGTCCACGTCCTCCGAGTGATGATTGTTGTCGTTATTGTTATTGTTGTGGTTATCATTGTCGTTATCATTGTCGTTGGCTTCGTGGTGGGTCTTGGAGTTCCCTGTCCCCCTCGGTATGAGTACCACGGAATTGGCGGTTCCGACAGGGATTCCCATGACCTGCTCCGCTGCCCACTTACCGGCCAGCTTGAGACACCTGTGGGACAAAATGGCCGAAGCCTTGAGGAGTTCGGTCTTAACCCGGGTGGGATCCCAGTTCAGTTCCAGGTCGTGCGGTTGTTGTTGTTGTTGCTGCTGATGATGATGTTCGTGCTGCTGCTGCTGCTGCTGCTGCTGCTGGTACTGCATGCCGTGGTGTGTGGGCGTTGACATGTGGATGTTCATGCTCATGCTGTTGCGATTCATGGGGTCTCCACCCCCGGGGGTCGAGGCCAGCGACGACGCTGCGGGCGAAAAGAGCATGTTGTACGACGAGTCGTTGGTGTTGGATCCGTAATTCCCTCCGTATGGGTGATGGGAATGGGAATGGGAAGGGCCTGCCATTTTGAAGCGTTTGTATTGGAATAGAATTTAGTGGAGTGGAGTGGAATGGAATGGAATGACGGCCTGACTGTGGCACTGTCCGTTGCTTTTTCTCAACGGATCGGTCCCTCGAACTGTTGTTGTTGTTGTTGTTGTTGTTGTTGTAAGTGTCACGAGTGTGGTGATTTCCGAGTTCTGGGTGTGTCCAAGCCGGGGAGGAGGGAGGAGGTGCTTATTTTTGAATTTTGATTTTTGCCCCGCGATCGTACCGTACGAGTACCGTGCGGTATCGTACCGTTAGAGCAACTGCGCTTGCCGTGCAACGTGATGAAGACACGCATTGGTCGCTTTGCAGTCTAGAGGCGAATCGGAGTTGTTGTACGGTACGAACCGTACGTAAGATTATGTTGTACTATCTCGTTGACATTCAGTTTCTCACTCGTAACACGTGTATTTCTATGTCAAAATCCTACTAAAAGACTCGATTATTGTGTGCTGTTACTGCGCAATTTCTAGAATTGTGAGCATTAGCCTGGGCCCTGTAAGATGAAGAACCTTAGATTGAACCTCTGTTTCTGTCTCTTTTCTTGTAATCATAATTCAAATATCAAGCTGGCACACACGTATATTGCCGGCATCCTCTGGGTAGCTACTAGCTACTGCTAGTAGTATGTTCACGTCATCTGTAGTAGCCTACTACTACGCTGTAGTACGGCGTCTGTCCGCTACACGGTGCATGTTCTAGAGACATGCAGGAGTGATCTGAATGCTTTGACCTACCTTTCACTCAAGTATCAAACAATCAAGAATGCTCCTTATGTACTGTCCAGCAATTGCTTCCCTAACAGCTGGACATAAATGGACGTCTGGGTCAGCCTTGCATGGTGTCGTATAGTATCCAAGTTGTTCCCTTAAGTATTTGTTCGCTAAGTATGATCAAAATGATGTGATGGTCACCCAAAGACCATATACAGCCCTCACTATCTTGCAGGGCCTTCTGCATAACTCTGGAGAAGACCCTTGCTCCTCTGTGGCAACTGTGTAGTACTTCTCTTTGGTTGGTGCCGTTACTAAGTAGGTGCTGTTCTGTGTATCTGCACTAAGTACATCCAGGTTGTTAAGTGCTGCCACAAGAAGGAACAATCAAACCAAATCACAGCTTGGTAAACTTGAGTAAGTAAATTCTTTGGATATTTCTGGACCTTTGTGACCATCGCCAATGAGCTGGGCCTTCCTGGTTCAGTCAATCTTGATATTAAACACCATGTGCATAGTGATTTTGGTATGCCTGATCGGGCTTTTATCTTCATCATTAGACTCAAAGGAAATATAACTGCTTTTCATTTCTTTAGCGATAGCCCCAGCCCAATGATTGGTCCCAATTTCCAAATCAATAACCTTTGCTTCGGCAATTCACTTAGTGAGGCAAACACCATACTTATGGAACTTAGTCCAGTATTAAGTTTCAGCACCAGAGATCATTCAATTATTTTTCAAATAACCTGGTAAGCCCACCGTTTAAATGCTGGCTCATCCATTATGCCGTGTTCTTGGGCAAATAGAGCTGTTTCCACAAGGAAGCTTTCCTTTGTATTGCTTAATTTAATCCAGGATGTGGTGCTATCTTTCCAACTCACAAGGATTCTCCACCCTTTGGTTGCCGGATTAACTCTAGTTTGTTAAGATTTTGTTGTGTAAGTGGCTTGTTCAGTGCTTACTAGTAGAGTGTTCTCATCTTTCTTGAAATCAAGGAGCTCATCCAGTAAACAATACATGGGCCCTTTGTCATCCCCGGAAGAATAGAGATTCTCTACAAGCATATTTGACATATAGATATTGATAGAACCATCTGACATAGATACCTCATACAATCGCGAGTCTAGAAGTGGATTGCTGTTCTTTTCACCAACAAGTATGCCATTTACATCCCTGCAATGGCTCTTAACAATACAACAAATCCGTTGGTCCCCTATCTGCAGTAACACTTGACTACCAAGATACTCATGGAGGTCGTTGTCAGTTAAATCATTGCCATCTGGAGACAACGCTTCAGGCTCAGCCATAAGTATTTTGTCCTTGCCCTCATATTTTGCATCAAAGAGGCCCAATGATGGTGGCTCTCCAAATTCATTTTCACCTTAAGTATTGGCCAGTTGGACTTTGTTGTCAATCTTCTGGTTAAGCAATTTGTTGTGTTCCTCCAGCTGTTAGAATAGTATCGGGATCTTTCCATTCCGTTTCAGTGATAGGCCTCGTACCATTTGTTATGTGAGCTTTCCCGGTCTTAAATCATACACAATGACAGTCTCCACCGCCATAAGTATCCCCACATGGGCCAAGCCACCATCTGTATTTTATCTTGCAGATCCTACCATCAGATAAAATCATACCAGTCATAAATGAGATAAGGGATTGTATCAGGTGTTTATCCATGGACCAATTCAAATCCAGTCCGGCACATAGTTGATGAATCACCGGATGCAGTAGGATTTATACGCCCAGCGGCTAGCATACCACAAAAGGCCCAGCACCTCCTTGGGCTTCCTTTCTTAGAAGTCATCAGTCTTACAGCCCTCCTGAGGTCCCCGGCACTGTGTTTGACTGTATTCTGCCACCAATAATGGGGCGGAATGTATGTTTTTGTATGGAATACTGCAATTGAAGCCTGGTCCATCCTGTACAATGTGTCTCATGATTCCCTTGGGCCTTTGTGCCATCCGTGACTAGGTGTCTGGGAATTCCTACCTCATTAATGGAACAAGACAGACCATCATAGCATCGAGCCTCCACCCTTACTGGAAAGAAGGCCACATATCCTTTTCTATTGGCAAAGATTGGGGCTGCCGTACCATTACAAAATATACTGGGCACCTTGAACTTCATGGTATCAGCAAACCACCAACTCTTACATACTTTGCAATTCCTCCACTTCTGGGTCTTCAATTGCCAAGTGATAGGATGGGTAAGATTCTGGATTCCCTCTTGGGAAGTCACTTTGATTGTTTCCTCTGCCCGCTTCACACTGATATTCCACATCTTAGCAATGGCCTCTGCATCATACCGATCAACCTTCTCTGGAATCATGATTGGAGGCCCCCATTGTCCCCGCTAGATGAAAGATCTTTTCTTCAGTGAAGTCTCTTGGTCTATCTCATCTTGTATGTGTTGTAGCCTCTTCCTCTCTTTGGTTCAAGCTTTGGCTTCTTGTTGGATTGCAACTTCAGCTTCTGATAATAATGAAGGTTTGGTGGAAGTAGCTGAAATCAAGACTTGGAGAGGTTCCTTGTTGTCCTCGGTTCTTCCAGCAGCATAGGCTGAATGGAACTGATTTGCGATATTTTGTTGAGTATACCCCGGCTGTTGAGTTCAAGTTGCGCAGATTTTCTGGAGATATCAAAGCGGTTGAGTATCATATTTGATCCTGCAGGAAGTCTTATCAATCCTGGGAAGCAGGCGACACTCGGCCCAACACGCAAGAGTCCCCCTGGAATAGATAGATGTTGGAATGAAAGTTCACCTTTCATCCATGATTAACCCAACGTTTGTCAACTCATAGGCTTGAGAGTGAAGTGCAAAATAAGCCTTTTGGCTGTTGCCACATGTGCCCCCTTGAGTGCCACAGCGCTGGATATAGGACCAACCAGATCCAGAACCAACCAATTTGAAGAGAATTTCCCAAAGTGTATTGTTGTCTTTTGCCCAATGGGATCCAGAGTGCACCGTACATTGAATACAATACTTGGTCCAGTCATCGTAGACCCCAGTCAGTCCCACCATACAAGTGTGCTTAATGGCAGTAACTGCTGAATCTCTCCAAATGGTATATGGGAGGGATATCTTAGTCACACCCCTCTTGTGTCTCAAATATTCACGGAGCCTCTCATCGAATTCCCAAAATTTTGACATAAGACGTCCGAAGTTAGAAGTTCTGGAAGAGATAGGTCCCCAACTGCAGTATTCCCATCATCATTCTTTGGACACCAGAGCCTCTCACAAGTATGTTCTTTGGCAGATGGATCAGCTATCCAAGCCACCATAGGGGCTGCTAAGGCGCCAATGATACGTTGGAACTCAATCCAAGCCACAAATAGTTTGAGCCAGTCCCCAAATGTCCTCCCAATGTAGACTTGCTTCGGGTCTGGGCAGAAGTTATGCTTGTTCTTGTTGATTCTGTTCACAATGGATTTGATGGAATCTGGTTCCAAGTTGCGTAGGGACTCTGTACTGGAATAACTATTGCACAATAGTTTGTTTGCGGTGTCTTGATTCAACCCCAATGACTCCAATATCTGTCCAAAAATGGTTTCCTTCGGCTCCAGGGTTATTTCATTGTCAAAGCCTGGGATTCCTCCAGTTACGGTCGCTCTGGTGACTGCTTGTTGAACTCCAGCCGATACGGTTTGCCCTTGCTGTTGGAGTTGCTGGGTGACCATGGCTGTTGTGCACTCAAAAATTAAATGAATAAATGAGACGCCATTCCAAATCAGTATTGCTTTTCATGAGCAGCATAACTAGTCTCCGTACGGGCATTAATATTTATTCTTTTGGATTTACATATGGATTCCAAGAAGTGTTTACTTAGTGCTCTTCTTTTTACGACATATTTGTTCGTACCTTTTCTTGTTTATTGCTTATTTAACCTTTTAACCTGATTAATCGTGGAATTAAATTGAATTTTTTTTCACTGCTTCTGGATTTCCATGTAGTGGAAGTGCGTTTGATTTTCGGTTCATATTTTTCCGTACCGGTACGATGTCACACCAATGCAACCCGGGTTGCATTTAACCTGGGCTAGTACAACCGGCTACACGATTCTATGTAGACACTAGTATTATGTTTGGTACCCCATCATCTGGCGAGGTATGCAATTTTTTTTGTACTACTAAGAGTAGAGTACCGGTTGCATTTTTAATTTTAGTACGGTTGCACTACTGGTTGATTTGTAGCCCTGCATTTTCCCACTGAGGTGCGCAACTTATGCAACTCACGGATAGCAAGTGACTCGCTAATTTTGGCTTATTCCATCGATCGATACTCAAGCAAATACACACACAGATTTGCATGTGCTTTTGTTCAAGCTCACTTGATTTTCGATCGATTAGACGAAAACTCACTTTTTTCAATCGATTTACCAGCAAATCGATATCTGAATCAACAAGAAGCCACAAGAAGAAGCCACAACAAGCACCAAGAACAAGAACAAGCAAAGCCGACATGCCGCGTCAGCTGAGCATGGATCCGAGGAATGTTCGGGCCCGTGAAAGGGCCCGCGAACGTCGTGCTCGAGCCCAAGCAGCAGCAGCTTAGCTGACATGGATCCACAGGCTGCGGTCATCATGCCATTGGCTGCAGCAGCTCCCCATGTTGTTCCCCGGAATGCCCCTCCACTAGTTCAAGCAGCACTCCGGCGTGCTCAAGGTGTCATGCAAAGAGCAGCTGCTGTGAGAGCAGCCCGCCTAGCGGAAGAAGAAGAAGGCTCTTTGTCGGATGATGATGAACTGGAACCTCCAGAAGATGAGGCGGACGCTGAGGAGGAGGAGGAGGAGGACGAGGATTCCGAGGAGGACGACGATGATGACAATGATTCCGAGGAGGACAAGGACGACAACGACGACGAGGAGGAGGATGAAGCTGAAGCTGAAGACAATGGGCTAGCTGAGCTAGCTGCCTTAGCTGCTGACGATGACGACGACGCGCCCCCAGCAGCAAGAATAAGAGCCCCAGCAAGAAGAGCCTTGGCGGCACCCCAGCAAGCAAGGGGACCGGCCAGAAGGGGACCGGATCCAATTCTACCCAACGATGTGAATGCCCCTACTCAGCTCTTAAGATACCACCGGATTTTGTTGGAGTTGATGTCCTTCATTGCTGGAGGGCATAAATATGCCACCGACCGGGTGTTCAACCAGGAAGAGCTTGTTGTGATTACCCCTGACGATATCTACAAATGGATGTGCTTGAAGGTGTATGGGATGGAGGATCCTGGTACAGACGATAATCCAGTTAGTGGAAGATCAAGCACAATGAGATACTGGAAGAAAGCAATATCATATTTCATGCCAAACACTGCAGCTTGGAGTGATACTGAAAGTACAGGCAATCCTACGAGATCTATCAAGATCAATCGACTGATCAAAGCTGTGGCTAAGAAGGAAACCCGGCAGCTTGGTGTCGAAATGTGTGCTGATAGGGCTTTCACACATGAAGAGTTTGCTCAGATGCTTGAGCTGACTGCAATTGGAGACAGCCTCCCCAGCCTCCGGCACATGGCGATGCTCCGAGTCCAGCTGCACTTGATTGCAAGAGGGGATGACACATCACACATGAAGAAGGCAAACTTGCAGGCAAGTACAACATACCCTGGCTATCTTACGATTCAGATGAGGTGGTCAAAGAACGTCCACGACGAGGGGGACTGCCCATTGCAACTGCTCATGGGATCAATGGATCACAGATACTGTGTACTAATTGGCCTTTCTATCTACCTGGAGGTGTGGCTTGGTAGTGGCGCGGGACGATTGAGTCAATGGCTGTTTGCTGAGGGTGATACTGATTCCAGGTCTTCACTAAAAGCCCAGAACAAGGAGGCAGACAAGTGCAAGTCAGCATATCAAAAGGGTCTGAAGGCTATCATTGAAGGTGATCAGTTTAGACCCCTTGGAAGGCAGCAAAGGCTAGGAACTCATTCAGTTAAGAAGTGGGCTACAACTATGGCTAGGAGAGGAGGGGCGACTTGTGATGATGTTAACTATAGAGCTAGATGGAAGACTAAGAGTATGCAAGACATGTACTTGGATGTGCAGTTAGATTGGCCAGATATCAATGCTGGTAGCAAACTTTGCCATCGAGGCATTTGCTTGTACAAGGAGAAGGATGACAGTGGACTGACTGAGGAATGGCTCTGTGCTTCAGTGGCTCCTGCAATTCGAGGAGCGTTTGGGGACGATGTTGCTGATATCCTAGCAAAGGCACTGCTTTGGGCTTGCTTTGATCCAGCTGTTGCAGACTATTGTCCCCTTGGACTGAAGCAACAGATTGTACGGCGATATGAGTTGTTGCCAGGAAGACTTCCTATGGGTGTGAATCCTATTTGTAGAATCGAAGTGGTTGCTTCCAACATCGATGGAATTGTGTGGCTGGATGAGATCCCTGATGGAGAAGAAGGAGATGGCGGTGGTGCCTTTGGTAGAGGAGGGCAGCAGTGGAGAAACGCTATCTATGCCAAGCTATCCACTACTCAAACAAATGTAGCAGAGATGAGGAACCATCAGATCTCAGAGCTTGCTGAACTCAAACGGCAGATAAAGATTGTTACCCATATCATGCGGGGTATGTCAATGGCGCCAGCTTGGAGAACCGCCTGCGGCGGTGCTGCAACAAGGCCATCTGCAAATCCCCGTCAAGGGGCTCCTGTGGTAGAAAGGCCGGCCACTCTGCATGATAGACCACAGACTATCCAAGCCTTGTGGGATGAGTATCAGAATGGAATAGGAGGGAGGAAGCCGGCAAGGGAGTTCAATGCCGTGGAGCGAGGCCGAGTGAAGTACAAGTATTGCAATCGTAAGGTTCTTTGGGGATGTATGGAAAGGCTCCTGGACCGGGGGAATGATGTGAACACAGCCATTGCCAAGATCGTGCGGTGCTATGGAGGAGGCTGCACCATGACTCAGCTGATTCAGAAGATGCACCCAGATGAGAGGCAGGGAGGAAATTTCCAGCTTCGTTGAGCTGCGGCCAGCGGCGTTTGATTGGTGGATTGTCAAGTGGGGAGTGTGTTGCTATTGGATAGGGGATCCCCCCCTGTTGTTGCTGATATCAGAGTGTTTCGAAGTTTAAGTTTTTATGTACCGAGTGTAGGATACAATTGATCGTATCGATTGTATTGGTCTCTAACTGTATTAGCGATTAGATGTTACATGTAATCGATGTCCTCGATGGACAATTTCTGTCGTGATGTGAACCAAAATTATTTCTGCGGCTGTGTTTTGCCCTGTTGTTTGCAGTGATCTGAATTGGAATTTTCTTTGATGCACATCCCAGCGGACTTTGTGCCTTGATTCAATCGATTGATTGGATTGATCGATCGATCGGATGATAATCGATCGGATGATGTCCAATCAGATAGATCATCGATGAACAATTTCTGTCGTGATGTGAATCAAAATTATTTCTGTTTCTGTGTTTTGGCGTGTTATTTCCAGTGATCTGACTTGGAATTTTTATTGACGCACATCCCAGCGGGCTTTGCGCCTCGATGGAATGATCGAAGAATTGATCGATTGTACTGTCTCTAATGAATTAGAAATTCGATGTTACCATGTAATCGATGGACAATTTCTGTCATGATATGAATCAAAATTATTTCTGTGTTTGTATTTTTCACGTGTTATTTGCAGTGATTTCTACTTGGAAGTTTTTTTGATGCACATCCCGGCGGAGTTTGTGCCTCGCTGATGTGTAGCATCTCTCGCTAATGTCATTTCATCGTGTAGCTTCTCTTTGCTGTATATTTGCGTGCGCTTAATCTACTCACGTAGAGTTCTACATGGTTTTTGTACTGTTGTATTTTGGGTTGTATTTATATTGTGCACCCTCACGGTATTTTCGTTGCCGTATTTTTTGGGTATTTTCGACGGACAACAATGGCCGTACCGTAATTTCAGCCAATTGTTCGTCTGGGTTGAACCGTGGTGGTTCTGGAGGAGGATTGTCATCTTGCTGTCTTGGTAGAACGGGTGGAGGTCCTGCAGGTGGTTGTACTCAAGCTCGTGGACAGCATCTTCGCATGGTGGATAGTAGTTGCTGCTGTTTTCCTTTTTAGTTTGGCTGAAAAGTTGAATTATGATCTTTTGGCTTGAAAGTGATTTTTCGGAGTGCTTTTCAGTTAGTACGGTAGTACTGTGGCGTTTTCCAGAATTTTTCAACCGGAACTCCTTCACCAAGAACGCCATCTATTTTTGGTTAATTGATACATAAGCGCGCAAGGTTGCGCCCTCTTTGGTGGCGGTATTGAATTTTTCGATTCGCGTGCCATCCATTCATATTTGCGTGGGATGATTTACTAATATCAAGGTTTAACGGACGGTGTTTACTAATTCTTCATGCGCTCATTTTTTGCTCGTGGGTTTAACAACATACCCATACAACTGAATATGTGTATGTTGTCAATGTTTCCTGGTAAAATCTGTCATTTGTGATTTTTCAAATTTTCTCAACGGTCATGTACATATTGAATATGTACACCCATTTAAGTGGTATAGTATTGCACGGGACAAAGTGCGCCACTCTATTTGCTCCCGGCCATTGAAATACGGTTATCAACAGTGTCATTTTTAATTACTTGCTGACCTAGCTGGCTGTTAAGCCAAGTCCCTGCATTGCTCACGGCTCAGCGCCATGTTGCAGTAGCAATTTCAATACTCACATCTCTGTGCTGCAGTTGCTAATGTCCTTATAGGTTGTTTCGCTACTTTTATGTCCGTCATACTCCATGAACACAACTCAGTGGTGGCCACAGGTATTAGCCTGACTTGCCCTGCTGCACTCGGACGTAGTACTAGTGTCGTTACCCATCTAAGTGCCTGATTTCTGCTCGTACCATGGAGGGTCTTCTTTAATGTCCGTGGTGTTCTGGGGTCCAGACTGTGATTAATCGGTGATCAGCCTGTAATCGGCTCCTGATTTCTTAATTGCCATGTATCCAGGCTCATTGTTGAGTCTTTGGGCCTGATAACTTTCAGTTTCTCACTCATAACACGTGTATCTTGAGGTTAAAATCTTACTAAAAGACTTGATTCTTTTGTGTTCTAACTGCACAGTTTCTAGAATTGTGAGCATTAGCCTGTAAGATTAACCTTAGATTGCACCTCTGTTTCTGTCTCTTTTCTTGTAATCGTAATTCAAATACTGAGCCGACACACACATATATTGTTGGCATCCTCTGGGTATGTTCACGTCATCTGTACGCTGAATGACGTCCCTCCGCTACACGGTGCATATTCTACTAGAGGCATGCAGGAGTGATCTGAATGCTTTGATCTGCCTTTCACTCAAGTATCAAACAACCAAGGTTCCTGATATATTGTCCAGCAATGACAAGCTACTCTGTCATCCTTTTCAAGTTTGACTTTGACCCAGAGTCTCTCAAAAAGATAGAATACAAACACACCAGTACCACAGATGGCGTCTCAGAGACTGTCAAGGTCAAGGTGCCACTTATTACTGCGGGAGCATCACTTTTCCAAGTGCTTTTCACCATCAATGAATTCTCACATGCAAAGAAAACCCTTTCCTTAACCACAGGGCCCAAGCTATATGATAAGTTCTCTGATCTTCTCAGAGATTATGCCAATTGGGAACTTGTGGGATGAGTAGTATGTAACTGCCCAGAATAACCAGGCAGGTCCAAATTTTACTATCACGATCAATGCCTTTATCAATTACAGAAGTGCAAGTCAACAACAATGGAGATACATATTCATGCCACAAAAGATTCCTCAACAACGTCAAAAAGACCACCAACATGACTTTACACCAGTTTGTCTCCATGGTCACCTTCCACAATAATGTGATCCTTCCACTACTCCCTGGACACCCAGGAGAAAATCCTTCAATCAACGATCAAGACTTCAAAAGCCTCATCTTTGAATCCATGCCAACTGAATGGAAGGAATCCTATGAGGAACATCACTCCCCCTATGAAGATACCCTTCGACAAATTGTTGCAAGGATGGAGAGATACCAAAACAAATTGAACAAAAAGAGTAAGCACAATAATAACCAAGAAAATTCCTCCCAAAACAGAAATAACGACAACAGCAATGGGAACGACAATCGTAACAACAACTGCCGCAATGGAAACAATTGAAACAATCTTAATGGAAACAATCAAAACAATCGATTGAACATCAACCAAAGCAACCAGCGCAGTTCAAACAAGAACAACAAAAACAACAATAACAACCATTCCGGAAGGACATTGGACTTCTCACCTAATCCAATCCATCCTGGCAAGAACCATAATTGGGGACAATGATTCCTCAATCCCAACAATCGAAATAGTAGACCCAACCACAATAGTAGAGATAACAACAGCAGCAGCAATGGTGCTAATGTGAATGGCCAGAACTCCAACAGCAGTCGTCAAGCAACTTGTCAACGTCCTATGCCAACTTACATGAACCCGAGCAACACATGCGTGTCTTCATCAAGGAGCCCCCAGAAGAAGACACTCCAGAACCTTGGGTAGACCTCTTCCATGTTGATATCGAAATCAATTCAGAATATTACAATGCAGACCTGCAAAGATTTCCTGAAGCAATGTCAAAACCCCCGGATTCCCTCAACAAAAATAGCAATGTTGCCCCCAACAGCAACATCAATGACACTGACCTTGCCCCAACAACAGTCAGTGTTTGCAACTTCATTAACAAGGTCCTTGAATAATACTACCTGAAAAAACTCTTTGATTCCAGATCCACAGATAATGTCATCGTAGAATCATCGATTTCTCCTGAAGCTATGAAGCACTCCCTCGACTGACCAATCCAAAAAATGCAGACAACCAATGGAAAGGCCACTTGTAGACACTATGTGATCCTGGAGAATATCATGTTTCCAGAGCTCTCCTATTCCCTAAAAGTGCTGCAATTCACATGTTTTGTTGTCACTCAAAACATCAACTACCACCTTCTCATTGGCCAATGAACCATGAGAAACCTTGGAATGAAAAATGGATTTCTAAGCTTGCACCATCGAATGGTTTGATAAGACTATGCAGTTTCATGCAAGGAGCTACTTCCTTGACAAGACCATGCTCCACAAAGTCATGTCCGCAGAACCCCACTCTATTGCCAAGAGCTACACCAATCAATTGGCCCAACAAGCCTACGCGGATTGTTCAACCAAATATGAGAAGACAGACCTCAACAAGTTCGTATTGGAACAGGAGCACCTCTCCAACCATGAAAAATCCTGCCTCCTCAATATTCTTACCAATGAAGAAGACCTTTTCAAAGGACTCAATGACAAGGAATTAGGTGTTTTCCTTAATCAAGAGTTCCACATTGATCTCCAGCAAGGTGCAAAGTCACAGGCCATATCCAATTCCTCTCCGCCAACAAGAAGCTGTCAAGAAGGAAATCAATTGACAAGTGAAACTTGGAATCCTTGAGCAATGCTATGCCACAGAATGGGGAACGCCAACCTTTGTAGTACCCAAACAAGAGGGCTCCTGTTGACTCATTAGTGACTTTTGCAAGTTCAACAAAGTGACCAAGAAACTCCACTATACTCTTCCAAAGATCTAAGACATCTTCCATTGCAGAAGATGCTTCAAATATTTCACCCTCATCAATGTCAGTATGCAATTCCACACCTTCAAACTGGATGAAGTCTCCACTTGGCTCTGTGTCCTGGTTACAGCCTTTAAAAAATTGTGACTCCTCAGACTCCCCATGAGCTTCCTTAACTCGCCAAGCTGGGCCCAAGGCTGTATGGAACAGATGCTTCTCCATTTGAAAGACATCTAAGCATACATCAACAATATTGGAATCTTCTCAAACACCCTCAATTCTTGCTGCAAATCAGTCTCCGATGTCTTGTCCCTCCTCAAGGCACACAACTTCTCTGTACAACCAGCCAAGTGTCATTGGTTCTGGTCTCAAGCACCATGGCTAGGCTAGATCATTTCCACAGATAGTATTCAACCAAATCCAAAGAAAATTGAACCTGTCCTGAAACTGGCTTTTCCCTCAACAACTACCAATCGTTTGTTCTTCATTGGGATGATTAACTTCTATCAAAATTTCTATCCAAAAAGAGCTGAAGTCCTTGTCCCACTAACAGCCCTCTCCAGCCCAGGAGTTAATTCAAGCCTTCAACAAAGCCAAGGCTCTCATTGCACAAGACATTCTCCTTGCATTCCCAGATCCAAACAAGCCCTTCCATGTCTACACTGATGCCTCCGATTACCAACTCGGTGCTGTCATCATGCAAGACAACAAAATCATTCTTTGCTTTTCCTGTAAGTGAAATCAAGCCCAACGGAAATACCCAATGGTTGACAAAGAAATGTTGTGTATTGTTGAAGTTTTAAGAAATTTTGATCCATTCTTTGGGGTGCAGAAATAATTGTCCGGACCAATCACATCAACCTCACTCACCAAAACTTGTTGAGTCACCAAATTATGACATGCAGAATGCTTCTTGAAGAATTTTCTCCAGTGTTCAGATACATCAAAGGCAAAGATAGTGTGATTGCTGATGCAGCCTCCAGGCTTCCTACTCAGCATGCCCTGGAGGAAAAGAATGAATCTCTGACCCCAGACAAACTTGACAATCCCAATTCAGAAATTGCACCTGTCACCTTTGATCTTTCAGACTTATTCATCAATTATCTGGAAAATATTGCGGTGTACCCCTTAGCCTCCCCTCAACTTGTCATTGACCAAGCTGCCAATGCCAATATCTCCACAAATCCAAAGTATACAACTGAGAATTTCAATAGTACCAATTTGCAAATTGTTGAATCCAATGGTCAAAAGAAAATTGTACTCCCTCGAAACTGAGTCCACGCCACCATCAAATATTATCACCATGTACTTGAACATGCTGGCATGGAAAGACTTCACCAAACCATCAACCAATTTGTATATGTACCAAATCTCAAAGACCAAGTCAATGCCTTTTGCAAATCCTGTGATGCCTGCCAGATGTACAAGAATAGCCACCAAAGCCACGGCCACCTAGCCACCAAAGAACACCAATATGTCCCCTGGGATACAATTGCAATCAATGGAATTGGTCATTGGAAAATCAAGATCCCTGGCCAAGGAACAATTGAGCTCAATAGCTTCACCATCATGGATATGTGCACCAATCTCTTGGAAATTATCTGCACGCCGCAAGTCAATCATCCAACTGGCCTCATGGCATCCATGCTCTTGACAATATATGGCTTTCCTGATATCCAAAACCTGTCAATTGTATTATAGATCAAGGAGCAAATTTTTGAGCAATGAATTCAGACTTCATCTTGAAAA
This sequence comes from Pseudo-nitzschia multiseries, assembly GCA_037355745.1. Taxonomy (NCBI): domain Eukaryota; phylum Bacillariophyta; class Bacillariophyceae; order Bacillariales; family Bacillariaceae; genus Pseudo-nitzschia; species Pseudo-nitzschia multiseries. The sequence continues at coordinate 5,563,125 of CM074787.1, forward strand.
TCTTGGTAGCAAAGCCAAAGTCTGTTCTTTTCAAAACCCACAAGCAAATATTACAGCAACTGCGGTCCTCAAACGCGTACACGATGCAATTAAGTCCGCAATGAGAACTGAACTCATCACCATCCCTCCTCAAACACTTCAGCAAGCCACTGACATTGTTGACAGCATTTTTGCTTCAACTCAGTTTGCTGTCAGATCAACCGTCCACAAAACATTTGGAATGAGGCCCGGTTCCCTTGTCTTCCATCGTGACATGTTTTTCCCCATTCCAGTAATTACAGATCTTACCATGGTTACTAGGAACCAAAGACAAGCTCAAATTAACAAAAATGCCATGAAGAAAAGCAGCCACAGGAAGTTGCGTGAATACCATGTTGGAGACCAAATTATAATTTTCAATAGCAAGCAAAATCCAGCAGCTTTAGTAGAAGCAAGGAGCAAGAAAGGACCTTACACGATCCACCAGCAGATCCACACCAATCGAACAGTTTCCTTTCTCTCAAACCAACATATTGTTCAACAGATGAATATTGGCAATATAAAACCATATCAGGGGAATTAAAATTTCACTAGCTAGTGAACCATTGTTACATGCGAACATAAATTTTGCTGAGCAAGAAATTGAAATTTTTACGAGACAAAAAAGATTGTGGTATTCAACCCCTTACGATTGAATTCCCACAATTCATAGAAACACGGAAACTTCTCCAAATTCTGATCTCAGTCATAGTTACTTCTATATTGAAGAACAGATGAAATGCATATCTTAGTTTTACCATGTGCAATAACTTGTTCCCATCAGTTTCAACACACACTCACACAATCTTTAAATTAATCCATTTCTAGTAACATACATACCGGTACGTACCTACACGATACGTACGTACTTCCCTTCGAGGCATACGACATACGCCACCATCTGTCCAGATTCACGTTTCAACCCAATCACGAGTTAATGACTCAATCGATCAAAATATTAACTCCACCGGTACACGTACCGTACCGTACCGGTACCGGTACGAGTACGAGTAAACTCTTACCGGGTAAATTCTCTCAAAAAATAATGTGTTCATCAAAAATCTTTCGTTCCAAGTTGAAAGTTCCAACAAACCAACGACTTCGAGACTTGTTGCGAAGAACGTCTTTGGACGACGAAAACATTACAGTACGTACGGTATTGGTTTCATTTCCATTGCTATTGTTGTTTTCGAAAGAAGCCTTGTTGGAACAACGTGCGCGTCCGGTATCACCATTCTAACTCTCTCGAACGAACGAAGCCTGTGCTCGACGACATTGCGCCCGCCTACAACGGAGCAACTGCGTCGTTAGCTAGTCCAATCAATCACATTCCAGACGAGAGCGCATTCCGACTCGATTCGATTCGACTCGACTCGATTCGATTCCCTTTTTGAAACGAGATGACGAGCTCACAATCCAAAACCCTGCGTCGGTTCCTGATATTCGTCTTGGTCGCCCTCGTGCTGGAGTCTTCGCGTCGTGGATCGGTCGCCGAAGCATTCGCCTCGACGGGTCGGGGCCGCTGCGGAGCGGGGACAACAATAACGTCGACGACGACGACCCAACTCGCAACTTCGCGATCGACACCGCGCGCCGAACAACAACAACAACAAGCTCCTAGTACGGGATTCACGCGGGGACCCGATCCCTCCACCAAACCGGACTACGAGAACATCCACGGACCGCTCGGAAAGGGACTCGACGATCTCTTTTTGTGGGTCTTTCGAACCAAGCTTGCCGGCTTTGTCGGCGTCGATTCGAACCTTCCCAAGACCGACTACGAGGGTCTCATCGAGCTGACGGCCGCCCTCAATGCACGGTACAGCGATCGAGAACAGGTGCAGACAATTGCCCAAAAGACACTGCGTGAGTCCAGAATTGCGAGAATCGTGAAACGCGAATCGAGTGGAGTGGAGTGGAGTTCGTCGGTTACATTGTATTTTATTACACTGAGTTGTGTTGGAGGGTGTCGCATAGTGTAGCAAAGGGTCTTAGATTGGAAGGAATCGTTCCGGCGTCCTTGTCTACCGATCCCGTTTTTTCCGACTTTGTTCTTTGTTCCACTTGTCGCCTACTCATCGTGTACTTTGTTGTTGTTGTTGTTCTTGTTTTGCTTGTTTTGCTTGTTTATCTGTTTGTTGTTCGTCCCAACGAATCACTACAACCTACCAATCCCCGTACATACACAGGCTCTCTGTTTCCGAGCTGGCTTCCTGGTCAATTTGCCATTCTCTTTGCTCGGCCGTTTCCGGAGGTACGTTCGCCCCGAACTCGGGCTTCCTCGGCCGATGGGATGCAACACCGAAAGCTTTTTTGCTGCCGATGTGGTTGGATGGCTTTGGCTTGGTTTCGCATCTAACGTTTTTGTGCATCGTTGCGCATACGTGCATACACGCAAATCACATTGCATTTCTCGGCCGGAAATTTCGTCTGTTGTTGCAGTTCTCGGCCCGCATGAACGCCTGGGCCACTTACGTGTCCGGTACCTGGCTGATGGGAGAATGCGAAGTCAACGACATCGAGATCGACGGCAAGGTTTACAAAGATCAGGGACTCTTGGTCAAGCGGTGCCGGTTCCTGGAGGAGTCCGGCTGCGCCAGCGTGTGCGTCAACTCGTGCAAGATTCCGACGCAAAACTTTTTCAACGAGGACATGGGGCTCCCCCTGACCATGACGCCGGACTACGAGACTCACGAGTGCCAGTTTGCCTTTGGGAAGGCACCCGACGCACGAGACGAGTTCGACGCCAAGAACACGCCGTGTCTGTCGCGGTGCCCGACCGCCGGATCGATGCGCCAGTGGCACAATGGCAACAATAACAGCGGTGAGGGGACCGCTTCGGTCCCGGACGCGGGCAGCAGCAGCAAGTGCGCCTTTATGGAGAATTCTTCCGAACAAGAGTAACCACGACGACTACGACTACGACGACACTAGGTGTAACAACAACAAGAGTTTTTTTACAAGTTACGGAAACCGTGACAACATTTCGTGTCGATGCCAGCGTTGCTGCTGACGGTTCGAATCTTCCAGCACGCTTGGTTGGTTCGATGGTTTGTTGTGCGTGTGTGTTCGTGTTCGTGTTCGTGTTCATATGTGTGCTCGTGTGTTTTTATTAGGCAGTGATCATCGAGTAGGCCAGGGAGCACGACGAATACAAACTGACAAGGACTCCGATGTATTTGATGGCACCTCCCTTCTTGTACCGTGCGGTGGAAACGTCGAGAGATGTGTCGATGTACCCCTTTTGGTAGAAATAGGCACCGGAGTAGTAGAACAAGGCTGCAATGCGATTGCCGTACCACCATTGGACACGGATGTTGCCGTCGTCGTTACGTACGTACGTACGTACGTGCATGTGTTGTGTTGTGTCCGATTGATTCCAATTCATTCATTGGCGGTTCACAGAGAACGAATTGTTGGCAAAGATAAAAAATTCGTGAGCATTCGACGGATACGATCCCAAACCACCAACCACCGAAATACGATCGGTATCATCACCGTCACCATCAGCATCATCATCCAGTGCACTTATTATATTTAGTTGCAATGGTATGCATTGTTTTGCGTCCCACTGCGGTGCAATGCAATGCAATGCAGAGCTTGTGTTTTGTATTTTCTTTGCTACTCACTTCCAACGGCACAGGTGATGGGGTATTTCAACCCTCCCAGCAGCGTCATGATGAGATACGAATCGAGGGTTTCCATAAAGTTCTGGTGGGAACGCTGGATGCGATTGAACTCGTCGGCCTTCTCGTGGTATCCCGGCGTCGCGTAGAGATTCGGGTACGGAATGTTGAGTTGCGATCGACCCTTCATGACCGCGGTGCCAAGAAACATGTTGCAGACGTACGAGCCGACGCCGGCGCCGAGGACGACCCAGCCGTATTCGTTTGGAACAGTGAATGTAAAGGTCATGGTGGATATATACCCGGTACGAAACTATTATGCTCAAAAATCGAGAGGAGAGAGAGAGAGAGAGACGAAAAGCGCGTTTATGGATGTAAGATCGTACCGATAGTACTGTACTATGTACCGGTAGTTTGGGAATGGATTCGGTTTTGAAAATACCGTACCGTACAGTAACATCATAGTAGTGCGGTACGAGTACGAGTACGAGTACGAGTACGTAATGGGCCCTGTAATGTGGAATATGTTTGGAATGTTTATGTGGATCTTCGTTGAATTCGGTTGGAGAAGAATTTCTTCGAAGGATTTCGTGCTGCATCAAGATTACCGGTACAAGCTGTTTCTACCGGTACGGTTCGGATGAGAACCTTCTGAAGTGTCAAAAAAATGAAACGACGCACATTTTTAAGTTTTAAGACTTGTTGAAGACACTGCCAGCTTCAAGAATGGAATCAATCAATCCCATTCCCGTGAGTTTGGGTTGATGAGTGAACTTTGTGGCAAGTGTGTGGACAGCCGTTCAAAGAAGTTCCTTGGCAACTGTCCCTTGCAACGAAAGCCTTGTTTTCTCTTCAAACTGGCTCCCCCCCCCCCCCCCCCCCCCATGGTGCTGGAGGGAAGCAATGTTCTTGATTGACCCGAGTCTCTGTTGCTTTTGATTGTTTCTTGCGATTGCTTCTACTATGGGTGTGACAATGACAAGGCCTTTCTTCTTCTTGCCTGCTGGCCACATCAAACAGTGTGCCATGCCACTTTGTGTAGGACCAAGTCCTGCCTGGTGCTGCTTGTCACATTAAACATTTTGCCATGCCACTTTGTGTAGGACCAAGTCCTACCCATTCAAAATCCAACAAGGCTTGTTGGTTTGGATACTACTTTGTTAGTTCAATATTTCTTACCACAGCATGAGATATGTTGTTACAGCAAGAGCTAAAAAGCTGAAACCAGGGTTGTCCCTTGATGGCTTTGGATGCAGCTGATTCCAAAAATCGTTCTTGTGCTGTAGTAGGCACCACGCTTAAACCACAAATGTGACTTGGGTCTTGCTTGGATTGGCCCCTTCTCAGATTATAATGACAGCTGCCTTCATGATTATCACATTTACATTCAATCTCGTGCTCTGAACAAAAGTCTCCTGCATCCTGGACTAATTTCCTCCCAAGTACTACAGTACTACTCTCACTCCTGGGTCCAACACTATCATCCACCTGAAGAATAATTGCTCCTCCAATTATTCCAGTGAGGCTATGACAATTTTTACCTTTTTCCTCCCTTTCTGGCATCTATGATTTCCTGATTCCTCAAATCCCCCTCGGTCTCTTCCAAGGTCCTCAACCTGGCCATGCTGGCCCTCTGCACCAACCACCTTATAAGTTGGCACAGCCTTCTGTGCACGACAATCAAGGCCAACACTGCTGTCAAGTACCTCCACGCTGTCAGCACTTTTCTTGACCAATTCATCCCTGCCACTGATGACAAGGCCCATAACAAGTGCTCTCCCTTTGCCAGCCAAAGAAGTCTGCAATGAAATCACAAATCATGTCTTTGTCACATGCTAATTTGAATCATCTGTATCAAACACAAATCTCCTTGAGTCTATGATCACCATGGCTACAATGAGCATCTCGTTCATCTTGCAGCCTTGCCCCCCCCAGACCTGCTCACCAATGTCCTCTCCAACTGACTGGATCTGCACACCATGGGCATTGCCAGTCACAAGTTTCCACAAGAGCAAGTGGTGGTGCCAAGAAGTCCACGATTGCTATCTCCTCCTTGGGTTGCACGCATCCTGCAGTGAAGCAGGCCATCCCATCAATCTTGCTGCCTTTGGAGTCTAGTAGCTGTGCCTGTCTGTAAAATGGGATACTCCTTTTGCCACTTCTTGTTGCCAGAATATCAGCCAGTTACTCTCGTCCACTAGCTCCTCATGCTTCTATGCCCCAGGTCAACTTTCCCTATTGACAAACCTTGCTCAGCAGGCTTGTGATATTCTCCACTCCATACTTCACCTTCAACTCCCATCCTGCTGGGGTTGTGTCCACTGCCCATTCATGACCTTGTTGCCACACACACAGTGTTTGCCTTATCCTTGGATGACGACAAGTTCAAGAAGACCCTTCTTGTCCTGAATTGTACATCAGCCACCTCCTTGTTCCTGGAGGTACTACTGTTGAGGATGTCCTTGCCATTGTCAGTCATTGACAGCACTGCCCACGTTTTCTTGCTATGTTTCCCACCAGTTGGCATCCACCCTGATGTAATGCCCAATCCCATTACCTTTTCAGGAGTGTCTACATATGTACCCACAGAATATCTATGCTTGTTCCCTTGCACCAGCCAACAAGCAGCCAACAAGTGCATCATCCAAACTAAACGCAACAACAAGTCAGACTTCTTTCACAAAGAAGCAACGCCCTCCCCTGTGCTCTGCTGTGATCTGCTGTGATGTGCTTGCATTGGTTGGCAGAAGGGAGCGTTGGGTTGTAGAGGCTGAAAGCATTGGTTTTACAGGATAAAGTACCGTAGATCATGGTAGACAACCAAAGCAAATCCTGCTTTGAATTCGTCACATAAACGATGCTCGTGCTTTCGTAAAATTCGTGCGATATTTTAAAATATTCCGAAACATTTTGTTGCGCGCACAATAAATAATTCTCTACCTATTTTTGCACGCAACAATTTCAAGTAGGACTATTTTCCTATCCATATTTTCACCCCTTGTTTCATGGTTGCTTCCAAATTTTTCTATTCTACAATTTTGTTTCATGCTTACCCCGTTAATATTTACTCGCCATTGAATTTTTGTTATTTTCCACACGAAACTCATCTTTTGTAATAATATCCTCTATGTACACTGATATTGTCGTAGCGTTGATACCATTTTCTGAACAAATATACGAGCTTCTTGATAACCAGCAATGTATTCTGTTACGTCACTTTCACGTTACTCACACTATCTTTTTCGAATATCAAAATCCAACAACCATATTTTTGTACTAATAAGAAAATATTTTATCCGCATTTGCAATACTCTCCGACATTTTACAATATTCACGCTACGCTTATCAAATACGGAAATACAACAAACATATTTTGTAACAAATACGAAAGTATTTTATCAGCCTTTGAAATTATCTTGTTTATTGTATTATATTCGAACAGAAGACCCGGAACAATATTGTGCAAACCATAAAATAATAATGAACTAGCCGTTCTACTATTGATGTTGATATCATCCATTACTCTTGTTCGTTTTTATTGTATTCCATGAAAAATTTGTAGTCCTCATCATCTTCGCCAAGAATCTCAACCAAGGTACGTTTTCGCTTCCGTGTTTTTCCCTCTTTGTTCTCCTCCTTATCTTGTTGTTTACGATTGCTATTTTGCTTTTGGTACATTTTAAGTATTTCCGTCTCTAATTCTTTTGACTGTTGTTCCTCCCTTCGTTCTTCTAATTCGCTTACTAGGTATTCGTAAAGATCTTGTCCCTCGTTACTCCACCCCTCCTTATTTCCAGACTTACCGTCAGTGAATTTTTTTCTCAACCTCGTGCCCTTTGTTGTGTTTATCCACGAGTCGTAGTCGTTGTAAAGGAAAAGCAATGCAAAAGCTTCATCGCTTGGTGTGAAAATGGTACTGATTGTCATTCTGACTGATTTTCTTTTGAAGTCTGTCTGTTTTGGTGACACAGCTCCAAGAATTCTTTTCATGAAGTATTTGAATTCTGGTGAATTTTTCCGCCGATAGTCTTCGTGCAATTGGTACCTATTTTCTGAGTTAACGTCTTGTGTGTCCGTGATTAGAACCGTTCCTGGGAAACTATCTGGTATCTGGTTGTTTCTTTTATCGTCTACGTGTCAGTGTTAATACGACCAAAATGTTAGAATGGATTATGAACGATTGCATGCCGGCAGTCATTTTCTTGTTGGTTGCGTACCTTTGTAGTTTTTCCTGGCAAGAGTTTGAGCATTGTGCCTACACGCAGTCACTGCTCGGCAATAAATTCCACTCCACTTTTGGTCTTTTATATCGATTGTATTTGGTATTTCATTGTTATTCGCTTGTTTTACAATTTTGAATATCGTCGCCTTAACGAATGTAATCTCTGGCGGGAATTTAAATTTCCTGAATGCTTTTTCTTTGACGTGTTTGACAATGTTGTTTTCCAAGTTATCGTTATCGTATTGTTTTGTTGTCAGTAGAATATTTCTGTTGCTACTGTTGGTGGTTGTATATGTTTGGCTATCGTTTGTGTTTGTTCGGTCACTTCCCGATACACTGCTGTTTGGGCTGTTTGTGTTATGGGTAACAATGGTTCTACCTGTCACCGGACTGCAAATAGTACTCAGTTCCACCATAATTTTTTTGTTAACTCGTGCACATCAACTTACCGTTTTTACCTTTGATTGATTTGGCGCGCTATTTTTATGATAATAATGTTGTTTGTAGGAATCGTTTGGTATTTTTTTTTCATTCCTACTGTACACACTGTAAGCTCTTGATTTACTGTCTCCAAGGAATAGCTGTATTTCAACTAATTGTACTATCTGTGAGTGTTGTTCTTGTACTGTCGCCTGCCTATCTTATTTTCGAGCGTGCCGTGATATTCTGGAATGTGGAGTCCTCAAAATTTTGGCGCGGACCCGAACATTTTGTTCTTCCCTACCCTACCGTACTTACCCTACGGTACCATATCATTCCATATTTATTTATCTACTTATTGTTTTTCAATTTTCTGCAACGGCGTTGCAGTAAATTCTATATTTTGGGTGGTTGACACTCCCCCCTTAATTAATTATGGATTGGATCACAATTTGTAGGTTCAACGGAGGGAATTTTGTTGTTGTTGTTTTGTTGCTTTCTGATGAGTATTTTTTTGAATGTATATTTTTTTTAGGTGATATTTTACATAATTTCCGTTCTATTTTTTGCACTTAATTTGTACCGGCGATACCTTCGATATTGTCATTGTTTTTTTTGTAATGGAATCCTTACAGAGTTGCAGAGTTAGTGTTTCACGCGTCCCCATGCTCCACAAGGAACGGGATAGTTGTTATATTCCTCTAAATCTTCCGGCGAATTCCAACGTTTTTCGTAAAGACTTAGCCATTTCTCAATTTTCCACTCGTTTTCGTCTTGTTCGCTCTTTCCCCCCCTGTTTGTCACTTCTTTTACCTTCCGTTTTTTCTTTTTTGACTGTTTTCTTGCTTTGTTCATGAAGGAATCCCACTTATGTTTGGTACATTTTTTTTCCGTGTTTTTGTTATTTATGTTCTCTTCTTTAATTGGCGGCAATATTTCTTGTGTTGAGTACCACTCGTTATCGTCTTTTGATCTGCAATACCATTCCAATCTGTCAGTTTCGATGATTGCCTCATTCGTCATTTTGCGCCAGTTGTTGAACCAAATGTACGTCATACAAGGACGGTTCCCAGGGTGGTAATGTATACAGTCTTTTATGTGTTCTCTTGCCTCCGGTGTCAGATTACTCCATTTTTTTGCCGGGAAAGTACGACCGTCTTGTATCATTCTCTCTCGTTCTATTGATTTTACTTCCGGTCCAATACCCACGTTGTCGTAGCACTTAATGTCTTCCGATGTTTTCAATGCGGGATAACCACATGTAATGTATGCAAGAATGACTCCCATTGCCCATACATGGTCCATCCCGTCAGTGTTCCCTTCTTTGTAGTCGGGAAATACTTCCTCGGTTATGTACTTGAAGCATTGTTCCCAAATGTTCAAAGCTTCGTCCTCCTCGAAATGTCCTTTTTTGCTGTTTAGTCTTTGTCGCACTTCTTCTATCTTCTGGCATCCACTAAGGATTGTGTTAACCAAGTGTCCGTTTTTGGCACACAAGGCATCAAATCCTGTTTCGAAATGATATAGAAACGGGTTTCCGTCGTTGTTTACATCATCGTGGTTTAGCTCGTGCATCTGTTTGTTGTAATCCTTGGAGAAGACAGTACCCCGGGTTGGCACAACTGTTGTTCTGTGTGTCGGTTTCGGTGTTTTGCTTTTCATTTTCCTGTTATTTCCCATTTGTAACGCAGTCATGCACCTATTTGTACCACAGTACACCTAACGTTCGTACTCCCACGCCGCATCATAAAGTTGGTATTTGTTGTTTTCTCCAGGCGTTGTAACTTGCAGTTTTTGGTTGTGGCTGCTTTTTCCCGTTCACGCATAATTCTTACTATTTTTACGTACCCGTACCAACACTACGACGGTGCACGCAAATAGTCTGATTCAAAAACAGACAAGCTTCTTTAAGTAATGTAACTTTCCTCATCTGCATGCGATTGGTTCTTGATATATCGTTGAGATGAACGTGTCCGGTGGATCGATACCTCCATAGAGATGTGTACAAGATGTATTCTTCGTACTTCCTTGGTACTATTTTTTTAATATGGTATTGGTACGACGCACATAAATTGTCTGACTCATAAACAGACTAGCGTTAAGTAGTGTAACTTTTCCCCTTTGGATAAGATTGGTTCTTGATATACCGGTAGAGGTGAACGTGTCCATTGGATCGATTCCCCCGTAGACATATGTCCGAGGTGTGTCCTACGTATTACTTTTGTATAATTTTTTTATTATTGTAGTATTGGGACGGTGCACACCAATTATGTGGTTCAAAAACTGACTAGCTTTATGTAGTGTAACTTTTCCCGATCACGTATAATTAGTTGTTGATATAGTGGTGAACGTGTCCAGTGGATCGATTCCTCCGTTGAGATCTGGTGTACCAAGGATAGTCTCCGTAAATTTTGGTTATTAGTTTTTTGATTTTTGTATGAACAAGTAACCAAATTAGTGTTTCTCATTTACTTTTTGAGTGTCAAAGTGTGTTATTTTCTGAAATGTTTGGATGAATATTGCTCATACTATGGATTGGGGAGACTATGAAACCATATTGAGAAGTCACAGCCTTATATTTTAGTCATTATGAATTTTCTAATAATGTTTGTCCCTGGCCATGCATGTACCAAAATAGTGAGTCCTAGTACTTATTTTTAGAGTGGAAATGTGTTGCATTGACTGCAATTTCAGGATGAATAGTGTTCATACTATGGATGGGGTACACTGTGCTGAAACAAACTGGACAAGAAGCAGGCTGATACTTTAGTCAGTATGAATTTTAGAATAATGTTTGTCCCTGGACATGCATGTACCAAAATACTGAGTCCTAGTCAGTTTTGAGTGCAAATGTGTGGCATTGATTGCAATTTCAGGATGAATATTGCTCATACTATGGATTGGGGAGACTATGAAACAAACTGGACAAGAAACAGGTTGATACTTTAGTCAGTGTGAATTTTTGAATAATGTTTGTCCCTGGACATGCATGTACCAAAATACTGAGTCCTAGTCAGTTTTGAGTGCAAATGTGTGGCATTGACTGCAATTTCAGGATGAATATTGCTCATACTATGGATTGGGGAGACTATGAAACAAACTGGACAAGAAACAGGTTGATACTTTAGTCAGTGTGAATTTTAGAATAATGTTTGTCCCTGGACATGCATGTACCAAAATAGTGAGTCCTAGTCAGTTTTAGAGTGCAAATGTGTGGCATATACTGCAATTTCAGGGTGAATATTGCTCATACAATGGATGGGGTAGACTATGAAACAAACTGGACAAGAAACAGGTTGATACTTTAGTCAGTGTGAATTTTAGAATAATGTTTGTCCCTGGACATGTATGTACCAAAATATTGAGTCCTAGTCAGTTTTGAGTGCAAATGTGTGGCATTGACTGCAATTTCAGGATGAATATTGCTCATACTATGGATTGGGGAGACTATGAAACAAACCGGACAAGAAACAGGCTGATACTTTAGTTAGTATGAATTTTAGAATAATGTTTGTCCCTGGACATGCATGTACCAAAATACTGAGTCCTAGTCAGTTTTGAGTGCAAATGTGTGGCATTGACTGCAATTTCAGGATGAATATTGCTCATACTATGGATTGGGGAGACTATGAAACAAACTGGACAAGAAACAGGTTGATACTTTAGTCAGTGTGAATTTTAGAATAATGTTTGTCCCTGGACATGCATGTACCAAAATATTGAGTCCTAGTCAGTTTTGAGTGCAAATGTGTGGCATTGACTGCAATTTCAGGATGAATATTGCTCATACTATGGATTGGGGAGACTATGAAACAAACCGGACAAGAAACAGGTTGATACTTTAGTCTGTATGAATTTTAGAATAATGTTTGTCCCTGGACCTGCATGTACCAAAATACTGAGTCCTAGTCAGTTTTAGAGTGCAAATGAGTGCCATTGACTGCAATTTCAGGATGAGATTTAGAACAATTTTAGTCCCCTCTGGCATTGCTGCATGTACCCAAATAGTGATTCCTAGGCAGTTTTCGAGTGCAAATGTGTGGCATTGGCTACATGAAACAGAATTGACCAGAAATCTTCTACTTATACTTGAGTCAGTTTTAAAATTTATTAGTCCTAGTAATATTAGTTAGTATGTTTATGATTGTGCGAATTAGGCTGCAATTTCATGATCAATATTTCGCATAATATTGATTGAATAAAGAACTATGAAGGATAATGGATAAGTTACAAATGGATGCTTGCATTTGGTGTAACATAGTATGCCTCACTCATCCAATCTTGGATGATTTGGTGGAACTGGTGCTGTACTCTGACACGGTTGTGGTTGTGTCAGAAGATGAATCGGATACCTCCTCACTTCCATCCGTCGGGTCACTAATCCCAACATCCTTGCTGAAACATTTTACTAAATCCGATACTCTTTTAATGCGTCGAGGATTGGTTTCTTTCATGCCGGAAATCTGAAAGTATGGGCAAAATTGTCGTTTCTCCCCCACCTTACGTTTGTGGAAAGTACATATATAACCCGCCACTCGATCATATTGGTCGTAGTCTCCGAAAACGTACCTATAAACTTCTCCAATTTCAACTGGTCCGTTTTTTTCTGGAGTATAACGAACTTGTTCGTTTACTTCGTAAATAGGAAACAATATCTCTGGATCCTGATCTTTCAACAGCACAGAACATTGGAATTCACGTTTGGTTTCCTTCTCGTTGATCATGATAGGATAAACTGGCAGTGTTACAGTGGCGTTAAGATGATTTTTCGCAACATCTATAATCATTTCTTCGCTTACATTTGAACCCTTTTTTTCACAGCTTTTAGTCGTTGTGTCAGTCAAACCAGTATCCTTGGAATTACCCTTACTTGTGTCAATTCCCGATTCTTTAGATTCGTTTGGCTTATTTTTCGAACCGTTACTGGTTACTTTCGATCCACTGATGTTCTTTCTCCCATCGTTGATATTGTTCGTCTTGCCAACATTGCCACCGTCAACGTTATCATCCCAGGGTGGGATGAATCCACGCTTGGAATCATTTGTCGTATTGAGATTGAAAGTAACCCATCCTACCCGGTATGTGTTATTTGATTTGTTGAACTCATTTATTTGAACCTTGGATCTTTTGAAGCAATCCCAAGTTAGAAAGTCCGATGGTTCGTAAAAAACAAAGTCACGACCCTGGAGGTGTTCGAATGCCAGATTCAATTCTCCCGTTCCCTTTCCATAATTGTTGACAACCTTATCGTCCAAAAATTGAACTACAAGGTTAGCCGATGATAGATCATCCGACTTTTCCAACAAATATATTGCTAGTTTTTCTGTCAACGGGGTAAATATGGTACCCATTTCTGGAAGGTAGCTATACTGAATGAATTCTTCCACCCAAGTATGACGTTGGAGAACTTCTGGATCAATTACGAATATCTCACGGAACACGTATGGAATGTGTTCCATAAAAACTCGTTGGTGCACCTCTTGTTGTGAGTTAACATCGTATTGAAGGAATCTTGTAACACAAGTTTGATTCTTATGTTGTTCTTCCAATCCGGACAGTTCCAAAATACCTGTTACAAGTTCTTCTGGTTTATCGTCAAAATTGACATGGGCAAATTTTGTCTTACTCAGAACACATTCCGTCGGGAAAATGTACAATCGATCATTCCTTTGAAAATACGGAACACTTCCCTCCGTCGATTCGGTGACCATAGCTCCTTTTAGAAAATTCCTCTCGGTCAATACCAAATCTTCAATGGTTTCCATCACATGATCGTAACTGACAAATGATTGGTTATTGGTTTTGAAGACTTTTGGTATCATTTTCTCACAAACATTGTCAATTGAACAATCAAAGGACGAACCAACGCCGTCGACTCGAATCATTGATGCACATAGTACTTGAGAAATGAACAAATTACATGCTGTTTCCAACGAATCGACCACGTTTACCCCAATCTTGTTCCCGTTTTGGACAAATTTTGTTATAAGCCATTGATGCACCAAATATAGGATTCCTTTCGGCACCTTGAAATATGCCAGATCTATTTTTCCGGTTCCATGTTTGCATGGCGACAGGGTGACAAGGTCCTCATCGATATCGAAATGTATGTTGTAATATTTTGTGACCGTGTGCTTGTAGTTGATGACGTAGTGGAAAACCAATTGAGTATTGAGTGGTAATAACACTTTTCCCGTTTCCGGAATTTGCGTGTCCCCTTTTCGATGAAATCCTACTGGAACCCACTTCTCCCCAGAAAGTACCGTTGTGCCCAAGACGAATGAATTGTTAATTAATTCGGGTAAGTAATACTGATAAAAACCTTCGTGTGTCAAAACTTTGATGTCGACGTGTCTCATGTCGATGATGGTACAAATGGTTTTCGCCTTCCCTTGAAAGCGTAACCAATGTTCACGAATGAGCTCCTGAAAAGCAGTCTCTCGTTCCGTTATCTTCATCAACTTATTGTTTGACACAATAAGTTCTTTAAACTCGATGTTTTCTGTTGGTAAGGATTTTAAGCATTCAATACGCTGCTTCTTGAAATGTTTGTCTAAGTCCACCTGATTGCAGCTATGAGTCATTGAAACACGTAGAGAGGTCTTTGCCATAAGGCAGTCCAAGAAGTTCCTCATTGATTTGACGTATCCTTTCAACTGACTGGGAGAACAATTGTCGCCTTTGGTATGGAAACACAAATCCTCAGACAAAATATCCGACCCAGGTGGATACTTCACATTCTTCATGTACCAAACCAATATCTCACGGTACATTATCATGTACTTCTTCATTGTAACGTAGTTGACGACGTTGCGCCCATAAATAGCATCCACGCCTGATGTGTCGTTAACATTCTTCAACAGTGACTCGAACCTATCCCACTTGTTCGCCATGTCGTAGTCATTGAATCGATCGGTTAATTGCTTCCTGCTCAACAATTTCAACACTCCAGTCATACCGTTGTCAATTTCAAACAAAAATAAATCCACCATGACGTTTATTTGATGGGGAATTGGCCCTAAGTCACTTAAGGTTGTATCGGGTTTTTTCTTCTTTCCCTTCCCCTTCTTCTTTTCCGCAGAGTTAGTAGTAGACATTGACTTCCTGAAATCTGGTGTAGGTTCGGATTCAATAATTTTTGATACAAGGTAAACCCTCGTCAACAATGCAGTGAAACATGTTGTAACCTCAAGACTGAGGTTCCTCACAAACTCCTCTGTTCCATATGACTCACCCTTCAAAGCCTTTGTAAGGTTATTAATTACTGCCTGTCGATGATCTCTTTGATCGGTATCATGTTTGTCAAGACTATTGGTTGGTGGGTCTTTCAATCTACCCTTCTTACAACTTGTCGTTTTCTCATTTGAATTTGGGTTGGCACCGCGCTTGCGAGCACTATTAGTCGTAGGCGTTTTCTCATTTGAATTTGGGTTGGCACCGCGCTTGCGAGCACTATTAGTCGTAGGTGTCATTGGCAATGTAAAATGTTATCAGTATTTGAGACAATCTTTTTATTGTTTGAAAACAATGAGAATCACTGTTGTGTGAATCTAGTTTACCCGAGTTACGAGCAAACATTGAATGAAAGAAGGACAGTAGTACAACTTGAAACTTCTTTCACCAGATATCACCACTCACGTAGCGACGCGACAGTGGTAATCATGTCTCAAAAACCATTTCTCAAAAAATCGAAAACGTAGAAGGTGCCCGTAAACGTGTCCTTGTTCTCGTAAAGACGTTCTACCACTAACCTGAGAAAGAGTTAAACAATATCGTCACAATAATTGGACAAATAAAACCTGCAACGACGAATGCAAGGGCGGGGATTTGTCTGTGAATCCGTTGGGATCAAAAAACCATTTTTTGTAACTGGAACCGCCGTTCCCGAAAAACGGAAAAAAGGGTTTTTTGGGTGGAATGAAAGGTGAGAAGAAGAAAAGATAAAAAGGAACATTTTCCAATTTGGAAAATGGCCCCATCGCTGAATTGTTCCATTGTGTGTACAAAAGTACAGTCGTATGAACACCTAGTAGCGCTAAATAGGGAAAAGGGCATTGGTTGGTGTAACTCCGTTGCCAAAAAACAAATGATCCGATCGCTGAATTGGTGCAATCTGTGTAGAAACGTACAGTCGTATGAAACTTTTCACGCTAAATACTAAAAAGGGCTTTTGTTGCAACGCCGTTGTCAAAAAAAAAAATGGTCCGATCGATTATTTGGTGCATTTTGTGGGGTACAAAGGTACTTTGGTATGACCAGTACTATCGTATGAACCATGACGCTAACTACGTATGAACCATATCACGCTAAATACCAAAAAGACCATTTGTTGCAACGCCGTTGCAAAAAAAAAAAAGAACATAATACTTAACGGACCAATATCATTCTTACGTTCGAAGTTGTTTACTTAGCAGAAAATGTATGGAACTGGTGGTGTCATTCTTATCACGCTAAATACCAAAAAGACAATTTGTTGCAACGCCGTTGCAAAAAAAAAAAAGAACATAATACTTAACGAACCAATATCATTCTTACGTTCGAAGTTTGTTGTACTGTTGTATGATCCATATCACGCTAAATACCAAAAAGACCATTTGTTGCAACGCCGTTGCAAAAAAAAAAAAGAACATAATACTTAACGGACCAATATCATTCTTACGTTCGAAGTTGTTTACTTAGCAGAAAATGTATGGAACTGGTGGTGTCATTCTTATCACGCTAAATACCAAAAAGACCATTTGTTGCAACGCCGTTGCAAAAAAAAAAAAAAACATAATACTTAACGGACCAATATCATTCTTACGTTCGAATTTGTTTACTTAGCAGAAAATGTATGGAACTGGTGGTGTCATTCTTACGTTCGAATGTTGATACTTGATCTATCGGACACGAACAGTACTTTGTACGGAGTAGTTAGCTTACAATGAAAGTATGTTGCTCACTAACTTCGGTCACTTTTTTTCACTTTCCGACAAACATCAATTTCCAACTTATCTGAGTAGAGTGTTGTTTCTTTCCAACAACACTCCGTCCGAGAACGTGGGATCCGACCCTCTTCGTCACATGCCTTAGGGCGACGATGTCACGAGCACAACGATCCGTTCTCAGATATTTCAGTCCGATATAACAGCCTTGTACTGCAAAAGAAGTAGAAAGCATTCGATTAGGGATTAGTTGCTGGAAAGATATTCTTGTTTGGACGGCCGCCTTACATAAACATCTTGAAAGCACAAAATCTGCATCAATTGCCTATATATCAACAGGAACAAGTCCCTGTTTTTCGTGACATAGGAATTACTACAAGTCTGCAAATCAACGGCAGCAGAAAGAACAACGACAACGAATAACAACGTATCGGTGACATCAACGGTAAAACGAATCAGAACAAGCAACGGTACGAATGAGATAGACAACAATGATAATACTTCCTCGACCGGCATTACTGATAATGTATTTCCTCACTTATGTTTTTCTTCCTTATTTCATAGGACCGGAACGGAATAACAGATTGGAAACAACAGATTAGAAATTGGCAATCGCAACGGTAAGAATGAGAGAGGAGAAAGACAATGATCTTACTTCTTCTGGCATTCCTGATAATGTATTTTCTTCCTTCTCTTTTTCTTCTCATTTTCATAGGACCGTAAGGGATTGGAAACAACGAATTGGTAGAACCAATCTTTCCTGGTGTGGCAAATCTTTCCTATAGGTGCAAAGGATACAACTAATCGAACGCGACACTGAATCGAAGTCAACACAGAATCGAAGGTAACAACAACGGCAACAACACAGCAACACCACCAATCAACAACAACAACGAAAGGAAGCAAACGGTGTACGTTGGTAGCATGTAGATTATATTATTCTGTTGTTATTATTTACTGTACTACATCAATAGATACTCACCCATTTTGTTCAATTATCATACCAAAGATTCCAATAAAGTCGTTGACAACGTCAACAACTCGTTGAACCGCAGATAGCAACAGCGGCAATTGGCAGCAGCGAGAGCAACAGCGGCAATCGGCAGCGACAGCCACAGCGCCAAGCAGCAGCGAGAGCAACAGCGGCAGCCACAGCGGCAGCGACAGCCACAGCGGCAGCGCCAAGCAGCAGCGAGAGCAACAGCGGCAATCGGCAGCGACAGCGGCAGCGCCAAGCAGCAGCGAGAGCAACAGCGGCAATCGGCAGCGACAGACACAGCGGCAGCGCCAAGCAGAAGCGAGAGCAACAGCGGCAATCGGCAGCGACAGACACAGCGGCAGCGGCAAGCAATCGGCAGCGACAGCCACAGCGCCAAGCAGCAGCGAGAGCAACAAAGCGGCAATCAGCAGCCACAGTGGCAGCGGCAGCGCCAAGCAGCAGCGAGAACAACAGCGGCAAGCGGCGGCGACAGCCACAGCGGTAGCGGCAAGCAGCAGCGAGAGAAACAGCGGCAATCGGCAGCGACAAAAAGCGGCAAGCGGAAAGCGGCAAGTGGAAAGCGGCAAGCGAAAAGTGTCAAGCAAAAAGCGGCAAGCGAAAAGTGTCAAGGAACAAGCGCACGGGCGAAACAACTAACGGCAACGAATCATTGGCTTCAAATTGCTACACGTACTCCAACCATGACAAGAAATCAGTTCTCGGACCGGGCTATGAAGCAAAAAAGAGATAGGAAACATGAGAAAAGAAGAAAGCAGAGAATGTCATCGAACTTTCTTAGGATTGCAGCACCGGTGTCAACGAGCCATAAAACTTATACAAAGTTGTCCGACATAAAACCAATGAAGAAGGAAACGACAAATAGGCGTAGTACTTGCAATGATTGTGTCAGTACAATAGCGTTGAAAAACAAAGACAGAACAAATGTGGTCAAAGGAAAATACATGGAGACAAACTGGGGTGGCAAAATAAGAGGAAAGAAAAAGTATCAACCGGAACAGGCTTTGTTGATAGATAAATTCGATAGATTGGATAGTAGAAACGACGAGCATATTGTTGCGTTTGACGAGAATAATCCGTCGTTGCGCATTTTCGCAAAAGTTTCCAGAAAATTTGCCAAGCGACACCTTGCTACGAAGAATAATATCAAACTGTTAAGAAAGTTTGCTCCGGAAATTGTTGGATCCAAACCGACAGTTGCCAGAGGTCCGAAGCGCGGCAGTATCAACGATGATTATGCTATCATTGGAGTTAGACCAGAAAGATTGTCTTCCAACAATGGTGAGTACGTGTTCAAAAGTCATGTGAAACCAAACATGAAACTGGAGCTGGAACACACGACAGTGAGAATTGTGAAGCATATGCATCATAGTTTAACACACATCGAACCATTTGTTGAGGATGAAATGGAGGTGTTGTCTCAGATTCTGACTCGTACGCAGCTCAATGCCATTGGGAAACAGGCATTAGCTTTTTCGATTGGTCGAAATTACCATTCTCGATGCCATGTTGATGATGACATGTATTATACTCGTTTAACAGTCATAGCTCCGTCGGGAGTGCATGCTGACGAAGTGATTTATTATTTTGTCTTCCCAACGTACCGCATCAAAGTGCCGTTGCGTTCTGGGGATACTCTGCTCTTTAATCCGTTAGTGTTTCATAGCTGTTCGAATCCCAAATACGAAGGGTGTTATATTATGAGCGCCTATGTATCGCGCAAAACTATACTAAGAAGTAATCCATTATAATAATAACTTGATACTCATGACAAAAAATTTATGACTGTACCGTACTAGTACTATACCGTCGAAAATACAGGAAAAGGGCATTTTGTGCAACGCCGTTGCAGAATATAGAAAAACGCTAAATAAACATGAGAAGGGGGGTATGACTGTACCATACTAGTATACAATCCAAAAAACGGGAAAAGGGCGTTTGGTGCAACGCCGTTGCAGAATATAGAAAAACGGTAAATAAACATGAGAAGGGGGGTATGATTGTACCATACTAGTATACAATCCAAAAAACGGGAAAAGGGCATTTGGTGCAACGCCGTTGCAGAAAATAGATAAACGCAAATTACACATGAAAAGGTGGGTATGATTGTACTGTACTAGTATACCATCCAAAATACGGGAAAACGGCATTTTGTGCAACGCCGTTGCAGAAAATAGAAAAACACAAAATATACAGGAAAACCAGCATCCAAAACACGGGAAAAGGGCATTTGGTGCAACGCAGTTGCAGATAATAGAAAAACGCAAAATACACATGATAAGGGGGTATGATTGTATTATACTAGTATACCATCCAAAACACGGGAAAAGGGCATTTGGTGCAACGCCGTTACAGAAAATAAAAAAAACGCAAAATACATCTGAGAAGGGGGGTAAGATTGTACCATACTAGTATACAATCCAAAACACGGGAAAAGATAATAAACTTGTTCATTCAAGTCATGTGCTGTTTTCACCATCTCGTACTATTGATTGTAAATCCTTCTTTTCCAGTGAAGCCATTGTCTCGCGGAAATTAAACAACCATTGTTCACGATTACCCAGCACAAAATATTGGTCAGGACTACCATGGTTTCTAACAACGGCAGCTTCGGACTCAATGGCGTTGCAGTCGAACAAATACAATTTGTTCCGAAGCTCACCTAGCTTTACCAACGCATGATGGTGTTTTTTTCCTTTGTCCCTCTTGCTCGGTATGGGGTCTGCAGAAACAAAGCAACGAGCGACGGCATAATAACCATCGTGCACTAATTCGAAACCACTAACGGAGCTACCCACGGGGAAAGGACCTTCGAGGTAAAGCAGGCACAGAATCTGACATGGATAAACTTTCAGTCCACGTCCATCAAGGAGGTCGAGTTGAAAATTAGCCCAATCGTACCATACATTGGACAATTGTCCAGAATCAGACTTAAACGATGGGTGGGCACGAAACAATAATTTCATCTCGCGAGATTGGTCATACCTCTTGTGCTCCGTGGTTCCAAAAACCTTGCTGCTGCCCACAGCCGGTAGGACCACGTCACAACAAAATTTGAGAACATCAGATGGAAACCAGGGTAAACTTGAGTTTTTTTTTTCATCCCACTTCATGTAAGGGAGACCATTCATCACACCAATCCAAAACGAAGACCCACCTGACCAACCACCCTCCTTAGGATGATTTGGTCCGGTTACGGGTCTATGTTCGAACAAATCAAATTCACGGTCAAGTCGATCAATAGTTCGATACTCCATCACTCGGTTGCAAGTTTGCTTGATAAGTGTGGACTTGTTTCGTTGAGTTCTCTTAGCAGGAGCCTTCACTTCAGTTTTATGATTGCTCTCACTCGCGGCAGAGTCCCACCCAGTTGGAGGACCAAATAATCTCATGTACTGTGATAAATGAAAATACATGTGATTCTTCACAAGATTGTTACCCTCTCCCTTACTTCGTTGAAGATTGTTATTTATACAGTTAATGAAAAGAACAACCATTTTGTCCACATTCAAAACACCTTTCTTGTCTTGTTTGAAAACCTCGTCGAACGTTCCAGCATACTTTAGGAACTCTTCCATACCCAACAACAACTCAATGGCGTAAATACGTCGGTCAATTTCCTCTTCACACTTTCTGCTCTTGTTCTCGAGATTGGAAGGAGTCTTTCGAGACAACAACAATTGACGACCTCCAGCAGACAGAAGTGACAGCATCTGAATATAAAGCATTCCAATGTACTGGTTACCCTCCTTCTTCGCTGTATGTATTGATTCTGAAAAATTGGTTCGTGGGAAGTCACGATCGGATTGCCTCTGGACAGCACCACCGTAGTAACTGGCTAACCTTTCCATCTCACCAAGAAGCCGCTGGTTATTGCCTAAAAAGTCCTCGCGGAACGTCTCTGCTGCACGCTTTGCGCAACCAAGTTGGTGCATATGCAGTCTCTCTCCGGGAGACGCTAGATGAATATTATGTGGGTTTTCCCCAAAATCAAGATCATAAAAAGCATTGCCGTTATGTACACCATGGTGAGAAATGTTTTTGAAATACTGTTCAACATTCACTCCTTCGCCAACCATTGGAGCAGTAAAATCAGATATATTCCAGAGCCGAATGGATTGGTACTCATCCCCATTTTGGTGCTTAGACACTTGCATGTTACCACTTTTAAGTGAAACAGGAACCTTCAAAACATTCACACGAGCGTTAATACCAAGTGCTCTGGGACAATTGCAATGCCTACAGATCATCTTTGAATTCGACGTTTGATAATGACCACAAAGTTGGTCGTGCTGGGGAGTATCACCTATGAAATAAGCAACCGCAAATTTCATTCGAACCGACCATTTCTTCTTGTTCCACGGCAAATTAGACCATTCAATACCATCCGTTAGGTTGCAGGCATCTTTCAAAGATGAAAGAGCCAAACGAAGGCCAGAGTGAAGATTGTTCACATTGTCAATTGATTCGGCACCTTTATCACCGGGACATGTTGGGTGATAGTATATAGCCTCCCACGCATCCGGCCGGGAGTTTCGAGTTAGGGTGTTGAATATGCCAAGAGTCATGTTCAGTGGGGTAAGAGTGGTTTGACAACTATTGTCAATTGCAATTCCATCCATGTAGAGAATAATAGGAACCAGAATTTCATTCGATCCAGATTTGCATCTCTTCTCCCAAGTGTTGATCCACCATTCACCGTGATGCAGTTCGTCAATATCAATATTCCCTTGAAGTAATGGATAACGGACTGGTAAGGTGGGGTCTTCAGCATGGGGGAATGACAGATTATCTTCCTTCACCAAAGTCACATTTGTTAATAGGGAATGAAGTGCTTTTTGGAACGACCGGACGTAGATTTGTTTGCGACTGGAAACATCAGCATTCTGTGATTTCTTAGAACACCAGTCAATAAGATGAGGTTCAAACCCATCGCCTTTTATTTCAGGCACAGTTGCGGAAATCTCCTTCATAACACTTGCCCTGGTCTTTATGAGATTGCCTTTAGTCCATGAAAATAAATTAAGCCGCTCCGATTCAATAGCCCATTCATACAATTCCTTCTCGGCAACTAAGGGTATGCTATGATTCCGCATGATTTTCATTAACTTGATCTTGACCTTCAATTCGTCAGATATGTTCCTCCCTACATTGGGTGTCGTAATTAATAGCGTGTTTGAAGCACGATGGGAATCGTCAACATCAATGTTGATGCCTTCTTCATCATTGACAATCAAAGAGTGGGGGGCCTCTATGATCTCACTTCCTTCTTCCTCATCGTCATTGTTAGGAAAGAAAAAATTGTCATCGGAGACAGAATCATTGTCATCGTCTATGTTTGATAATTCCTGACCAATCAAGGCACGCCCAATCGATTCGACAGAAGGGTCATACATAACTTGATTGTCAAGCACCTCTGGTAATGCGCCGTCACTACTCTGTGGACCGTTACGGGTGTTCGTTAGACCTAATTGTTGACTAACATCCTCAAGCTTCTTCCTCTTTTTTCTAATGAATACGCAAGATGCAAAATCTACTAGCCCCGAAGATTGCGTGAAATAAGAATAGCATGATGCGTCATTCACAATATGGTCCCGAAGACCGGGAGAAACAACTACTCCCGTTTTCTTTCTTCGTCGCGCTGTAAACAAGGGGGGTTTCTTCTTCTTGGTAACCTTCTGCTTTCCGTAACCAGTAGTGATCAGAGGAGAGTCCCGGTAGCAACGTAAACAATATACCTGATATTTAGGTATCGTCACCATCGTTAGTACGATAGCCAGTAATAACAATAGAAATGAGGAAACAATTGAGATTGAAAAATTGCGACCATGCACTGTTTGTTTCAGGCATAAAATTCAGTAACATGCCACTACTTCGGAAACAGATGCCAGAGGGGTAGGAAAATGAAATGTGCATAAAAATATTAGGAGTTCGCCATTAATTTTAATAAATAGGATGAAATTACAAAGGGGGACCAGTGGAGTTCGACCCAAATATGCGCGTGATTCTGAAATAACCCTGAATCTCGTTTGTGTGACGTTGTCCTGCTGTGTTCGTGTCTTGTTGCCCAACTCTAGTTTCACACTCATAGTAGCTCCCACATCACACGAGTATACGTCTGCAGCATACCAACTACTACGTAGTAATTAATTATTCAGTGATATCAAGCAGGTTCTAAAATTGTGAGCACTTTAACGTGTAAGCAGATCACGGATCACATCTCCTTTGGGTAATATTAGTAAAAATTCAGCGAGCCGGCACACGGTTCGCCGTTTGCTTACTTAGTCACTCAGTTATTCGTATGTCCGTCGCTCGCCGTTACCGGGCACTTTCTGGAGTCCCCGTGTCTTCATACTACTATTCATACTGGTAGAAGATACCTTAAGTGTCAGGTTGAGTATCAACTTTCTTCTCACTTGTGCCGCTCCGCCACACACATATCTTACATAGGGCAAATAACTTTGTACCACTCATAAGCTTGGTGAACAAATTGGCAATATTAGTTTTGCCAGGTTCTTTGCCAATTATTATTTTCCTTCTGAATCCGGTCCGTTGAAAGACTGATTCAAAGGCTTCTGAAGAACAGCACTGCTGCGTTAGTGTGTTAGTAAGTGAACGATTGTACTCTATGCGTGACAATTGTGGTTGGATACTTTTGGCAACGGATAACCGGACTACAGGCGAGACTAGGAAACGCCAGATCTCTTCTTACTGTGAACTTGTTCAGATACAGCAAGACAGACCTTAGTAAAGTAGATTACAGGTAGTTGGTAGCAACTAGTGTGGATTTTGGAGATATAATCAGTTGAATGTTAAAAGTATGAGATAAAGTGAAATCTTGCCGAAACGCAAGATATCTCTTTTATTGAGGTGAAATACGTTGCAACTGCTGTTGCGTAGTGATGAGATTACTCGCTGATTATTTCCGTACATGCATTGATCGTTGATCGTATATATCCGTATGTATATATATATTGTGTGAGAAGCACACACCAATGGTTTTCTTCTCTTGTTCTCTTAGGAAGATTCCATGATATGTTTATCAATAAAATCAGGAATTGCTCCCGTAGGTTGTGTGACATTTCTCGAAATCAAAGTTTGCTCACCGGAGAACAAGGGCAATATTATAAAACAGGGATTGCTCATCGATAATACGCGATGGGAATTGATGCGCCGTGGGAACTGATGTGCCGTGGGAATCAATTACTTGGTTGATACGGGACTCATTGATTCGTACGAATAGAATAACTGCCATCGTGTAGCTTTGGTACTGCTGGACACGAAAGGGATTTAATACTCCCCATGTTTCCTTGTGAAAGGTCACCCTGTTTAAATGATGCTTCCATCATCTCATAGGAGGTCGCCAGTATTTCCACAGAAGTGGAAGATGGGCTTGAGCAGTGGATACACAACTGAGTGTCCCTAATGCTTAGTGATGATATCTGCACAATTATCCTTACCGGGAATCTGCAGCATTCAGATGAAGCCTTTCGCTATCATGCTTCACACATAGTGATACGATAGGATATGATGGCATTTATGCAACCTTGCATAGGGAAAGGTTGATGCCTGAATCATCTTCTCGTTGTCTCCACACAAGTAGGAGATGTCATAGACTCGTGTTCTGAGATATTGGAATGAGTGACGTAAGTCAACAATTTGCTCAATGCAAGTTCTTCCTGCAATAAATTCGGCTCCGGATGCGGCCGTTTCCGTAGTGGCTTGTTTCTTCGAGAACCACATCATGGGAGTCTTGTTTGCAAAGTGAAGGATGCCGGTTACAGCCTTTCCACTGAGGATGTCATGCATGAGGTTTGCATCATAGAAGCGTGTCAAGACTACTGTCTTCCCGAGTGGTGCAGGAGCGTCGTCGGGTAGCTCTTCAGAATGCTCCCCAAAGACGGTGTTGGACCAATTGATGGTGTCCGTTTCAGTCAATATAAAATCTGGAGGTTCCACTCAGAACCTGATCTTGAAATGTCTGAACTTGGAGATGTATCCATAGATATGTTTGACACGGTCAAGATGTCCTTCTCTAGGTTGGGCCCTAAAACTCGATAGCATCATTACAGTAGTTTGTACATTGAATCATCCAATGGCGATGATCCATTGAAGTGATCCAATCATGCTTTGATATTTCTGGATACCAGTATCTTCAAGGAATGCTGATGAGTCTAATTCAGGATGATCGTTCTCGGCGATGGGTGATTGGAACCTAGTGTTAGGTTTGCATCCGAATATTTGTTCATTTTTTCATATGACGCTTCCATCTTCTCGATGAATTTGATGGGGTTCATGCAGAGGACTCCATGTTCATCACATTCAAAACCGCAGCCTAGGTGGAAGTTCATAGGCCCGGATCCCTTCAGCTTGAAGTTGTATGGCTCTGACTGTAGGATCTCCAGAAACGAATTGGGATCAGCCATGCATAGACACAGGTCATCGACACATGTGCATGTGAGTTCATATACACGCTCCCCATGTTTGTTCATTCCAGGCTTGAGGAAGATTTTGGGTTCGGCGCGTGACCTTTCGAATCCAAGTTTGATGAGGCATGCTGCTAGTAAATCATCAAAACACTTGCCCGAAGATCTGAGTCCATATAGGGCCTTGTAGATGATCAAGAGGTGACCTTCTAGTGGTCTGAATTCTGGACCTGCCTTGATACAGACTTTCTCGCAGGTCACTGCTTCAAGATAAGCATTTCCGATATCGGTGCCCCATGCTTCCAGACTGTTCAGTTCAGCTAGGAACAGGCACATACGTAGACCGCGAAGTGATACAACACCGACCTATACACTGTGGACGGGAGCTTCAGTAAGATTGCCATTTGCAACAAGACGGGCCTTGTGTCTACCATCATGTTTGACTGCATATATCATGTGCACCTTGATCAGTTGAAACCCGTTTGAAATGGAGCTTGCCTTATACATTCCTTTGTCAATGAAGGTATTGTATTCCTTGAGTTGTTCCATTTCAAGAGTAATGGCGTCTTCCAACTTGTGGTTTCCGTTGGCCTGGTCGAATTGGATGGCTTCTTTGTGGTTACGGGGTACCTTGAATCCGTATTGATATTGCGGAGCGGTACAAAAAGATCAAAGCTTGGCCTGATGCACTAGTCAATCAAGCTTCTTGGTTCTTCGTGCAAGGTTGGTGATTGGTTTGAGACGTTTCCAACCTGGGAGGTCAAGCATGTTGTTGTCTTTACCATATTTGGCGACGGTAACAGGATCATCGGCCGCAATGTTGGCTAATAGTTCATATGTCCGTTCCATATTTTCCCATTCAATCCAAAGGTTATACTTGGAGTCTTTGTACTGAGGGTGTTTGTTGTCCAATGGACCTTGGTGTCCTAGGATGCGGCGAAATGACCAAAGCTTGCCATCTTCTTGGGTCGAATCACGGTGGATGTAGTTCATGACACCGTTGTATGCAATGATATCTTTGAGTTCATCATCAGAATGCTTGCACTTGAATTTGATGAAACCTTTATTGCGCTCAAGACTGTCTTCTACACCGACGATGGTAAGACGCTTTCAAGTACCATCGGGATTGGGTACAAGGAAATATCTTCCTTGTAGGTCGGCAATTGGGATGGTCGGGATGGTGATTGGTTGTCCATCATCATTGAATTGCGCATTCCCTTCTTCATCGGTAACAACTACCTTGAATGGGTCTACTGTAGGAGTAGCAGGATTGGTGTGCGGAGCCGTGACGTCACTCACATCAAAGTATGCTAGCTCTGGTGGATCAAAATCATTTTCAGTAAGGAGAACCCCATCGTATGTCTTGCTGAAGATGTGTGTCGTAGGAGGACCATCAAAACTCTCCCCATAGTTGTTAGGGAGGGGAGAAGGGGACCAGCTTGGGCTGTCATCGACCTTCTCATAGAGAAAGCTCGGTAATGAGGGGTGGGCGGGTGGTTTGACAACATACTGATTACCAGATGCTGGAGGTTTGCTGTCATTAGGTGGCTGAGTACCAGATGCCGTAGTTAGGTGCTCTTGAGGTGCCGTAGGCTTGTGTTCTTCAGGTGCCGCAGGATTGTTGGAACTCGTCTTGGTGCCAGAGTTCGTGGAGGATTCTGTTGTAGTAGGAGCAGTTGGGACGTCCTGTGGTTTGGGCTCCTCAGTTTGGGCATCCATAGTTGTATGCTCCCCATGTTTTGTGATCGTAGGTGCGTCACCGGTTGTATACAGCCGGTTTGCTGAATCCTTGCTTTGCTTTACGCCACGCAATGAAAGCATCGTCGGTAAATAGGCCCGCTCGTTTATTACGTGATTCAGGTGTAAGAGCTGAGCAAACACCAGAACGGTCAAGCAATTTGTAAGTAACGGGGTCCCAGATCTGGAAGCATAAGCCATTGCCAATATGTTTGGCAATGCCAACAAAATGACTGAGGCGTTCGGTGGACTGGGTACCAAATGGTGAGTCATTGGTCTTGAAGTAAACAGGTTCAAACCAAAAGAAACTGGTATATGCTGATGTCACCCAGAGAACCGGTAGCAATGAAGATTGGTTGTTTGTCAGACAGAGTAGGATCTGAGATAACATTGAGGAGGCCGGCGACATATGTCATACACAACAACCATAGATGCGGAGGTGTGCCAGTGCAGTCCATGATACGGTTGACAATACGTTTGAACGTTTGATATCTATGTTCAAATTGGTTCTGGTGTTGGTGGTAAGGTTCACTCTGCCAAAGTCCAATCCATAACATCTTAAGATAATTGATGACACGCTTACTGGACTGGTAGGATCCATGGTCACATAAGAGACAGAGAGGCCGACCCCATTTTCGAACGAAGTTCTGGAAACATGATAGGAAATCACCCGTGGTACGCATCTCTTCGACATGAATGATATGGGATTGGTGACCAAAGAAGATTTGTGCAAGTTTGAAACCACCGTCAATTGCTGGGACGTCGGAGTACACGACATCAGACAATACGTCATCATTAAATGGCCAAACGTTCATTGCTGGTTGAGGGGAATGAAAGTGTTTGAAGAGGTTAGCATCTGGGCTAACAGCTAAGGAACCATATTGTGTAGAATTGGTAAAGGTAGCCTTGATACGGTCCGTAGAAACCCAGCAAAAGAAGGGTTTCAGGGATAAGTAGTCATGCTCGTTAGGATAACGTTCACGAGGTGTGGCTGCAACATGGGGTGTGTCATCAGCAGTACAAGCCGTAGGGAAGGCAAGGATCTTATCAGACGTCGGAGACAGGATACAACGAGCTAGACGTTCCTGATGGTCATAATCTGTCAGAGTAAGCCAGAAGGAGCGATCGTTGATGCCGTGGTCATCAATAGGAAGAAAGGCTGATCGAGTGCATTGACTGGAATACGAACTGAGAGACGTAACCGTGGACAAACCAGGGGATACAGATATATCCAAGCCTTCAAGACAACGTGGGTTCCCATATTCGTCATATGTGGGATACGGAAGCTGCTGTGGTTGGGGTGGATACTTCTGTATTCTGAAGGAAGGTTTCGTCCTTAGCACTGATGATGGTATCAAGGACAGAAGTGTCCCAGTGTTTATCAGATGCCATGATAAAATGTGGGAGTGTGTTGAATTCATCAGTGGTATACTTGCGCATGGCGAGATATGGCAGGCCATGACGACATCCGATACAAAAGGGATGGTGACACACTTGTGCCCGCCGGAAAATCTTCCTACTCGGCTAATTTTCACAAATGGTACAAACCTGAAGACAATCTGACTTTATAGCGCAAAAACCAAGTATCCGCTTATACCTATCGTGCTCATAAGGCCACAGTCTCCAATCCTGGATTTGCTATGGTTGACTGTGGTGCCAATGGTTGTATCATCAGTAATGATGCATGTCTCATCTCCAAAGATATCCCACCTTGGTATGTCAATGTCACAGGCATCAACAATCACCAAGTACAGAATATTCCCATTGCAACATGCAGAGCATATTCAGTTTCAAATAGAGGACCCATTATCCTCATTTTTAACGAATGCGCCTACACAGGAAGACACCCATCTATCCTGTCGTCTGGTCAGATGGAAGCATACTTCTCTAATGTTAATGACACATCCATCAAAGCGGGCGGTGGACAAGTCATCATCACAACTGATGGATACGCATTGCCCCTCAGCATTTGATAGGGGCAGTCGCGGACTGCAAATGTGTTGTGCGTCCAGAATATGGTTATAGCCCAGAACAATCTGAACGGTCAGAACAAGTGTTCTGATATGGAATGTACCTGCGCGATTTATAATCGTGAAGTGGGCGACCTGTTTGGGTGGAACTATCGCGAGTTTGTGGAGTGGAGGATTGACGGCGATACGCATTGTTGCTGTTGCCATACGTAGTTTGAGATGAAGAAGTGTATCGAGGTTGATGGTTGCTATGCCCGTTGCGTCCATTGTGTCCACCATTGTTGTATGTGGAGCGATGACTGGATTGACATGCGACTTGACCAGCATCATGATGCAAACGTTGTTGTTCCATGAATGCAACAAGACGGTGAAAAGGGTAGACAGCGTCATTGAGTTGATTACCTGTTTCATTAAACTTCAGTTGCCAGCTTGGCAGCATGAGGCAAAAGAAGGCATTTTTCATGGTTGTTTTGGTTGGAAATAGTTTCATTTCTCCGGAGCCGGGCAAACAAACACTGAGAATGTTGATGAGAAAAAAAACGCGACCTGCGGCGGCAAAGCAATTCATGTGATAAGTCTTGGTTGCGTTAGACATATATTCCTGTTGAACGAGAAACACGTTGGACGGAAGGAAGAGCAAAATGAACGCGTTAAGGTTGTTGTCAAAATTGCTGTCCTGAATGTGGGAACCTGCGTCGGCAACAATTTTGTCCCAAGTATGCTTGAGATTGCCACCAAGAACTTCACGAAGCTTATAATGTTTAGCATCGTTCTTGATGTTCCGATTGTGTTGTCCGGCAGCATCAATGAAGTTGATGATAACCCAAATGAGACATTCGGCGCCGGTTGCGTCCAGGCAAAAGGTGGCGTCCTGTTTCTTGACAAGCAGCGGGGGAGGAGGCAGGGGAAGAGAGGTTGGTGTTGTTCCAGTGCCTGGGGTTCCTGGGGTGGATGCAGCAGCAGAAGCGCTGGTGTTGAACCTGGTAACGCTGTGGACCAGGCAAACGGTGGGGTAATCCTCATAATAAATCACGGGTTTAAAGAAAAAAGGAGCCTGCTTAGCAGCTTGAAGTTGAGCGACAGCAGACATGGTGAGTTAGACGTCATGGTTAGTTTTTAGATATTTTTATGGATAAAAAAAATTCATAGCGATATTGTGATTGAATTCAATATGAACTATGCTGTGTATGAAATTGTGTGCTATTGAGTTTTAGTGTCTATTATGACTTTGAGATAATTTGAGAAGCTTCCCAGCTAGTTCAGTGATATGATTGGAAAAGAACTGGGTTCTTTGATAATCGGAATCCGTATGAGACTTCAAGGAGAAGGTTCTATTTGATGTTCAAATATGATTGAACAATGACAGATGATCGGGAACGATGTCATTGACTCATGACTGTTGGAGTGTGTCAATGACATGTGACTGGACAAAAGGAGTGTGTCAATGACGCGTGACTGGACTGAGGGAGTGTGTCAGCGGCTCATGACTGTAGTGTCTGTGCGTTGGTCAGTAAGTACATCAAGACCAACACATTCATGTACAAATTCTACCAAATCTAACAAGTCCGATATTATTTCTCACCAACTCTCTCATCTGGCAAAGACGATGACGAGGACAAAAAATTCAAAAAATTTGATTCGTGCCGGTATGAGAATACTAGATGGCTGTAAGTACATCAAGTCCGACTCATTCATGTACAAATTGTACCAATTTTAACAAGTCCGATATTATTTCTCACCAAGAACTCTCTCATCTGGCAACGACAACAACGACTAACTTCATTTATAACAGATTTTAATCGTATAATTTTTATCTATATTCAGGTCAAATCTTGTGGTTACGTGCAACCATAAAAATGAGAGTTCGCTACCATAAAAATGAACGCGCGCCACTAAATATTAAATTCCTTTCGTGTCAAGTAACGTCAATGTTCGTTGGCAATTAAAGTCAAGAAACTGATTACGACCTATGTTCTCAACGCAAACGTACCCCACCGCGTTTCGAACCCCACGGCGTACCGATCCACATTGCATATTGACCCGATCGCGTATCGACAGTGAGCAATCCATGGTGTCTAATATTGCCCTTGATTCTACGGTGAGCAATCTTTGGTTCCAATGATAAATATCACATGAGAATCTTCCTAGATTCATGAGCAAAGAAAACCGTTGCCAGAAGCTTTTCACACAATACATATATACACATGATCAATACATGTACGGAATAAATCAGCGAGTAATTTCACAGTGCCGCATTAGCGGACGCACTGTCTTTCACCACAATAAAAGAGATATCTTGCATCATGGCAAGATTTCACTGTATCTCGTACTTTTAACATTCAACTGATTATATCTCCAAAAATTCTACACTAGTTGCTATCAACTACTTGTAAATCTACAACGACATAAGATCTATCTGACTGTGCCAATTGAATCGGTAGTGAGAAGAGATCCGGCGTTTCCATAGTCTCGCCTTGTAGTAAGATTGTCTGTTATACAAAGTATCAAAACACATTGAATACGCATCAAGTACAATCATATGTTTACTAACAGGGCCACACTAACGCAGCTTTGCTGTTCTTTGAAAGCCTTCGAATCAAAGTCAGAACGGACCGGATTCAGAAGGAAAATAAAAGTAAATATTACTATTGCTTTGAGACAAAGCATCTCATTTTTGTAAATAATTGTTTGTCTTGTGTTTTTAATGATTTTTAGTCGTAGAGTTTGTACCAAGGCTACTTGTTAAAGACACTTTTTTACTATTTCTACGTTTTCCCCCAGTCCACTCCGTCTACAAGGTTACGTTATCAACGCTTAGGGTTAGTGTTAAACGTTCAACTAACAACTCCACCAATTAAGGCACTGTACCGTACACTACGTACAGAGGTGCGTATGAAAGTACAGATGGCAACATTAATTTACGACAATCGAGCACCCCACATAAAAGGGCCACAGTTCAGTAATTCGAAGATAGTATGGTCCGAGAGATACTCAGCTCATAATCTTATCGATACCTCTCTTCTGACTTCGAAAGTAAAATATAAAACAAAATAGCTAAGGTCGATTTTAGCTCTATTAAGATTGTACCAGCATACCGAGGGCTAATACAACAGCGACAACAACAGCAGTAGCAGTCGTAGCAATCGACCGGTCGATCAGCCACTGTGGGGGATAGTGTAACAATAATCCTTGTGACTGATCGATCAATCGATCGACAGATTGAATCCCGATGACCTACTGACGTCATGATGTCTTGACATCTTTGCATGAGATCACTTTTACATATTGATTTTAATATTTTATAATTTCTATTTTATCACTTTCTAAAAACGTATTGTTGTGTTGTTGGTTGTTTTGTGCTTGGTAATTAACAATTTCTATACACCATTTGAATGCCGCATTGGTACCGTTCATCCGAATAAAGCTCGGCACCGGAACATCGAGGATTAGTACTGTCATCGTCGGACGACGAATCGGTGGAGCAAGGACTATGGGGGGTATCGTGGTCACCGATGTCGTGATACCAGTGTCGGTAGTCGCGGTTCTTGTGGCAGTTGTGGTTGTCGTTGTCGTTTACCATGAAGGACACCCGTCCCACAATCATCGAATTGACCATGCAGACCCAGTAGATGATTCCGGTTCCGGGATAGATCATTGCCGGGACTTGAGACGCCGCACAGGCAAAACTGATTCCGACCAGGACCACCATGGCCAACCAGATCCGTGACAGCACGTCGTCTTGAACAAAGATGGCGTTAAACATCCCGGCCCGGAGGGCCCGCCGAGCATGGAGGAGAATGGCAATGTGGGTCGCCGCCGAAAAAGCGATCAGACACCGAAAGTAGTCGAAGTGAACATTGTCCCAATCGTTCATGGTTGTCACGCCGCACAAAGTGGAGACGATCGTCCAGAAGACCCCGCCCAAACGGATGTGCTTTCGATTATTCCGGAAGAGCAAATACAGATAGGACATGTTGATGAAGAAAAAACCGCCGATCCCAAAGAGGGTCCCCATCCGGGCGTCCATCGTTTCGAACTCGCAGTTTTCGTTGTACCGGCGGATCGACGTGAAGCAGCTCAGGAGCTGGGAGACGTGGGCCGCCATGGACAGCTTGGAGACGGGGTTCGACAAGATGCGGCGGGTTCCAAAGCCCTCGAAGCACAACAGGGTTGCGGCGTTGATGAGATTCACGATGAAGAAACCAAAGTGTCCCAGTATAAAGGCGGTGTTCCGAAAGTCGGTCTGCATTTCTAGATCCGGGTGGCCGGTCCAGAAGTGCGTGAGCATAGGCATCGTTTCCACGGTTTCAATCATGCTTTCGCCATCGTAGTCGTCGAAGTTGGTGAAGGTGAAGTTGGTGGTGTTGGTCATGTTTGCAATGGTGTCCTTTTATATATGTGCTTCAGGGTAAAGAAAAGATTTGCTTTTAGATTGGCGCCGATTCAAGATTGTGTGCCGTATGATGTACGAAGTATGTGCTTCAAGTTAAGGATTTATTCGATTGGTGCTAATTGAAATTTGTGAGTGAAAGATACCGGTATGCCGAAGGAAAAGAAAGATTTGGTCGTCCGGTACCGTACCGGTATGACTTAGAAAAAAAGTTGCTCATGATCTAATGTAGCTCATATTGTCCGTAAGACACAGCGGTCGTGATGGATCTTGTTCATATCTTTATTATGCACAGATCCTGTATGCCGTAAAAAAACATGACCAAGACCAATTACTTCATCAGTACATTTTTTTTTAAATATCGCCGTGATTCACAATAAAATTCCTGGGAATTCGTTGGACATACGCCCTCGCCGTAATGGTTGAGAGTTCTCGCAATTTGACCATGTGTTTGGATTCGGATTGTATGTGTATGATTGAAATTCTGATTCCAATTGAGTCGTATCGGATGATGGAGGAATGTAACGGACGAAGGAGTGACGGGATACGGGATCGATTTTTTTAATACTTCTACGAAGTATTTGCTTTGGCGGCTATCACGAGTAACTGGTTTAGTCTGTCTGTATGTCCTTAACCGCGTGATTTCTAGACCGGCTGCAGCTCCCGAATACCTTTTCAAGACAAATGGAAGTGACATAGTGAAACTGGATAAAGATCAAGTAGAGGAGTTCCAATCACTCACAGCAAGAACTCGTACCTGCAACTGGCTACCGGTTTCTTATGCACTACTACCTTTAGGTACGTAGAGTGAAGAAGTCACCTAACAAAACAAAACGGCTTGTGCTCGGTCAACAAACAAGCCAGTGGAATACTCGAATACCGTACGTGTATGAACTGTTCTGTTTGTTTTTCTGTGTGAGATGAAAAGAATCGCGTGGTGTTTGTGTCTGGCTATTATTGGATTCGTGTGTTTCTGGGAACAACCTTCCGATTCGCTTTCGCTTTCGCTTTCGCGAGAATATTCGGGTCGCCGAGCAAAGAACACTGCTTCTGTTTCTGTTTCGACCGCATTGCATTCCTTTTACGGCGGCTTTGGGTTGGTTTGGCTTTCGGTCGCAGCCTTGCAACAGCACCGCACTCGGCATCATCATCGGCATCGGCATCGGCATCGTCATCGTCATCCCCACCTTTGTCCCCGCATTCGCATTCGCCTTCACAGTCCGAGACGCAACTGCAACTGCGACTGCGACTGCGACTGCACCAGCCATCCAGATTCGCATTCGTATCCACGTTCTGCGGTCTGCCTCCGCACAATGGTCGATACGGATTCGTCGTCACCGGACACGGATTCCGATTCATCGCACTCCGCCTACAGCAAGAAGAACGACAACGACGACGAGTTGAAGTTGAAGTTGTGGTCTATGGACGCGATTACCCTCTCGGAGGCCATTCGTGGTGGAAGGATTACCTGCGAACAATTGATGGAAGCGACGCTGGATCGGATCGAGGAACTCAATCCGCGTTACAATGCCATTATTCTCTTGAAAGATCGCAAGAGCTTGTTGGAACAAGCCCGAGACATGGACGAAGCACGAGCACGAGCACAACGAGCACGAGCACAACGAGCACGAACCGGAACATCGTCGACATTTACATCGGAATTCGGATGGCTGTACGGAATTCCCGTCGCCATCAAGGACGTCTCCAACGCCGAGGGCTTTCCGACCACCCTGGGCGGATCTCGCCTGGTGTGTGGTGGCAATGGCAGTGGCAATGGCAGTGGCGCTACCGGATTGCCACCGGAAGCGCTGGTCAGCGACCCCTACGTTGCCAGCATGGTCCGCGACGGCGCCATTGTCATTGGCAAAACCAATGCCCCGGAGGGAGGGCTCGGATCCAACACCTTCAACGACGTCTGGGGGAAGACCCGCAACGCGCTGTTAACAACAACACTCGCCGACAATGACAATGACAATGACGAGAGGGACCTCAGCGCCGGGGGAAGCTCGGGAGGGGCGGCCGTAGCGGTTGCGACACGCATGCTCTCTCTGGCCGACGGAACCGACAACATGGGAAGCCTGCGGAATCCTGCCGGGTGGAACGGCATCTACAGCCACCGACCGACGGCCGGATGGATTCCTTCCGGGGTCAACAACAACAACAACAACAACAACAACACAGACTCCACCCCGTTGTGTGTTGCGGTCTCGACGATTCTTCCCCATCCGGCAAGCACGGCCGGACCCATGGCCCGGACCCCCCTCGATTGCGCACGTTTGCTGCAAACCATGGTCGGCGATACGAGCCGATTCGACGCTGGTTCTCTCTTTGATGTTGAGGACAATAGTTCTAATAATTATGGCACAACCACAACTACAACTACAACAACGCCGGCTCGCATCGTCATCGGATGGCTGGGAGATTGGCAGGGCCGATTGCCTATGGACGATGGCATTCTGGCGACCTGTCAAACAGTCCTGGAAGATTGGAGCGCAAACAAAAGCAACACAAACAACAACACAAACAGCAACGCGAATCGCTTCGACATTGTCGTGGTGAACGCGGCCGATGGCTCGGTGCTTTGTGGCGACGACGAACCGACCGATACAGATCATAATAGTGGACCATCGAATCCGTTGTTGCCCCTCCCCCTCTTTGATCTAGACGAGCTCTGGGAGGGTTACAACACGATTCGGTTTGCGTCGACGTACGAAAAGTATTCGTGTGATTGTGATTCTTGCGGCGACGAAAAAAAATACGACGACGTAGAACACTTGTTGTCCCCGGAGGGAAGAACCATGATCAAGGAGGAACTGGCCTGGGAACTCGAGATGGGAAGAGCCATTGCCACCAGCGGGGACCGGGGGAAAGCGCAGCTCGAGCGGGCACGAGCCATTCACGAGCGGTACGAAGCATGGTTGGAGGGGATCCTTCGAAACAGAAACAGAAACACCCGGGGCAACGAACACCAACAGCAACACGAATCTTCGAGCGACAACAGGAGTCCACCCAACAACAACAACAACAACAACAACGCACCGCGGTTCCCGCAACCGCAACCGTTCGACGTTTTGGCGCTACCGAGTGCACAGGTCTGGCCCTTTCCGATCGACGACAGGTATCCGAAACAAATCGGTAAAACTCCCATGGATACCTACCATCGTTGGATGGAGGTTTGCGTCCCGGTCAGCTTTGGCGGTCTGCCGTGCATCACCATTCCGACGACCGAAGCTTCGGCAGCAGCAGCAGCAGCAGCAACAACAACAGCAGCTTGTGATGATACCGGTAATAACACTAACACTCGCTATCGCGACGGAGGAAGAACGAAGAGGACAAACGATGCATCAATCCTTCCCATGGGAATCCAGTTGTTTGGCAAGCGCGGGGACGATCTCCGGCTCTTGAGCCTCGCGAATGACTATTATCGCTGCTTCCACCACACAAGCCGTGAGATGACTGAGTGACCCATCACGGCAACACGGAAAGCGAAATAAATAAGGAGAGAAACTCGGAAACAACAACACGAGCGAGCAAGCAACGAGTCGCAACGAGTCGCATCGCATCGGGTCGGATCCAGTCGGATCCGGTCGGGTCAACCAATCAGGAAATCACCGAAAGATACCTAAATTCGAAGAACACGAGGCAGAACAAAACTACTTGTGACAAACGACTCGTGCCACTCCAAACTAGCGCACATCTTCAAGACGAATGGCGTCTTCGATATATGAGTGGCGCCACGCCCTTCAATGGTATTTTTGCGCAGACCCTGCGTTGTTGTTGTTGTTGTTGTTGTTGTCGGTAGAGTTGCCATGAAGCGAATGGTTCTTCCGTACAATGGGAAGGAATTGGAACCTTCCGGATCGAACCAAACGCTACTGGCTACGAATAACTTACGATCGTGTTGAAAGTAAGCTACTATTTTTTTCAATACTGTTTGGAATCGCCGAGGAAGAACTGGATTCAATGCAGCGTGCTGGCCTTCCGGGTTTTCGTTTTTCCAAGGTCGTCCCTTGGAAATGTTCCCGGAACTTTCCCTTCTAGCCCTGGCACCGTCGTTGTGGCCTTGTTACTTGGTGGCAAGGCAATTGTAAGCTTCCAGGGTTTTTCGATATGAATACTCTCTTGCAATATTGAAAGCAAAATGAACCTGTATGGTGATGGATATGGAT
This sequence comes from Pseudo-nitzschia multiseries, assembly GCA_037355745.1. Classification (NCBI taxonomy): domain Eukaryota; phylum Bacillariophyta; class Bacillariophyceae; order Bacillariales; family Bacillariaceae; genus Pseudo-nitzschia; species Pseudo-nitzschia multiseries. The sequence continues at coordinate 5,602,024 of CM074787.1, forward strand.
GAGAAGACCAATGCTACAATGAAGAAAAATTTATGTTCACATAAGCTCCCCGAAAGACAAATGGCTTCATTGGTTTGAGTCCTACTACTACTGTTAAAATCAGTGTGTTTCAAGCACGTGATACCAGGGAAACACACAAACACCTTAAAGAATAAAGTCAAATCTAACAAGAGATTGCTTTATATCCTATCAGTGAGATAAAATTAAAAGTATGTGCCGATTGACTAAATGGTGCAATTGTCTCATTTCTCTCTCAGTCCATGCATTTCTGTACTGGCCCTGGTACACTTTGTACCTAAGGTCATGTTTTTAGTAATTTGGTAAATGGTTGTGCGAACCACCGTCTGTGCTGTGCTCCAACACACTCCTGCGGCGTATTGGCATAAAGGTTGATGTGGCATATATCATGGTGGTTAGCTCAGCCCTTTGTGGTCTTGGCGCGCAGTTGCCTAATTGCTTCGAAATCCGCTTTGTAGCTTATACAATCCTGCTCATTAATTCCCAGAGTTTTGTTTCTGAATTTTCCAAATAGGGATCCCTGTAGTGGTTTGGTGAAAATGTCAGCCAGCATGTCTCCTGTTGGACAATACTCCACTGTAACCTCCCCATTCTTCACTCGGTCTGTTACCATGAAGTATCTGATGTTGATGTGTTGCGTTCTCTTGGTGCTGGAGCTTTCTCCATTGGTTTCTAGTCGTATCGAACTGGTATTATCTTGATAGAGGATGTTCTTCTCCCCTAGGACTGGCTTGGCGGGGTCCCTTCCGTCCATTGGATTGCATCCTTTGGAATGATACACTTGCCACTGCAGAAAATATCAACACCAGAGATTAAAGAGTAGATGGTCATCAACCCCCACTATCTCTGCTTCGGTTGAGCTTTTGGTGTTGATCTTCTGATTTGTTGACATGGATAGGACCGCTCCTTGTCCCATGGTCAGGACTGCCCCTGTGTGGCTTCTCATGTTGGCGTGGACTGCAAATGATGCATCCACATACCAGTATGAGTTACCCGTTCCGTCCCATTCCAATACTGATGGGAGGGCAATGGTGTCCCGCAGGTATGCTAAAACCCTCTTCAGTTTCTTCTGGTCATGTATGTTTGGTTTCTGCACCCCTGTGCAGAGGAATGCTATTGCCATATGTATGTACTGCCGTGCTCTCTTGGCCACAAATTGAAGCTTGGCCACACATGAATGGAAATTGTCCTGTTCCTTTTCACACAGAGTTGCTGATTCATTGGATATGTCAAACAGGTGCAATGCGGCTGGTGTTGGTGCCGTTCTATCTTCTTGTAATTCAGCTGGGAGGCTCTCTAGTACATCTGCAATGTAGTCAAACATACTACTGAATTTCACCTTCCCTTTGTCACTGTAGTCAATCATCATTCCCACGTATTCGTGTATCTTGCCCTAAGTGACTGATAGCAGTTTGATTGTTCCGAATTCCTCATTCAGTCTCGCTATCATGTGATCCACAGCATCGGAGTGTCGATGAGATATCTTTAGATTGTCCACATGCCATACAATAGTCATCTGATGGCCATCAATCATTTTGTTCATAGTGCACATGTCATATGGATTAGGTTCAAGCCCTTCAGCAGTGAGAAAGGCCTCCAGCTTCTCCCAAAAGAGTATTGCTGCACACAGTGTGCCATAGATTGCTTTCTTATCTCTTACAAACATAACTTTTTGGCCGTTCCGGTTGACAAGGAACTTCTTATATAGTTGTGGATTGATCCGCGTCAGTAGCTCAGCCATGGTTCCATCTAGACGTATAAACACTTCCTCATCCTCAGGCATTGGGGTTTGTAGGAACGCCCCTGGGATGTCCGCCGTGGCTACATCGCCTTCTTCGATAGCATCAATGAGGCAGGATAGCATGAGAGCGTATAGAGACACCGTGGGGGATGAAGCTTCTTCCTTGGAGATAAGCGCACGTTGTGATTTGCCATCAGCACATTCCCTAGCCTTTACTTTTCCACACCGCTTTCGCTTGAGGAACATGAGATATTGGAGGGAGCGTTGGACTTGTACCCTGGTCATGTCACGAGGGTGAATGGGTGCCACCACTTCCATGTCATGCATTTGTTTCAGCTCACTCAGGATGGCTTCTACTCCTGCTTCGCCAAAGATGTCGAGTCTCTTCTTGACTCCGTATTGTTTTGTTGCTAGGGTTGCATCAAGGTTGCTGTATTGTTCTAGTGCTGAGGATACCAGGACAATGGCGTGGTGTTCTTTCTCAAGAACCTTGACGGCTGATCAAAATCCTGCAGAGAAGACCGATGGTGAGTGGTGTGTTCATATCCTTCCCCGGTCTTGAATTTGTTATGTGTTCTCTGCACTGTGGGCCTAAAATTGTATCTAGGAGCAGTCGGTGATGGCTCGCCTTCCTTGACATTGTCGGGTGCATCAGTTGGGGGTCCAATGTCATGTGTTTCATTGACTTGATTATCGGGGGACTCATCATTGGGGTCGGCTGGCGCGCCGGGCGGTGTGTTATGAGCAGTTGAATTAGGTGTAGCTGGCGCGTTGGGCGCGGCGACAGTGTCTTGACGTTCCTCCTGTAGGTCCTCCTGTAGTACTGTGTTATCTTGTTCTAGTGTGGGGACAGGCTCTGTTGGGGCTTCATCCCCTATTGTTGTTGCTGGTTCCACATAATTGCTGTCTTGATTCGGTTCCATCGAAATGGCAGTGTCCTCAAAAATAGAACTACCGCGGCTTTCGAGTGACACTCCTGTGAGGACAGTGTTGATGGTGGCGTCATCAGCTGCTGCGTCAGGGTGATAGGAAGGGTCAGTGGCATTGTCGGAGACAAGGGAGGAGCTATCGTTGAGATCCAGAATGGTAGTGCGGCTGAGGTGGTCCCCAAACATAAGACCCTCAGGGGCCTGTTGTTCTGTGGCAATAGCGTGAACGCGTTGAATGACCATGTCAGTCATATGGGCCAGGGTAGCCAAGCCACGGGGGATACGCCGGCCAGTCTTGAGATCAAAATGGAAAAATCCTCCTTGCTTATTGCCGGAGGGCCGTAGATAAATAGCATCTGTTGTGTGTGGCTTCATTGTATTGTCTTGTGTGTCTGCATGTCCTAACACATAGTCACCAAATTGGAATTGGCAGTGTCGGTTGGCATTGAGCTTGTCCCCTGTGATTATTTTGCGGGACGACATGGTGGTGTTTAGACCACTGGTCATGGTCAAACTGTTCAACCAAAAGTCAACCCCGTTAACAAGTTCAATCACCATCCTTGGGGGCATCTTGTCAAATGGGACGGCGGCAAACGTACACCGACATCTTTCTTTGCTAGTGCGGTGGTCCCACTCAATGTGTGGTTCATGCTCATTTTGTGCAGTTGCATGCAGAGTAATGGGTGTAGGGAGTGAAAGCAGGTCATATGCAAGACAGGCAAACTCATTGTCACCAAAGATTTGGGTCAGCACTGAGAACCCCCTCCGTTGTTATATTCCAATGACAGTCTTGATACAGTTTAGCAGTGTGGAGCGGCGAGCATCATTGATGACGCGGCTGGTCCAAAATCAGATGTGATGTGATATAGTGCAGAAGAACTTAATACCATTAACTGTATAGATGTCGATTGCCAGGGTGATCTCCCTGTATCTGGTTAACACCTCGGGTGGTACAGGCACGAGGTCATCCTGGATGCAATCGGGTTGATGACGAGCTGCCTTCCCTTTCACAATATTGGTGTTGACGCCAAAAATATCTTTGGCCATCACGACATCTTTCATTGTAGTCAAACAATCTTGAATATGATTGTCGTCGATCATATACAACAGTTCCTTGGTGCTGGGGAACCCCAGGATCTCCTGGAGGCGCCAAGCTTTTTCGGCGCGTTTGATATCGAGGTTAGAGTAGAATTCTTTCTTCATTTCCTCAGTTGTTATGGAAAAAACGGCCTCATCCTGTTGCTCATTAAAATTGCAAGTGTATAGGTTGTTGTGGGCTCTGTTAAAACGTCTTGTAGTCCCATCCTCCTTGTGAACATAGAATGACTGTGATATGATGGTGTCTAGTGCCACGCGATACTTGTCGGAGACTAGTAGGCCTAGTGATAGGATGTTTGCAATACCTCCTTCCAGATACCACACCATCCCGAAGCCAGGAAGGTTTCCCACCATTGTTGTGGCAAAACTCCCAGCGTTGCAATGGATGACTATCTGACCATTGCTAGGGTGTGGTCGGATGTTCTTCAGTAGTGCCTTATTGCTAATAACATTACATGAGGCTTGACTGTCCAACAGAAGTAGATTCGGGTCCAGCTTGCCGTTATTTTGTGCCAGCAGAAACTCAGTGCTGTTGCTCATGGTCTCCGCAAACTGCTGATCATCATCTCCACTCCTGCAGTTCTCACTCCTAGAGTTCCCATTCCTGGGCTTTTCACCCGTGGTCCATTGTGTCCATTGAATGGCCCATGTGTCCTCAGATCTATCTGTGCTGCTGTTGTTGATTGAGCCTTGTCTGTGGACAAGTACTGGTACTTCATTGTTGCTGGATGAGCCGGACGAGGCTCATCCTCTGTGTAGGCATCAGGCCGATCAATGTCCTTCGTATTGATCATCTCCATGTAGCTTATCTGCACAAAGCACAACTCATCACCAAAATTCTCTCCTTCTGCAATGCCATTCATTAGCAGTTGGTGTGCTTCCTGAACTGTGTCGTTGGTGGTGGTCTCCCCATTGGTGACAAATGTGGTTCCTTCAAACGTTTTTTCTGCTCCTTGCTTTTCATTCCCGTCTGGGTGCCCTCCTTTGCTGTTGTTGTTGTTGTTGTTGTTGTTGTTTGGTTGTTTTGGAGTGTTGTTCTTGACTGTTTTGAACCGGAAAAGCATGTCAAGGGCCTCTGAGGTATTAACTGGGTATGCGTCCTTCTTCAAACAATACTCATCCTTTAGTGTCCATTAGGTTTCTGTGGTTTTTCCACTTGGCCCCTTCCACAATCTGTACTGCAAGCAGAATCTGCTCTGCTGCTTCAGTGATGGGGTTCTTGTTGCCTGGCGTCATGTCTGTATAATCCTTGTATGTCTTGTCTGGGAAGACTCTCTTCATCGTCTATCAAATTAGTTCATCCGACACAATCCTGATTCCCGCTGCCTTCATGACTTCGAATCTCATTTGCATTTCTTCCACATACTTTGTGGGATCCTTTGATGCATCTTGAGATGCAGTGAGAAACTTCTTTAGCTTCATAAGCACATCGACCGGGGGACAGATGGATGATTCATTATCAGGATAACATATCTCCTTGAAGTACTTGAGGAGTTTCAGTGTGTCGGCCTGCTCTTCCGCTGTGGCTCAATCTTCCTTTGCTTTAAGCTTTTCTGTGATCCCAGAGATAAGCTGTCCATGCATGATGTCAAACATCTTCTTGAGGTCCTCCTCATAGCGCTTTACTCTCTTTTTGATCCCCTTCTGTTCTTCAATCAAAAGTCTGCTGTATAATTCTTTCTTGTGTACGTCCACCACACCATTGTTGGTCCATTTCTCTGCGTCTGGAAACGTGATGGTGAAATCCTCTTCAGTGAGGCCTTTGAGTGTGCGCAGCGGCTTTTGCAAATCAGGATTCATCTTCCCTGCTGCAATCTTTGCTGCCTTGTAGAACGCATCAAACTTTTTGATACCGGGGTCTTGTGGTCAATACTGTGGTTGATCACAATCCCCTTCATTTCTGTCTGGTCTTGGCCTTGGAATCTGCTGCTGTGAGCTGAGCCTAGTGTGTTGGGGCTGTTTCTACGCCCTCATTGCAGTTGTCGGTCACCTTCCTTTTGCTTTCCAGGGTGGTCCCCCCCCCCCCCCCCCCCATTGTTGTTTGCTTTGGCTTTTGTGTCCATTGTTGTGCTATTCTGCTGCTTGCTGTGTAAAATGTGAATCTGGAGTAGTTTCAAACATATAATGTGAGCGATTGATATATGCGGTGGATGTATATACTCGACAGGGCTATTGATTAGGGATCACCACCACCGGAGTTGCTCAAACGGGGCTAGTCGTATTTAGTGTAGAAATGGCTATGGTGATTTCTGCTTACCGGTACTTTTAATTTTATGTTAAAATCAGTGTGTTTCAAGCACGTGATACCAGGGAAACATACAAACACCTTAAAGAATAAAGTTAAATCTAACAAGAGATTACGTTATATCCTATTAGTGAGATAAAATAAAAAGTATGTGCCGATTGACTTAATGGTGCAATTGTCTCATTTCCCTCTCAGCCCATGCATTTGTATCAACTATCGGTACGAAATTAGAATGTCGTAAGAATAGAAATTATAATTAAGTAAAATGTAATGAAAGGTAAATGTAATCCAATGGACATGATACCTTGACATCATGACTTCAAGGTGGCATACGTCATTGGAGAGTGACTCTCCATCTTTCTCTCATTACTCAATTGGGATCGTTCCGGTCAGTCACGAGGATTATTGTTACACTATCCCCCACAGTGACTGATCGTACGATCACTTACTGCTGCTGTTGATTTGGTCCTCAGTAGGGTGCAATCTTTCAGATGTTGTATATTTCCTCCATCGCTTCCAACCTCTGTACCTTCACTGTTCCATTGGTGAACACTTGGATGATTGAGTACAGTCCATGGAACCTTTCTTGGAGCTTCATTGGATCGTATGTCTTAACCATGATTTGATCCCCTATTTGATAGTTGTGGCTTATTCTGCCTTTGTTGGTCCTTACTAGATTCTGGTCGATGAGCTGTTGTCATTTGTTCCGTATGGCGTCTAGATTGGCTATCAAGGGCGCGTCTATCATCGTGTCTCTGCCAAATGATAGCGCTCCTGGTGATGTCTGCATGGTGTGGTTGACTGCGCACCGAGTTGCGTGCATACAGCTCGCCAATGCGTTGTCCACTATGTGCTCGGCCTCCTGCTTGTTGGTTGCGTGTGTTGTTCTCATGGTAACGCGTAGTATGTCTCCCATGGTGCGGTGTAACCTTTCACATATTGCGTTAAATTGTGGATTTCTCACTGTCATTGGTACTGATTTGATTCCATGCTGGGTCAATAGAGTCTGGAACTCGCGCCCTATGAATTCACCTCCATTATCATGTATGCATTGATTTGGTCTGGGGTATCGTGCTAGCCAGCTGTTTGCAAATTGGGCGGCCACATGTTGGCTGGATTTGTTGTCGATTCTGACGATTTCTGCTGAATTGGTGACTGGGTCGATTGTTGTTAGTGCTTTGAATTCATACTGTCAATCCCCTGCTTGGATCTTCCAAGGTCCTATGAGATCCACACATACTTTGTCCTAGGGGGCCGCCGCCGCTGTCCTGGGTGGTAACATGCCGTAGCCCCTACCTCCTTCTTTGTATTGATGGCAGTTCACGGGGCATGTGTATTGCTTGCACAATTGTTGCATGTTGGGGGAGTAGAATCTAGCCAAGATAGTATTGTATAGGCGGTGGATTCCACAGTGGCCCAATACCACATGATACCAATGAATTATCTGCTGAATGAGCGAAGCGGGTATGACGATTTTCCAGTTTTGATTGTTGGGTTCCGCTCTCATTACAAATTGTTGTCCATTGATGACTGTGATGGGGAACTCGGCTGGATCTTCCTGGTGAGCGGTCCGAAGGTGGATGTCTTGGTTCTGGTGGTTCTGTATATTGGTGATGGTGATTGGATTGGGCATTTCCTGTAGTGGTGGTAGGTTTAGGAGGCATTCTACCCACTTGTTGTTTTCATTGATATTGGTGAAGGTTTCATCTCCTATGACTGTGTCATCTTTTGGTACCTGAATTGTGTGGAAGTTGACAAGTGTGCCCTTGCCTTAGCAACTATCCCCCTCAGAGGGTGGCTCCATATGAGGCAGCCGCAAAAAGCAATTGGCAAGGACATTCCTTTTGCCTTCAATATGGGTGAGGTGAATATCAAATTTGGACATGAATAGTTTCCATTGGAGCACCCGTTGGATAGAGAAGGTTTTGAAGATGAGATTCTTGTGGTCTGTGTAGACGTGGAGTACACCGCCTAGTAGAATCTTCTGGTACTCTGTGAGGGTAAGGATGATTGCTAGTAGCTCTTTCTCTGTGGTTGTGTGGTTTTGCTGGACCTTGGAGAGCTTCCTGCTGACGTATGCTATAACCCTGCCTTCTTGGATGATGACCGCTCCGAGTTGATAATCTGAGGAGTCAGTATAAAGGTGGAATGGTTTCGTGTAGTCTAGTTAAATGTTCATGGCGTCTGCTGCTAGGATGGCTTTCATTTTGTCAAAGGCTTTTTGTTTGGTGTCATCCCATGTGAAGCTTTTGGCTCCTGTCATTTCAGTGAGTGGCGCTAATACATGGGCTCTCCGGGGCCAGAAGGATTTGTAATAGTTGACTGCGCCAATGAGAGCTCGAACGTGCGTGATGTTTTGTGGTGGTCCTAGTCAGAGAACTGCATTGATCTTTTTCTTCCACAGCTTGATTCCCTCTAGGGTCATCCAATGCCCAAGAAAGTCTGTCTCTTTTACTAGCCAGCTGCATTTGAGTGGGTTGCATTTCATTCCGTTGGCTGCAAACCTGCCCAGTACCTTATCTAGTAGATGAAGATGGTGTACAAAGGAGTGGTTTGTCCATATCCCCACATCGTCAATATAACAAGTACAATCAAGACCTTCCAGCATTTCGGTCATGATGTGTTGCGCTACATCTTCACTTATTTTTACTCCCATGGGTAATCTTTTGTATCTGAATAATCCGTACCGCGTTGTGATTGTACATAGTTTCTGGCTGGCCTCATCCAGTTTGAAGCAGTAATATTGCATTGAGAGGTCAATTTTTGTGAAATAGGTGTATTTTCCCCTTCTGTTCATGATATCCTGTATTCGCGGCAGCGGAAAAGGCTTTCTTTTGATTACGTTGTTGAGTTCTCTGAAATTGGATACCCATCAAACCCTGTTATCCTTCTTTGGAATTATGAATGTTGGGAATGCCCAATCTGATGGTCCACACGGCTCCAATACTCCATCGGCTATCAGACTAGCTAATTCTTTCCTGAAGATCTCCTCTCTTTGATACGCTATCGGATATGGTTTGAGGTGAATTGGCTTGACGTTGCCTTTCAACTCTATGTGTATCTCTCTGTGTGGATGGCATCCTAGTTCCTCATTGAATACCATCTCGTGCCTCTCAAGCATCGTTTGAAACTGATGCTTCTCCTCTGCACTCATGTGGTCCTGCTTCCATGCTACCTTGTCGGTCATGACGTGCTGATAGCTTCTTTCCAATATCTGTTCTCCATTACTGAATAGCTCTGCGTCGGCCGCCTCTTCCGCAGTCACTTTGGTTATTTTCATAGTCTCTTTCATCAGTACTGTCACATTTATCCATGTGATCGTGTGCGTGTCAAATGACAATATCATGCCCGCGGTCGACAGAAAGTCGCAGCCTAGTATAATATCGTATCGTCAGTTTGGTGAATCAAATATAGATGCGAGGACCTTGTTGATCCTTCTGCCATTCACGAATTCAGGCAGTTGTAGCTCTTCCAGCTTGGTGGACGCGTTGCTTCCCGAATAAGTGCTGTTGTTGTCGGATCCAACGTATTGTGGATACGGGGTCTGATTCTTCGGATTGAGATAACATTGGTCCCATGTGGTTTCCTTGTGGGTGATTCCTGCATTTTCCGCTGTTTCCCCTTCCAGAGCCTCTTCCTCTTCCAAATCCTCTGCCTCTGCCGGTTCCACGTCCAAACCCGCGCTGCTTGTTCTTCTTGTCTTGCTTTCTTGTCTTGCCGGCGCTGTCTTTCTTCCTGGTCATGTAATCTCAGATTTGCAGTATGGAAACTTCCCTGAAATTGACTGCCGTATCCATGTATGCATCCTGCCAAGATCTAGGCTGGGTCTTGAAGAACATCCTCTTGCGCTGCTGTTCAGTTAAATTGTTGTCGTCGTCTCCGGACAGCATGTCGATGTAATCAAGAATAGTATCAATCCTGCTGAAATGGTCATGTTCAGAGACCTCCATGGGCTTTGCCATATGCTGATGTTCAAATGCTGCAATCATAGTAGTCCCTTTTGCATCCGGGTCCGGTGTAATCATTGCGATGAATGCTCGGACGGTTGCCTAGAATCCTTCCTTGGTGTGCTCTATAGGTCCGTTGGCTAGGGTTTCCTTCCATCTCTTTCTGGGTCCTCGCGATAGGCATTGGCCCCATTGGGTGCGCCATCTGTTTGTCGGCATTCCTAAATCATTGCATGTGTCCACAAACAAATTGTATGTATACAACACTTCTTCTATCTCCAAATTTTGAACCCTTCTGATGTTCTTCTTACCGGCCGATTGGTTGGTGTTCCTGGCGTAATCCACCACTAGCTTGTGATTGTCATGATCTTCAGTGACATCAAAGATCCTCTTATACTGAATACATGGTTGATATTGAGTGTTCATCTTTTTGTGACGAATAGTCTTAGTGTAATTACAGTGTATCAACTATTTGTACAAAATTAGAATGTCATAAGAATAGAAATTATGATAAAGTAAAATGTAATGAAATGTAAATGTAATCTGATGGACATGATACCTTGACATCTGTTTGAAGAGGCCTGAACGATGCAGGAGAAGATTGGCGTTTTGGCTATTTGAATTGGTTGTTTGTTTATTATATTGAATTATTCTGTTACTGAGATTGTGAGCGGACGAATCCACTCTTTCCTAAGATCACTAAAATTGGTGCATTGATCTGTTAATACTCCAATGCACACACTAAATCACTAATATTCACACCGTCCCGCTAATACTCCGGCGCTATTCTCACATGCCCTGTACCTTTATTATCAGGGGCTGTAGGGGTCTACCTTGTGCCCTGTAGATTCTAGTACATAAGGGCCTATTTTTAGTAAGGAGGAGAATCGGAACCGGTAAGTGGTAAAATCTCATTCCCGCTTTCATTCCCTGTTCCTGTAGAAACAAGATGACTCGTACGATCGACCGCGCGTCTCATTCATTCGTGTCTCATTCATTCAATTCATTCGTGTCTCATTCATTCAATTCATTCGTGTCTCATTCATTCATTCGCATCTCATTCATTCACTCCACACGATAAGATTCCTGTAGAAGCAAGATGACTAGTATGATCGAAAGCCTCGTTCGATCGACCTCAAACACACTCCCCTGCTTCAAAGGAATCATCTATCGCTCATAGATAAAAATCGAAATCAATCACAGCTCCTTGCATATCACTTTTCTTCTTTGGTTTCCAATTGGGTGGTCGTTGATGCGCATTCCGGTCATCTTCCCAGCACATTACGTCTCTATGTTTTCCACCACATATACTGCACTTGGGACGTTCGTGCTGTCCTCCATTACTGTTGTTGTTGTTACTGTTGTTGTTGCTTTCATTGTTGTCGTTTGCGCTTCTGTCAACTTGTGGTTTGCCCGCCATTCAATGCGGACAGTTATAAGCCTTATGGCCCTTCTCTTGGCACCAATAACATTTGGCATTCGTTATCCACTTGTCTCGTTTATCTGGCGGTGGCCCAAAATCGGTCGTTTCTGCACCGAACAGAGTCATATCTTTGTGGCTTGATGCTGTTGTTATGCCTTTAACCAACATGTTGTTGTATAGGTCCTCTGCGATGGTTTCCATCTTCTCAACAATTGCAAATGGTGGTGCATCCTCCTGCCGTAGCATACTCAAGTCCTTTGACAGATGCATCACAAGATACTTTGGCAGTGCGCAAAGTATTGTGGCATATAAATCATCGGGGGTTGGCTTGATTGTCTTGTATTGGTATCTTTGAACCACTCTAAATAGTTCCTGAAATACCCCTTTTGGGTTTTTGGTCATCGATATCTTGATGCTTCTTAGGTCCTCTTTGAGTTGCAGCCTATCAGCAGGGGTGGTTTTCTTGTACCGCTTGAAAAGTTCTTCAAAAATGCAATGCACTTGACCCCTTGGCCATTGTAGAGTAATCTTTGCATTATCCTCCCATGATCCCTCTCTATCAATCTTGGATTTCTTGATTATAGCTTCGCCCGCAGGATTGTCTTTGAACGCAATGTGCAGGTCGTTCAATGCCTTGGAGTGTGCCTTAAGCGCCTTCTTCTGTGCCTTGTTTATGTCGCTGTATTCCGCAAGTTCTCCTTCTGTGGGAAGATCCGTATGGGCTTTGGCCGACACCATAGTCAGGTACTTTCTGCTGCTTGCATGTGTCAGGAACTTCCGATACCATCCCTCAAAGTTGACTTCTCCATCACAAGGCAATTTTGGCACCTTGGGATAGCTCATTTTCGAATTGTCCTCACTCCAACTGCTTTCACTTGGGTCTTCGTTGCTATCGTCTGTGTCCTTGTTCTCCTCTGAACTCGCATCCTCTGAACTTGTATCCTCTGAACTCGCATCCTCTGAACTTGTATCCTCTGAACTCGCATCCTCTGAACTCGTATCGTCGTCACTGTTGAACTCGATTTCAATCTCTTGGTTTCTTGCTGCTTGTTGTTGCTCCGCTAACAACCAACGTCTGTTTCTTTCTAATTCTGTTTCAAAGCGGAGTCTTCTGGCCCGTTCTACGTTTCTCACCGCGTTCCTTTCTGCTCTATCGGCCATTCCGATTTGCAAATTCAGGTTGCAAGGGAAGTGCAGTGGCGGCTCCCCCACTTGCAGGCTGAAATTGAAAATAACTTGCTTGTATTGTATTAGCGAATGCCCGGTCGTTCGAATATTCTATCCGTGTTTCTTCTTTTTTTGATAATTGATAATTGGCCCTATGGATTCTTATTTCCATCGATACCGATCCTGCTTGTGTTTTTTTTTTCTTAATTCTTGATAATCGGCCCTATCAATTCTGTCGATACCGATCCTGCTGTTTGTTTCTTGATAATCGGCCCTATCAATTCTTATTCTGTCGATACCGATCCTGCTTTCTTTTGGATTCTTCTTGATAATTGGCTCTATCGATTCTAATTTCCGTCGATACCAATCCTGCTGTTGTTTGTTTGTTGATAATCGACCCTATCGATTTCTGTCAATACCGATCCTGCTGTTTTTTTGTTTATTCTTTCCGCTCTTGGAGTATTTCGTCGTTGCTGCACGAATTTCTCTTCTTGGGGATCTTTCTTCTTTGATAATCGGCCCTATCGATTCTTATTTCTGTCGATACCAATCCTGCGTCTTGTTGTTCTTGTATTTCTTGGGTTGCGTTTCATGGAGTTCTTCTTGTTCTTTATTGTCTCAAGTTCTTGTTATCATCGCCGTCATCGCCGTCGATGTTTTGATATGTAGCTTGTTGCCGACTCCTCACTGGTATTCCAGAGCGCTTCGGAATACTTCGAAGTATGTTTGAAGGGCCCTGAACGATGCAGGAGAAGATTGGCGTTTTGGCTATTTGAATTGGTGGTTTGTTTATTATATTGAATTATTCTGTTACTGAGATTGTGAGCGGACGAATCCACTCTTTCCTACTAAGATCACTAAAATTGGTGCATTGATCTGTTAATACTCCAATGCACACACTAAATCACTAATATTCACACCGTCCCGCTAATACTCCGGCGCTATTCTCACATGCCCTGTACCTTTATTATCAGGGGCTGTAGGGGTCTACCTTGTGCCCTGTAGATTCTAGTACATAAGGGCCTATTTTTAGTAAGGAGGAGAATCGGAACCGGTAAGTGGTAAAATCTCATTCCCGCTTTCATTCCCTGTTCCTGTAGAAACAAGATGACTCGTACGATCGACCGCGCGTCTCATTCATTCATTCGTGTCTCATTCATTCAATTCATTTGTGTCTCATTCATTCAATTTATTCGTGTCTCATTCATTCATTCGCATCTCATTCATTCACTCCACACGATAAGATTCCTGTAGAAGCAAGATGACTAGTATGATCGAAAGCCTCGTTCGATCGACCTCAAACAACATCATGACTTCAAGGTGGCATACGTCATTGGAGAATGACTCTCAATCTTTCTCTCATGACTCAATTGGGATCGTTCCGGTCAGTCACGAGGATTATTGTTACAGCATTTCTGTACTGGCCCCGGTACACTTTGTACCTAAGGTCATGTTTTTAGTAATTTGGTAAATGGTTGTGCGACCACCGTCTGTGCTGTGCTCCAACAACTACACCCGGTACAATTTTCCATTATTTTTGTTTTGCGTATTATGTTGGAGATATGTTCATTGTTACACCCCTTTCGTCCCCACCACAGCAGTTATAACACTGAAGGCTGTGTCCAATTCGTTCTGTGGACATTGGCATTTTACCGAGTTTTCATTATGCTGTACAACTAGAGTGGGTTACTACTAATTGCACAACTTTCATCATCGTGTACATGATTCTTTGTGTTGCTTCTCTTTTTTATCTTGCACATTACTGTCACTAAGCATGCAGTATTGGTATGTTTTACAGTGGCATTGGGCAGGACAAAGAGCAAATACAATGTAGAATCATAATATGCTCTGAGATGTAATCATGAGGCATGTCAACAATTCCTAATACACGAAGTAGTAGGTAATATTAGAGTAGTAGTCTTTGTAGTAATTGCATGATTTGAGGCATGGGATATCTTATCATTTCGTGATCTTTCCTGCCAATACTACCATACTATCAACCGGCAACTTATGACCGGCAAGAATGGCACTCTGCAAACAGTTTCCCTCCCACCCACATCCTGCAAAATATCCCTTTGCAATGTGGTATCAGTTTGTATTGAAAACTCAAGCCACACACAAGCTGCACTGCCCCACATGCTGATTACTAATGTTTACACCTTGTTATGTATTCTAGTACTAGTAGCATCATCCGATAACTGTCACGCGACCCCACACGACCCCTCGCAAGCCCTATTTTCAGAAAATTGACCCTGCATTTGTTATGCGCAAGGGTATTTTTTTAAATTCACAATTTTTGTGGTGAAGATTTTCGACCTCCCTCAGGTTGCGACCAAAATTCTCCCCAAAGACTCAAAATGTCCATTGATCTCTCCATTTTGACTAAATTGATAAAAAATCTATTTCTCACTACCACACTTTCTAACCTTAACCCAAGATATGAAATAAAATTAGTTTCAGAAGTGTTAGTTCGCTATGTTTCCGCGTTGTTTTCTACGGTATGTCACGTCGTGTCTTCTTTCATACCATCGTGCCTTTTAATGCTCGCTCCGATAGCATCATGCTCGTTTTAACAAATTTTTGTAGAACTCTACAGCACTAACTTCCTCCTACACGACTCCACCACCATTCTTTGTTTTTTTTGTTTTCAAAAATGCTTTTTTCGTAGATATGTGTCCGGGTGTATTATGATAGTACTAGTAGTAGTAATGTAGGTATGATAGTATCGATTTCTGTTTGAGTGGTGAAACGATTTTTTGTACAATTCATGTCAACAATCATGGAACGGCGTTTCAGAATTCAGTAACCGGAACGGCATTTTATGCTTTTGTGTTCGAATCATGTTTAAATTTGAAATCTCGGTGCCAAACAACTTCCTAACCTTAACCCAAGATATGAAATGAAATTATTGTCAGAAGTGTTTGTTTGCTACTTCGTACTAGTATGTTTCTGCCTTGTTTCTATGTCATGACGTTTCTTTTTTCATACCATCATGCCTTTTCATGCTCGATCCGATAGCATCATGCTCATTTTCATCATGTTCATTTAACACCCCCATCGAAACCATTTCTCCCCCTCCCTTCTTCCATTAGAAGAACATGTCACAACCTAGTAAAATCGCCATCACTTCAAGAGTGGTTGTTATACCAAAATTCCCAAATCATTTATATGTCGTAGCTGCATGTCCTGTAAGGGCAAATCAAAGACATTTGTCGGAAGCAGACAAGATTTGTCTACACACAAATCATACCAATATGTATCACGAGGCCTGTCACGTCACCTTGATTCAATACCTGTTTGCCGTGCTTTCTATTTAAACCACAACCTAATGGAATTTTCATCATCTGCCAAAGAAGAATCCACTACTACAGTTTGTCATACCCCTTCACAATATGGCCTGACATTGACGGAGAATGGTCCAATTGTTTCTTCCGCTTCTGTTGCTGCCGCTCACACTAACAAGGCATCCTCAAATGAAACGTTCAACTCTGTTCTAAACAGTCAGGTAGTACACAACTTATTTGTTCCACCAATGGATCGAAATGTAATGGAATCACAGTTGTTTCCTTCAGAAGACAATAGCAACAACGATGACATGGTTATTCATGAAGAAATTTGCCTTCTTATTCAGAACGATAATGGTATGGATGCTGCGGAACCCACCGCATCCCAACCAAACATCAATGAAAGAGAGCAATTGATCCGATCCCATCTTTCTTTTTCATCTACCAATAGGCTCATTGCTGAAATAAAGCTCATGAATCTAATGACGAAACACAAGTTACCTCTAAACACATTCAAATCTATTTTTCAATGGGCAAACGAATGTCAAACTATTCATGGTGTTGACTTTAGCTCTACCTACCCCCGCCATCGAGAAGCCATATTTAGTGAAATCAAGTCCAATTTGGGTATTTCAGAGACCAAGTTCGAGCCACACATAATTAACTGGTTACCTTGCAATTTACCCACCCAAATATTTGTTCGATCCTTCCCAGACGCACTTCATTCTCTTCTGACCAATAAGGAATTGATGCAAGAAACCAATTTGTCTTTTCCGAATGTCAAGACTCCTCTTTCACCCGAAAACAACCCACCACTCACCAATGAAACATACATAACAGAACTACACCACGGCTCTTGGTGGACGGAATCGTGGAAGCAGATCTGCAATGAAAATGATGAAATCCTTGTTCCGATCGGTTTCTACATGGATGGAATCAGCTTGGATGCACATGGCCGTCTGTCACTCACTCCTCTCAACATGACTCTTGGTATTTTCAATACTGAAGCAAGAAAACGACCTGACGCTTGGACCACAATTTATTTTCATTCCGACACTGAAATTGAGAGCATAAGACACACGAAAAAAACCACGGCGAAAGATAATATTCAAAATCTACACACCGCGCTTGCATCGGCTTTGCAATCTTTCAAGGAAGTATGTGAAATGCAGGGCGGGTTGGAGTGGGATTATCTTCCGTATGCAGGAAAAGTGTTCAAAGTGAAAATGAAATTTGCGATTGCCTATGTTGTTGGTGATACAGAACTTCACGACAAACTATGTGGAAAGTATGGATCCTACACGGAAAAGGTGAAGAAATTGTGCCAACATTGTACATGTCATACACGTATCATCCATAAACCAAAAGCCCAAGTGGAGGAACTGACTCGGTTCTGGGTTCCAGAAGATTTTGAATTCCCCCCAAACATTTCTGCAAGGGAATACAAGGATAGCTTCAAAAGCATTTCCCACCATCCCATAAAAAATGCTTTTCACAGCCTCAATTTTGGTAGTAACATGAACAACATTCACTTTGCTACTCCCGGTGAGTGTTTGCATATGCATCAACTGGGTGTAGCACGTTGGGCAGTAGAATCACTTGATTCTTTGTTAAAAGGTAGTCCTAAGTGTTGGTATGCCCATGATTTAAACACGAATGGCACATCAGCTACTTTTGGTTCACTCACGCAGTTATACGGTGGTCTTTTGTCAAGGCAATCGGACAGAGCTTTCCCCAGAACCAAGTTTTCCAGTCAGCTTCTCTCCATTACCAAAAAGGTAATGATTATTCGGGAATGCTCATTTTCATTCTGATCACCCTTTGTTCCGATGTGGCAATAAACATCATCAAGGACGCGACATTTATTCAGAAACAAGTAGAGGTCATTCAACTGATACTCTCCATGGAAGAATTCTTGAAGCATGGGAATATACCCATTTCTGGATTGGAAAATCTCCCCAAGATGATAATCCATTTTATCAATTGTATTAATTCTACCTGCCTCAGAGAGGGAATGGGTACAAAACTGATCAAAAACCATCTATACTTTCACCTTGTTGAGTACATTAAACTTTGGGGACTTCCATGCGGATGGGATTCTTCTTATTCGGAATCACACCACAAAACTGAAATCAAAGCACCCTCGAAGAACACTCAACAGAATGCTTCGACATTGATAATGCAAACGGCAAAGCAACAGGAAGAAAAAATGCTGCTACGAGTAGCTACTTCCAAGTTCAATTTAGTGACGGCAGAAGATGTTTCTGGTAATCGAGTCCCTCCCGAAGTTTCTGGTTCAAAATTTCACGATTTCATTAACGATGATGGGGCAAGTACTATGAGATGGGTTAGGTCCTCGAACAAAACAAAACCCTATATTTCTCCCATCGTGTTGTCTTTTGTATGTCAGAATGTGCTTCCACTTTTGGAGGACTCTACGTTTGTGAAAGGATTTACTGAACATAACAGGTTTGACAAATGCACACAGCAAAATTACTTGTTTCGGAGCCACCCTTCATATTGTTCCAATGGTGGCCAACTCAACTCTGTCTGGTATGATTGGGCCTTGTTCAATGTCGACGCATGTGAAATACCCTGCCATATTATGTGTTTCCTTGAACTCTACAATCTGAAGCAGCCTTACTCCTTTGTTTCTGAGTACCAAATTGCCGACAAAGGCATTTATGCAGTAGTGACCAAGTTTAAATCCACTCCACTACCAACAGCTTCGTTTGTGACGAGAGGTGAAGTAGACGACAATTCCCTGTTCTTATTTCATGTCGACAGCATACTTTCCGATGTAGCCGTTGTCCCAGAACTTGATTCAATTGGTACGTTGCAATCCAACTCATATCTAGTTGTCTCGAATTGAAGGGCTTGGCTGGATGAATTCCACAAGACAACGTCATCTTTGCCTGCTAATGAAGAGGCACTCTACTCCCAATGCACTATTGTTGAAGAGGACAGCGACAATAATGATGATGCTACTAATTCAGGTGATGACAGTTCAATGACATCCAACGATGATGACAATAGTGAGGTCCTCTCTGACACATCCAATACTTAATCGTTTACCTAGTACAATATCAGTAATAAGTTAGTATTACTGAATCGAATGCTCCTCCGTATCGATTGTAACAAATTTCTCGTACGTTTCGATTGATAGCTACTCCAAAATGATTGGACAATGTCGTAGGAAAACAAACAAAGTGAATGTAACATTTAACTTTAAATTATTGTTTAATATATTATAGAGGATTAGCTCTTAGCACAGTTTTTGTGGATACGTAGGCGCTCATAATGTAACAGCCTTCATATTTTGGATTCGAACAGCTATGTAATACTAATGGATTGAACAATCGAGTATTGCCTGACCTCAATGGAACTTTCACTTTATACGTTGGGAACACAAAGTAATAAATCACCTCGTCATCACTTACATGTTTCGGAGCAATAACCGTCAGCCTCGTATAGAACATATCGGCATCGATATGACATTTTGAGTGATAATCCTTTCCAATAGAAAATGCTGTTACGTGATGGCTGATTGCATTCAGTGTTGTACAACTAACAACCTCATTCATCACATTCGTTTCAAGTTTGATCAATTTTTCCATTGGACTTAAACAAAGCTGCATTTCCTTCACAATGTGTAGGGCTGTCTCTTCAAGGTTTTCTTTTGTTGTCGTGTCCACGTTGTTTTTGAAAACATACACACCATTTCCCAAATTCAATCGATTTGGTCTCATCCCAATAATACCATATCCATTGTTGACACTGTCACATTTGGATCCTTGTCCTATTTTGGGTTTAGCTTCAACGATTTCCCCAGTGAACCTTCTTGTATTTTCTATATTTTCTTTGGTACCCAACCGTTGTTTTGCAAACTGTTTGGAAGCTTTTGCAAAGATTTTCAATGATGGTTCTGATTCTGCGAACGCTAAAAGAAACTTATCGTAGGTACTATCCAATGATTTGAAACTGTATATAGACACAGCCTCTGTCAATGGATATTCCTTTTCTCCAACTGTTGTCCGGCCCCAATTTGTTTCCATGAATTTACTTTTATAGCCATTTTTGTGTACTGTTTTCAAAGCTATTTGTCCGACATGTTTGAGATTTGACTTTATACTTTGACGTGCTTCTTTGGTTTTATCTCCGGCAGGTGTTTGTAAGTCTGGTGTATTGTTGTCGATGGTGCTGCGTTTTTGAGAAAATTTGAAGTCATTCTCTCTCTACTTCTTGTACCTTTCTGTTGTCTCTTTGCTCTTTGTTGTTTTGCTCTGTCTTCAATTAGCTTTGGTTTTCTTTTGAATCCCTTTGTTCTTTGTCGCCGCCGACGCATTGCCGACGATGACATCTCCAACAACAATGTAATTGACGAATCGAATTGGCGTTGGAGTAGGAGATGAATCGAATTGGCGTTGGAGTAGGAGAGGAATCAAATTGCCGTTGGCGTAGGAGACAAATCAAATTGGCGTTGGCGTAGGAGACGAATCCAATTGGCGTTGGAGTAGGAGACGAATCCAATTGGCGTTGGAGTAGGAGACGAATTGCGAGGAGGACAATGAGGAGCAGCGTTGGAGTTGGAGACGAATTGCCGTTGTAGTAGGAAGTTCGTTTGTTCCCGGTTGTTGCTGTGGTTGCTCTTGCTGCTGTTGCTCTCGCTGCTGTTGCTCTCGCTGCTGTTGCTCTAGCTGCTTCTGCTCTAGCTGCTTCTGCTCTTGCTGTTGCTATCGCTATCGCTGCCGGTGTTGGGTTGATCGTTTGTGGTGCCGGCCGCTTGAAAATCGGCAGAACGTCTCCTGTATTGGCGTTTCAGGGTCAAGTTTCTGGAACAACGTTTCAGATTTAGTTGTCGGGAACGGCAATTCTGACTTTTGCGGCCGCTTCCATTGTTCCCACTTGCCGCTGTTGCTGTTGGTTAGATTGTTCACGGTTCCGGCCGCTTGATAATCGGCAGAACGTCTCCTGTATTGGCGTTTCAGGGTCAAGTTTCTGGAACGACGTTTCAGATTGAGTTGTCTGGAACGGCAATTCCGACTTTATCGTCTGCTGCATTGTCGTTTTAGAGTCAAGTTTCTGGAACGGTGTTTCAGATTGATTTGTCTGGAACGGCAATTCTGACTTTTGCGGGCGCTTTGATCGTTCCCACTTGCTGCTGTTGCTATCGCTGCCGCTTGCCGCTGTTATTATTGCTGCCGCTTGCCGCTGTTGTTATCGCTGCCGCTTACCGCTGTTGCTATCGCTGCTGCTTTCCGCTGTTGCTAATCCGCAGAATGTCTGTATTGTCGTTTTAGGGTCAACTTTCTGGAACGGCGTTTCAGATTTAGTTGTCTGGAACAGCAATTCTGACTTTTGCGGGCGCTTTGAACGTTCCCACTTGCTGCTGTTGCTATCGCTGCCGCTTGCCGCTGTTGTTATCGCTGCCGCTTGCCGCTGTTGCTATCGCTGCTGCTTTCTGATGTTGCTAATCTGCAGAACGTCTGTATTGTCGTTTTAGGGTCAACTTTCTGGAACGACGTTTCAGCTGTTGTTGCTCTCTGCCGTTGCCGTTGTTGACGATCCTATTATAATGTATGATATGATAATTGAACAAAATGGGTGAGTATTCATCTATTGATGTACTACATAGAGTAAATAATAACAACAACAGAGTAATAGAAACTACGTCCCACTTACCTACACCGTTGGCCTCCTTTTCTTGTTGCCTTCAATTTGTCCGATGGATTTGATGCTTACAATTTAAAGGGAAGATTCGCCGCACCTTTAGTGTTCCGATTCGCCGCACCTACAGGGAACAAGACGCCGCACCTCCAGCGTTGTTTCCAATCCGTTGTTTCCCGTCGTCCATTTACGTTGATCTGTTGTTGCTCCAATTGATCGTTGTTCCAATCCGTACCTATGAAATTAAGAAGGAAAAAAATTTGAGGAATACATCATCAGCAATGTAGGATGTAGGCATCATTGTCCATCTATCTCACGTTGTTCCTTTTGCTGACTTTGACTCTGTGTTGCCTTCCGATCCGTTGTTTCCAATCCGGTCCTATGAAAAGAAAAGAAAAAAATAAGGGAGGAAATACATTATCAGCAATGCTGGAGGCAGTATAATCCTTGTCTATCTCTCTCATTCGTACCGTTGCTTCTTCCGACAATCGTAGTTCTGACAATCGTTGCTCCCTGTACATCGGTCCGTTGTTACGATCCGTTGTCTCCACCTCCAGGGAAAATTCGTTGCACCTCCAGGGAAAATTCGTCGGTCAAATTGTTGTTGCCGGCGATACGTTGTTCAACCTTACTCCTATATCACAAAAAACTGGATCTTTATCCTGTTGATATAAATACACAAGGGATGCAGATTTGTTACTTTTCAAGACGTGTTTGCGGGCCCTCAAACAATATCTATCGAGCAATTCCTCTCTCGTCCTGGTCTCTATTGTCTTTTTCCATCCAAGGCAGGTGTTTCGGACTAAAATATCTCAAGCCTGAATTCCCTGCTTACTAGTGATCATTGCTGATCAGTTCAGTGGGATCCCGCGTTCTTGGACGGAGTGCTTTGTTGTACAAGTACGGTAAAGCAACTCTGCTCAATATAAGTTTGGTGAGATTATGAAGGGAAAGAGTAGTTTTTGACTCGAAAAGAAAAAAAAATCACACTGTAAAATCACACTGCAAAATCACACTGTAAAATAACCACACTGTAAAATCACCACACTGTAAAATCACACTGTAAAATCAGTTCGAAAAAAAAATGTTTTCGCTGTGTGTGTGTGTGTGTGTGTGTGCATGTGTGTTCGAAAAAAAAAGAATCGATACTTACTATCCTGTCAGATCAACCGCAGTAGTAAATCTAGAACAATGATGAATAATTCCATTTTCTTAATTAAAAATAAGAATTTTAAGTAAATAAATTGCACCCCGCGCTCGTTTTGAATAGAGAACAATAAAAAATAGTGCCCTGAGTTTTATTGTTAACGTTCTCAACTTGTGATACAGTGAGATCTTTTATGTACCGGTGAGGTTGTACGTACCAACACATGTGTGACGGTGATCTTACTGGTAATGAATTTGCCTAGTTTTGTCCAGCACTATCCTACGACAGTAGCTACGTACACAGAAACCGTTGTGTCCAGGTATATTACGATAGTAGTACTAGTAGTAGTAGTAATGTAGGTATGATAATACTAATGACTTCTGTTTGGGTTGTGAAAGGGTTTTTTGTACAATTCATGTCATCAATCATGGAATGGTGTTTCAGAATTCAGTAACCAGAACGGCGTTTCAGGCTTTGTGTTTGCAGCATGTTCCAATTTGAAATCTCAAAATGAAGTAGTACGTAAGGTTGGGTGGTGGTGAAACGTTTTATTGTACAATTCATGTCAACGGTGATGGAACGGCGTTTCAGAAATCTGTAACCGGAACTGCTTTTCAGACGTTGTTTTCGAATCATGTTTCAATTTCAAATCTCAAAATGAAGTACTACGTAAGGTTGGGTGGTGAAACGGTTTCTTGTACAATTCATGTCAACAGTCATGGAACAGCGTTGCAAAGTTTGTGTTCAAATTAGGTTTCAATTTCAAATCTCAAAATTACTGGGTTTTAAACTATTTGTCGGAAAATCTTAACATAGATTACCGTATCTCAAAATTGATGATCGGTGTTTCGTATCATTGTGGTTTGTTTTGGTAACGTTTTCACTTTTCGTTTGCAACGGCGTTGCAGGTTGTACTATTTGTTTACCGTAAAAGTGGAAATATTTGTACATTGTTGCATGATGTTTGTTTCTTGATAGAGTCGCTGTGGTTTGAAGTTGATTCGATCCTGTTTTTCGTTTCCTCATTTGAGGATCTCTTGATATGCGACAAAATATACAATTGTAGCAACTTAGATTGCTTTCACACAATTTTGTTTTCTTGTTCTCTAAATTAGCAATCAAACAATGAGAGTTACGAGAAGTACCGTTAAACGTACGGCTAATTCACCACCAGATGAAGTCACAGCTGCAGCCGCAACCCCAACCAATGTAGCCGACGCAAATGCAGCGCCAGAAGTCAACGGTACTCCATCATCTACTCCACCACGAGATGAAGGGGCAGCCGCAGACCAAGACAGACCTTCAGGTAATAAACCAACAATGTTGTTTGCAAACAATCCAAAAGCTCATCCGGTCAGTCAAGGGCGTGCAGTCGATAAACCGAGGAAGAGGAAACACAAAAAATTGAAAAGTAAATCAAAGAAAAAAAGAAGTCATGTGGGACAAACACCAGCAATCGTTCCCGCAACACCACATCAAGGAGTCACAGGTTCTGCTCGACCTTCGTCGTCTTTGGGAAATGAAGCCGGTCGAACTTTGTCATTGGAATTTTTTGATGATGACTCCCAATACAAGGTTCACATGGATGCAATGAAAAGACGTGTCAAAGCTTGTCTGAAGCAACAGGGTCCTAACGGATTCTCTGAGAATATTTTGACTGACGAACTCATCACTGCCGTCAGTCGTGACATCGAATCTGTCTTCAGCCATCTCATGAACAAGGTTTTCATCGTTACTAAACTTTCTTCTTCCGGAACCCGTCCTGACTTCAGTGAGCAAGAAACGTCAGACAAACCATCATCGGGTCCTATACCAAGGGTTGTTGACGTGATGGTAAATCTTTTCCTATGTGACTCCAGGTCGCAGTTGACAAAGAAGGTCTGTATCTTGGATGCAAAGGGGCTGACAACTCGTTTCAAGGAGTACAAAATGAAAGATAAATGGAACGCCTTCCAGTCAGCGCTCAACTCCGTTATCAAAATCGATGAAAATACCACTGCAGGTGAAACACAATTCACCCGGGTTGAAGGACAAGACGAAGTATCGGAAGGCTCGTCACATTCTGTCTGGGCAAAGAATGTGGTTAACTACAACACCATACTGAAGTACATGAAAGTGTATTTAAGCTTACTGCGGTGGTACGTACGTTGTGTCCAATTCCCCCTGCACCTTCACCGGAAACAGAAGGGCCGTTTTTCAATCAACGATTTAAAGACAATGTAAAGAAAGGGAAGCTATACATCCGGCAGATGGTCTCGTTCTTTGAAGGTCTTTCCTTTAACCACGCATTGAGGCATTTTCTTTCAGCGAGTCACTCCTTTGATGAGTTGGTGAATCAAATCAATCATATTAGGGGTCAAGAAGTTGTTGGTGCACCAACAAGAGAAGGTGTCGCAGCAGTCGAGTTAGTGCCCTTGACTGATTCCCCAAAATACCTCAAGTTGGAATGGCCGTTTGATGTGTCCAAGATACCCCTTGCGTTTCAAAAGGTCCTCATGTACTTGTGGGTATGCTTCCAACAACAGAAGGCAAGAATTTTTCAAGAACTCAGCCTTCACCACTTCGCCAACGAGTCATTACTACATGACAATTTGTACAACGAACTATTGCCCAATCTCTATGAGTCTTCATTTTTGGTTGGAAAATACAAAATACCAGGAGTGGACAATAAGGTGGGGATTATTTGATTCAACCTGTTATCTTCTCTTCACTTTTGCAAGATTATGGAGCACTGGAAAACTCTTAACAAGTGTTACAGAGTAGGCGTTTACTTTGCAAAAAATTGGTCACTCTTTCTACTGCAAAGAAACCGGACAAACGTGACATATTTGTGGACGATTCCGATCCTGACGACGAAGTTCACGTGAAGACATTGTTGCAACATTACCTCCTGAGTTTGTCCTGTGTTGACAATGTTCTTTCCACGCCAGACCAACTTGAAGAGGTGAATCTTGTTTGCAACGAATTGCTCAACTATGTTCTAACATCTTGTTTGTCCCGTGGTCCTAATGGTACACGTGTTCCGGTTTCTAGGGTTATGGTTTCAAAGGCAATAATGAAGGCTGTACTTGGCAAGGAAGAAAAACTTCTTTTAACGTTGACAACGCACATGAGTGTCTGGACGAATATTTGAAAGCAGAGCGAAAGTCATTGTCGTCAAACTCTAATCTAGGTGAACCTCACCGCAAAGATCGGTTATTCATTTTCACCAATGACGGTCCTCGATCCGTTCAATTTGAATAACAAACTCCACCTGAGCTTGTGAGAGGCAAGGTGTGTCGACATACTTACCCTATCGCAAAAGAGGACTACAGCTTATCCGTCACAAGGTTCCTCAATTTTGATGACAACTGCACGTACACGGTGGACGATTGATTGTTCTGGGAACATACGAGATTCGTATTCCGTGATATCTTCATCACACGACCGGAAATACTACTCCAAGGTTTTAAGTGTTTTGAGAGGTCTTTGCGATTTCTGACAACTTACAATTATCTACCCATTGGGGGACAATTGTTCGTCCTCCTGACAAAGGAACTTCTGTGTTCGGTTTTCCAGAACAAAAATAACGTGTTGGAAGCAAACTTGGAAGTAAGTTTTGTTTCAGGAGAGGATGAAAAGACTTTACAATCCAATGGCGACTCATTGATCAAACTATTTGAAAAAATCAAGGTACCCACGAGTCAGAGTTACAGAGCTACCGACATTGCAAAGTGGGACTTCATGAAGGTGCACTTGAAGAACTTTGAGACATTCATCGAAGAGAATGACACGTATTCCGTCCGATGGATAGTGTTCACTAACAAAGGGATCAATGGAGTGGAATCATTCTTTCGATTTCCTTGGGAAGACAAATCAACCGACAACTCTAGTGAATCCTCAATTGATGGAGGTAACACAAACAATGATGATGAAGAAGGTTACGGCCTAGAAGTATTAAACGGCAACTTACCTCCCACAGAACCAAATGCAGTTAAAGAGAACGCATCCACAAAGTCAAAGAAGAAGTCGTTCCTTAGGGGAAAAAAAAAAACAAGACTGCATAAGACAAATCCAATGGAGAGCCGAAGTACAAGGAGAGGAAGGGTTCTCCGAACCTTGGCCATGTTGAAGATCTTGGATACCTTCTGCAAGTTCCTCGTCCAAAATCAGCCAACGTAATAAGACAGAAGCGCTCCAGAAACCTTAAGGTGTTGTTTGCAGATCCTGATCCGGTGATCTCGTATCCTAAATTCGCAATTGGTAGTGAGGTGACAATCACGGGTCTTCCAGCACCTGGAACTGGTGTTGTGAAGAGTTATGCATCGAAGAAGAAGAAGGACCATTATCCTCAATACCCTGGATACATGGTGCACAAGAAACTACAGGATGGTACAACAGTGAAACATGAAACCTGGTTCCCTTACGACATTGTGGGGTCGAATGAACCACAGTTCACCAAGTTGTCGGAGGTCTTCAAATAATGAAACAATGCTGTATTGGGTAGACGCTCATAGCCTTCGCCACGCACCACCATAGAACACAAGAGCGAAGAGGGCCTAAGCGGGAAAGAAGTTATCATAGTACTACAACGTCCTCACTACTAGTAGTTCTTCTTCTCCACATTGGATTCAGATTAACCAAAAAATGATTGTGTAGGTAAGAAATAATCATAAGTAAAATAGAGTACCTAGTACTAGTGGTGGAGTACTACAACACGCAGTAGATCATTTGGATTTTTTCATATTAGTCTACTATTACATGTTCTTGTAATACTGTAGTCGTAGTAATACATGCATGTTCATAGTGGTTAGTAGTTCCAAGTTCTCAGAAGGTTGTACCTAATACTAGTACTAGTATTAGTACTACAACCAATACAGAATTCCAATCTGATAGTAATTTGCAATTAGAAAATAGAAAATCTGGCATTTAGTGTGATTAGTCCATGAATATTGTTCCTGTTATGGGTGAGATGAATCATGAAAGAAACAGAAGTGAGTTATTATCTGTCATAGTTTGTGTGTCACCACCTAATAAGTGCATTTGGGTCCTGGATTTGGAGGAAAAATACACACTAATTTGCAATTAGTAAATAGAAAATCCAATATTTTGTGTGATTGAACCATGAATATTGTTCCTGTTATGGGTGAGAAGAATCATGAAAGAAACAGAAGTGAGTTATCTGTCATAGTTTGTGTGACACCACCTAATGAGTGCATTTGGGTACTGGATTTGGAGGAAAAATACACACTAATTTGCAATTAAAAAATAGAAAATCTGAAATTTAGTGTGATTAATCCATGAATGTTGTTTCTGTTATGGGTGAGATGAAACATGAAAGAAACAGAAGTGAGTTATTATCTGTCATAGTTTATGGGGCACCACCTAATAAGTGCATTTGGGTACTGGATTTGGAGGAAAAATACACACTAATTTGCAATTAAAAAATAGAAAATCCAATATTTTGTGTGATTGAACCTTGAATATTGTTTCTGTTATGGGTGAGATGAATCATGAAAGAAACAGAAGTGAGTTATCTTTCATAGTTTGTCTGTCACCACCTAATAAGTGCATTTGGGTACTGGATTTGGAGGAAAAATACCCAGTAATTTGCAATTAAAAAATAGAAAATCTGACATTTAGTGTGATTAGTCCATGAATATTGTTCCTGTTATGGGTGAGATGAAACATGAAAGAAACAGAAGTGAGTTATCTGTCATAGTTTGTCTGTCACCACCTAATAAGTGCATTTGGGTACTGGATTTGGAGGAAAAATACCCAGTAATTTGCAATTAGAAAATAGAAAATCTGACATTTAGTGTGATTAGTCCATGAATATTGTTCCTGTTATATATATGGGTGAGATGAATCATGAAAGAAACAGAAGTGAGTTATCTGTCATAGTTTGTGTGTCACCACCTAATGAGTGCATTTGGGTACTGGATTTGGAGGAAAAATACACAGTAATTTGCAATTAAAAAATAGAAAATCTGACATTTAGTGTGATTAGTCCATGAATATTGTTCCTGTTATGGGTGAGATGAATCATGAAAGAAACAGAAGTGAGTTATCTGTCATAGTTTGTCTGTCACCACCTAATAAGTGCATTTGGGTACTGGATTTGGAGGAAAAATACCCAGTAATTTGCAATTAGAAAATAGAAAATCTGACATTTAGTGTGATTAGTCCATGAATATTGTTCCTGTTATATATATGGGTGAGATGAATCATGAAAGAAACAGAAGTGAGTTATCTGTCATAGTTTGTGTGTCACCACCTAATGAGTGCATTTGGGTACTGGATTTGGAGGAAAAATACACAGCAATTTGCAATTAGTAAATAGAAAATCTGACATTTAGTGTGATTAGTCCATGAATATTGTTCCTGTTATGGGTGAGATGAATCATGAAAGAAACAGAAGTGAGTTATCTGTCATAGTTTATGGGTCACCACCTAATAAGTGCATTTGGGTACTGGATTTGGAGGAAAAATACACAGTAATTTGCAATTAAAAAATAGAAAATCTGACATTTAGTTTGATTAGTCCATGAATATTGTTCCTGTTATGGGTGAGATGAAACATGAAAGAAACAGAAGTGAGTTATCTGTCATAGTTTGTCTGTCACCACCTAATAAGTGCATTTGGGTACTGGATTTGGAGGAAAAATACCCAGTAATTTGCAATTAGAAAATAGAAAATCTGACATTTAGTGTGATTAGTCCATGAATATTGTTCCTGTTATGGGTGAGATGAAACATGAAAGAAACAGAAGTGAGTTATTATCTGTCATAGTTTATGGGGCACCACCTAATAAGTGCATTTGGGTACTGGATTTGGAGGAAAAATACACACTAATTGGCAATTAAAAAATAGAAAATCCAGTAAGGAGGAAAGTACTACGTATGGAACGTTCTAAGAGGGAGTCGAACCACAAGACACAGTTACTTCAATATAACCGAATCCTTGCGAGATGACGAAATTTACATGACTTAATGTGTGGTAAGAATTATTCATTAACAGTTTACAACAAGTAATTGAACGAAAATACCTCAGTATTTGCCCTACGTAAATCATTATTACAAGGAAGAGCAAAATGGAGAACACAACAACACAATCAGCATACAAGAGGAAGCCTTTGAAGCCTAGGTATCTTTTGGATTCGGCGGAGTACTGTGCAAGAATGACTGAGCTAAATGACGGTGACGAAAACAACGAGAGAAATCCATTCTTATATCATTTTGAAACTGGGTTCGATGCGCTATGCGCTGAAACGGCAACTTGGTACTCACAATACTTAATGGATGCAACAAGATAGACGACGTTAGAGATAGACTTGACAGCCCAAAAGGGCATTTTGATGAAGAAGAAGCTTTAGAAATTTGGGAACAATGCTTGAAGTACGTAACTGAGGACATATTTCCTTTCTACAAGGAAGGCGACACTGATGCCGTTGACCACGTGTGGGCTTTGGGTATCATTGTGGCACACATTTTATGCGGTTATCCAGCATTGAAAGGAACGGAGGACATACAGTGCTACAACAATGTGGGTATTGGACGACCAGTACAATCAGGAGAACGAGAGAGGCTCAAACTCAATGGTCATACATTTCCACCAAAAAAATGGTGTAACCTGACACCAGAAGCCAGAAAACACATAAAGCAATGCATACATTTTCACCCGGGTAACCGTCCCTGTCTGACAACCCTTTGGTTAAACGAGTGGCACACAATGACTGAAGAGGCAATCATTGAAAAAAACAGTATAATGTACATCGAAGAAACCGAGGACGGAAAGGAACGAAACAAAGAAACGAAGATAAACAACAAAAATAAAAACAATTGGAATTCATTCATGAACAAAGCAAAAAAGCAGTCTAAGAAGAAAAAAAGAAAACTCAAACAATTTGCAAACAAAGAGAAAAGGGAGGAAGAGGATAGAAAGGAGAGAAACATTGTGCACTGGCTACAACTTTACAAAAAACGTTGGAATTCACCGGAAGATTTAGAGGAGTACAATAACTATCCTGTTCCTTGTGGTGCGTGGGGACGTGTGAAATAGGGCGTGACAAGCTTTACTATGGCAAAACTTACCCCAACTTACAAATACGTGCACGATCCTGTCCTCGTTAAATACGTAAATAGAAAAATTAACTACTGTGAAAAACGTTAGTTACAAATGAAAAAGTCAGAATTGCCGTTCCAGAAAACTCAATCTGAAATGCCGTTCCAGAAATTTAAACCTGAAACGCAAATAAAGACGATCTGTGGATTTTCCCTAACAGTGAATTGTTATCTACAACACCGTTCCAGACACATAACACGGAAACGCCGTTGCAGATATCGTGCTTATTTTCCATTGCAGGCTCATCAATGCAACTAGTTCCTTACAAATGAAGAAGTCAGAATTGCCGTTCCAGACAACTCAATCGGGAACGCCGTTAAAGAAACTTAACCCTAAAACGAAAATACATACGTTGTACGGATTTTCCCTAACAGAGAATTGTTATCTCCAAAACCTTTCCATACAATGTGCCTGTTTTTGGTTCTACAGATTTCAATATGAAGTGGTGTGATACGGTAGTAGGATGGGGAACATCAAAATAAATTGGTATCGTACAATCTAGTACCGTTACTAGTACTACTTGTTTGGAAATAAGAAGTGAATGTACGGAAGAAAAAAAAAATGGCACAGCTAGGCAGACAGTTCTTTTTGGTTGGCCCGCGCTCACAAGCACGCTTCCACAAAGACAAATGTATTGCAAATTGCTGAATTTGTACAATCGATGCAAAAACAAGGCAGCATAAAAATTCACGAAATTGCCAAAAACACCGACGATTGAAAAAATATAAATACAAGATGCCGAAAAAAAAATGGTCCAACCTACCCAAGGCAAAAATAACACGTCTCCAAGAAAAGAAAATAGCAGATATGGCAAACGCAGTCAGGGATGGAGACACTAGAGATAATACCAAAAATAGAAGCATTACCACCATGTCCAGCGAGAGGAACACAAAAATTGCAGCAACACAAGAAGGCACCACCACGGCGGAAAGAGAAACACCACTAAAAAGAAAAGCTGAAAACATTAGCATGATGGACAGCAGCGACAGTGAAAGTGACACTGACAGTGACAGTGACACTGATTTGGTTAGTGAAGACAATGATGGGAGCTCCAACAAGAATAAGGATACTAGAAAAAATATCAAAGAGAGAACAAAACAAAAAAGTACGGAGGGCGGACTACACAAAAAGAAATACGTGAACGAAACGGTGAAAACATTAACAGAAATAGCGAATGAGAATCCAGATCTAACAGAGAATATCCTGAAAATGGTGAGAGCTGGTAAGAAGGGAATCAATTCTAAAGAGGAGACTAACAAATACCAACACGGTTCCATTGAAAACAGTGCGGGGCGGCGATAGCGTTGATAAAGTGAGTACATTGAGTTGTGGAACTATACATAGTATGGAAACGGAAACTATGAAACTATTGAAAACATGTAAAGATAAAATTGAAGGACAGGTGAGGGCCTATGTGAAGAAGGAATGGTATGGTGGCCTGAAATTTATGACAACAAACACACTCTCCAATAAAATAATCGTGCAAGGAATGGATGCGTGTGTAATATCCGTTCCAAAAAATATACCCATTAAGAAATTCTGTGCCTACTTTGATAATGCAGTACCAAAAGCCCTGGCAAAATTGAGGCACAATAATCAAACATTGGCTAGAAAAAATTGGTTTGGTAAGTGACGGCGTAATCGTTGAATCATCTGGAAATCATGATACTTTTGACGTTCTTCCATATGTGCCTACGACCGACGTACAACTAACCCCACCATACTATGATATCATCCTGCCATTTGTTGTCATCACCGCAGCTGATAGTGAAATGGCAAAAGTGCCGGCATCATTCCCTGGTACTGTAGCTCTAAATACCGAATCGACGGAAATTCTGGCGAAAGAGTACCGGCGATACGGAAATGCGGCAAATGAAGAATTTTATTATTTTGTGACAAGAATCCTGTCTGCCATTAATCCGGGGAAGACGAACTTTAAGCTGAGGAAGACAAAGAATCTTATTAGTACCATCTTTACTGTTACGGATGAGGCTTTTGCCCTAATGATAATTGACAACGAGTACAGCAATTGGGAAGAACAGAAGCAAATGAAACTTGATGGAACATACACGACACAAAAGAAAACAAAATACATGAAAAAAAATATTGCGATTCAAAAAGTGGAAGTGCAAATGGATGGGACAAAGAAGGACGGAAAGTGTTCAATAAATTGTGCAAGAAGATACAAACGTTAAGAGAAAATCCCGAAACGGGTATAAATTTGGAGAAAATGATGCTACAAAGATTTGACTCAGAAAGCAATCCTACCAGTACTGGGTCGAAATATGGTGGCACTGTTGCCAGTAGTCTTGCTGAAGAGGAAAGTGAGGATGACAACTATATTGATCCGGTATGGAGGCAATTGCTTGACGAAATGGAGGAAGTTTAGGCCTTGTTTTCAGAATCAATACTGTTCATTGTGTCAGTCCATTCACTAATTTGACGAGGGTTGGTTCACACCTACGACACGGGTAAATCTTCGAGGAAAGTGATTAGTAGGGTAAAAGGTACATATCTTACATACGTTGCATACCATGGTTGCAAATAGTAGATTGTGTGACAAATACGATTAAATTGTACACAAAGAAGTACTCATACATATCATGCATATTTTGCATAGGATACTACTAAGCAAATTCTTGACCCAAATAATTCAACTGTAGTGGTAGGTAGTTGCAAGCGATGATATTAAATTTTAAGGGTTGTTTGTTGCGAGCACAAACATTAAATTATAAGGGTAGTGTGTCGCGAGCAATGGAGATACATTTTAAGGGTTGTGTGTCGCAAGCACTAATGTTAAATTTTACTGGTTGTGAGTCATGACCTTGCTTAATTCATTTTTGTAGATGTGATTCGCGAATGTACGGGTAGGTGATATTAAAAATTAAAAATAATTATTAATGACCCAAGGAAAAAAACAATCCCGAACCAGGGATTGAGAGTTAGAAAAATGAGCATGATACGAAGCAACCGAATCACAGGGGGGGTTGGTTGTGAGTCATGACCTTGCGTATTTAATTTTAGTAAATGTGATTGGCAAGCGTACGGGTAGGTTTTATTAAAAATTAATAATAATTATTCATGACCCAAGGAAAAAAATAAACGCAAACCACGTATTGAGAGTTAGAAAAGTATGCATGATACTGACCTAGTGAATCACAGGGGGGACTCGTGTTAAAATTACACACAAAAAGGGGTTGCGGCAGTACCTCGCGACAAAAAAAAAGGGTCGCGTGACAGTTATCGGACGATAGCTTTGGTAACATACTGCAGCATTGTGTCTTGATTATGATGCAACTAGTTATTATTATTTATTGTTCTTTGTTGTTTACTATGTGTTGGATAATGGTTGAGACTCCCAATACCCTTCAACAAAGCTGATTTATATTCATTTGAGTTCAAAAAATGCGAGTCTCTGTTGGAAATACTCACACACAACCTGACCGACTGGACTAACATTGATATGAAAACTGACACACAGAGCAAGCCACGTCAATGACATGCATGATAATCTGATGACCATCATCTGGTTGTTTCCTTTGTTTGATATTTATGAACTAATCAGATGCCAGTACGGTGATACTCCCTCTGTCCCAAAATATTTAGACAGTATGGACGTTAATACTTGAAATAAGGTCAATACTCAATGGATGCCAACCGGGCTTTTTGGGTTGAACTCTCCTTAATCAACTCCTCATGATGGGTTAAATGTTAGACATTTCAGTGGTATTCGTGTACCTTTCATAGGGAGTTAAAGAAGGGCTGCCACGCCTTGCAAAAGTGATTCCTCCGGTTAAGAGGGTTCTGCTGGTCGTTTTAATGTCTCGATACTTTCACATACAAGCTAAGACACTGAATTTTTGTAGGCGCATAGTGGTTATAAACAGTAAGAACATTCTTGTCCTTTCATAGGTGTTCCAAAGAGAGCCATTTTATGTGCCCGGGTTGGTTTTAAAAAACTCAACGCACGTAAAAAACATGTGTAGGGAGTTGAGTTTTACTGATTGGGAGTTTAGATTGCGCATTAATTTAGTGCTCCGTACTAGTTTTACATGTTACAGACATACATTTCATAATGTCTAAATATTTAGGGACACCAAAAAGTGGCCATAATGTCTAAATATTTTGGGACGGAGGGAAAATCATCAAGACTAGTAGGGGATGTGTCAATTGCAGAGCACAGCACAATTTTTTTCCAAGGAAGACACATACTCCCAAACCATGCCATCCAAGAATGAGGGCACGCCTATAGTAGGGACAGGGCTGCCAGTAGCAGTGCACAACGCCATTATCTACTATCAGGACAACACTAGCTCAATCAGTTAGAGACCAATGGAAAATCATCCAGCACCAAGAGGACTAGGCATGTCAACATCCCATCATACTTCTTAATCACAGACAGAGTAAGGAATGGGGAGATCTCGTCCATCCAACAAATATTACCCAACCAGTGACATGATCACTGATTTCTTCACTAAACCACCACTGCAAGGAGGTTATTTAGGATGTTCCAAAACACTATCATGGGCATAACTGATGCAGATTACATCTGATACCAACAAGCGTAGTACTAGTATGGCTGGTGCTGTGACGTGCTCAGCAGGCCAAAACCAGCAGTGTGGTATCCTACTAGTAGAATATCCAGTCACATCACACAATTTAAGCAGTATGAGGAGCGAGGTTACAGTAGGAGGAGTGTGTTGGAAGTATACACATACATGACCTGACCAACTGGACTAAAATTGATATGAAAACTAGCACGCAAGACGAGCCAGCACACCATCAACAACAATGAGGACATGGTGCATGCTGCTGATACTCTAATGAGGTACCACCACCACCAGCAGGAGGAGGATGTTGGTGTTTCCTCATGATATTTATGAACCAATCAGATGCCACTACCATGATAATATCCTTGTCGATCAGTTGAAGGAGTTTTCATACTGTCACGTCCACAAGATATGAGACTGAGTGGTGCAATACCACCAATCTCATACTTTTATTTACTTGTATCTAACCTATGATCAGATTATTCGGTAAGGTTTCGTAGATTTTTGTTTGTAAATTACTAGCTGCTACTCCGGGGTACTCGTACCGGTACCGTTACGAAGTACAAAGTACAAAATTCCTATCAGCTGTCCGCCTGGGTAAAAATAAATAAAAAGAGATTATTATTAGTATGTCAGAGCAGTGTCGGATTCCTCTCTTAGCGAAATGCGCGTGATTTAACCGTAACGGTTGCAATCTCTGACATACTAAGATAACAACTTTACACTAAAACCAACCAGCAATCAAATTCATCCAAATTCAAGCATGTGCGCAACCAAGTGACAAAGCCAGACCCTCCGATACCCAAATTCTTCAGCCAATCAGCTTTAATGTGGTGTCACTGTGCACGGGGCCCGGGCCCGCAGCGCCCTCTCACCAAAGGAACACAACAAACACAACAAACACATACACTTTGATTCCGACAAGAAACATAAAGACACAAAAAACGACGAAAACAACGAAACGTCGAAGCAACCAAAACAAGGACGAAACAGCCAAAACACTTGCAATTTTCACCCAAAATAACACCCCTATCCTCAACAAAACAATACCCTTCATCTCTAGCAAGCAAAATGTCTTACACAAGTGGCCTATTTGCAAGAGCAGCACGACACGTCCAACAGGATGACCTCGATGGCATTCCAGCCAATACACAAATTGCCTATGGTCGAAAAGGGGCAGAGTTCCTCCAGTATTGCACTACCATGTTTGGCTACCTGGATTATCCGCAAACAGTAACTGAAGAGAAGGTATTTGGCTTCCTTTTCTATCAGGTCTATTGATCCCAAAGGAGAAGAGGTCGGAAGATGAAGCAAGAACAAGAGGGAACACGACCGATAGTAGAAAGAATATTCAATGCCGACGACTATGCAATGGTGATGGCAAAGTACAACACCAGCAATCAGCATAGTTGTGAGGAGACCCTTGTGGAGGAGCTGGAGGACCCTGTAGGTTGGGATACAGTGAATCAATACTTGTGTTCCATCCTCAAAATACTGAGGCATCAGAGGAGTCAAAACGCCAACAATCTTACCAAGGAACACATCCGCTCTGAAAGAGTCACCCAACTGCTGCGAGTCGTTCAAGTCCGAAAGAAGAAGATCAAAAAAATGAGATTTGATGAGAAGAGAGATCATGCATTGTCACCATACATGAATGTGCAAAACATCGAGCGGATAGAGGATTTCTTGTTCTCTAAGAATTGTTACAAACCAAGTTATCATGTGGCAGCCTTGAGAGAGAGATTCTGTTTCCTTATGACACATGGAGGGGTTCTCTGGGGCGAGTCCTTATTCAAATGTGAGCTGTCCGACCTGTGTGACCTCATCAAATATGATGAAGGCACACACGCCTGCCAAATCCTAATTATGCAAATAATAACAGGCAAAACGAATGGTCAGAAAACTTTATATGGACGCGTTATGAGACATCGAAACGTTAACATGTGTCCGATTGGTGCGTTGGGCTTCTATTTGATGGCACGATTCCATTCAACGGCTGAGCTTGCGCACTATGACTTTGCAAGTAATGCCACTTGGTTCAACGTCAAATTACTCACGGATTGTAATAACACAGGGAACTATCAACAGTCCATCACCGATCAAGCCTATGCGGGTACAATGAAACAAGCTTGCAAGGCCTTGGGGATCACTTCAAAGCATTTTGTTCACTTTGGCCGTGGTACAGGTGCAGTTGCATGTGAAATGCAAGAGGTTGATCCCCAATACATCAAAATGATTGGCAATTGGAACCTTGACGTCAGAGAGGATCGATATTCTTCCAAACTCCCTTTGAAGGCTATGAGGGCATTGGCTGGGCATTCACAAGATAAAGGGGGGTTCTTCTTGCCAAGATGTAGTCTTGATCCACCTCCGGAGCTTCGTCGTCAAGTCTTCCCCTTCCTTGACAAGGCAATGAACACCGTCAATAGCACCCCAAAGCCGACTGCTCAAGCTTTCTTTGAGCTCCTCCTCAATTTACAATGTGTCGTACTGCAGGATGCGGCCATCTTGCTCCACCAAGGTAGGAAGAATCGCCTCTTTTTGTTGCCTGTTTTTGCAACTACCGCGGTCCACACGTATCAAGCGGCTCTCATGGAGAAGGTCAGCGTCAAAGCGGGAATGGGAGCTACTACCTCAATCAAAAGGAGTATTGATGTTGCCCTTCCGGGGGTTCGGGACCGGCTTCAAAACCTTCATTCAGAAGTCCATGATGCTTCACAGGACATTCGGCGGATACAGGCTTCAGTTACCACCTTCAGACAACAACAAGGTGTTGTCAACAACCAACTCCACCACTTCCTGCAGCACATGCATTCGTTTCAACTGCCAGCAGCGCCACCAACAGAAGCAACAACCGGCATGCCGGATGAGGATCCTCCAGAAACAAGAAAGAAGTACTTGTTGTTTCGTACCCATACGTCCATTTCATTGATGTGGAATGAGTGGTTTGGACTTGGGGTCTTCAATGACATTGACTTCCTCGGGGGGATCGAAGACCTTGAAAAGATTGGCAGCCGATGGAGAAAGCATTACAACACAGCCAACCAGAAGCATTTCTCCCGCCTCAAGTGCATTGTTGATTATGTGAAGGGTAGAGTTGTTGCTGGCGAATCCTTAGAGGCCATACTGGAAGAAGGCGACAACTTAATGAAGACAAAGGCAAAGACCCTTTCAACACTCTACACCCATCTTCGAAAGACCAAGTCCTTTCAACTTCCCACCACCAACCAATTGCCAATCGATTCATGGCCCATCCCCAAAGCATCAAACGCTATGCAAGCAGTTTGACTTGTAGATTGTTGATTGGTTTCCCATTGTCGATTGGAGAGTTGATTGGAGTTGATTGGAGAGCCGATTGGAGAGTCGATTGGAGAGGAGTTGGTTGGAGAGGAGTAAGTTGGAGAGGAGTCGATTGGAGAGGAGTCGATTGGAGAGTCGATTGGAGAGTCAATTGGAGAGTCAATTGGAGAGCCGATTGTTGATTGCTGGAGAGGAGAGGAGAGTCGATTGTTGATTGGAGAGGGGGAGAGCCGCGGATTGGAGAGGGGGAGAGCCGCGGATTGGAGAGGAGGAGGAGAGTCGTTCATTGGAGAGGAGAGGAGAGTCGATTGTTGATTGGAGAGGGCAAGAGCCGCGCATTGGAGAGGGGGAGAGCCGTGGATTGGAGAGGAGGAGGAGAGTCGATTGTTGATTGGAGAGGGGAGGAGGAGAGTCGATTGTTGATTGGTGGAGGAGGAATCCCATGGTCGATTCGATTCCAAGATTGTTTTGCTTAGCATCAGTTTAGGATGAATCCCATGGCCAATTCGTTTCCAAGATGATTTTGCTTAGCCAAGTTTAGCAGAGCCAAAAAAGATGCAGAGTTTAGTTCCAAATTTGAAATTATGAGCACTTTGTTGCAAAAGTAGAAATTATGAAGTGGAATCACTTGTTATCTAGTAATATCACGTGTTACGTAGTAGTGGAATCACGTGCAAATTGCAAATTGCAATTAGAGTTTCTTCCTTTTGCAAATCACTCCAAGCAATCGTGTTGGATCCCATTTCGTTGAGTATTGAAGAACACGTCGTGCTTAGTTGAATATCAAAAAACAGAAATCATCTTAGAAAAAGTTTTGGGATTTACCTCGGCCGGCGAGTTAGTCCCAGCGGGTAGGGCTGTCTTAATTTATGTTCGATCTTCAGTTCCTGATATTCATATAAAAAACTGGAGTGGTGATCACTCGTTGGGTTTGGGTTCGGGTTTGTTCCGTTGGATAGAAGACGTGTGGGACTAAAGTAAGTGCCCAGTACAAAACCTACGCTGACAGGATTAATAGTAACTTAAGCTATTGT
Source organism: Pseudo-nitzschia multiseries (assembly GCA_037355745.1). Taxonomy (NCBI): domain Eukaryota; phylum Bacillariophyta; class Bacillariophyceae; order Bacillariales; family Bacillariaceae; genus Pseudo-nitzschia; species Pseudo-nitzschia multiseries. The sequence goes on from CM074787.1 coordinate 5,641,678, forward strand.
TAAATTTGAGTATTAATAACTCAGTTATTTTATGGTACTTTCTAAAACGGTGTGCACAGGTCTATCAGACAGTCTGACAACTGATCGATTCTGGTAAAAATAATACGACGACGAAAATACGCGTACGATACACATAAAATGCAACCCGGGTTGAATTTTCCTGGCTGCGTGCAACTTTGTACTGCACGTTCTGTAGACTGAAATACCCCATTCTGCACCCTCCAAAAACAGAGGTGCGGTAACGTTTTTTGTATGAGCACCGGACAGTACAGGTTGCATATTCAACCTTAAGAGGGTTGCATTTTTAGTTGCTTTTTATTGCTGTATTTTAACACGGGGTGCGCAACTTGTGCAACCCACACCCTTGAGTACCGGCCCATTATTTCACTTTTTTTTGGCGACACTCGGTAAGACTCCACTTTGGTTTCTTAGCTCATTTCTTTTTGCCGTTCAACGCATCATCGAACGCCGCTCACTATTTCAACTCACTAAGCTCATATTTTCGATCCAAAGTAAACAAAAACACGAAAACACGTACTACGACGAGCACCAAGCAACAACAAGAAGCAAGAAGGTATGCCCCGAGTACTCAGTACAAATCCCCGAGCTGTTAGAGCCAGGGAACGGCGTGCTGCCGCCCGCGCCGCTGCTGCCAACACAGCAGCATTTGAAGCAGCCTTCCCCCTTCCACAACAAGGTCGGAGTTTGGAAGAAATCCGGAATGCTAGATCCCTTCTAGATCTTAGTAATAGTGGATCCGCCTCGTCAGCACCCGGATCTCCTAGTACTACTGCTCCCCCTCCTCCTCCCCGCCCTTCCGCCGCCGGAACAAGAACAGCAAGAATAATTCAACGCTTGGAAACAAGCCAACGTGGCCGTTTGTCAACACTTGAAAGGGCTCGCGCTCAACTTGCCAGCAGAGAACAACAAGAAGAAGACCAACAAGAACCCCTTGAATCGGATGATGAAGCAACAGCAGCATCAAACGCGGACGAGGACGACGACGACGATGATACAGCAGCCACACCTCGACGCGGGGGCCGAGTTGCAGGACCAACACCTGTCCTACCAAATAATGTGAATGCTCCAACCCAAGTATTAAGATACCACAAGTCATTGCTGATGCTCATGGATTTCTTGCATGAATGCAAATATCCCACGGACAAGATGTTCACTACTGAGGAGCTTGCTGTCATTACACCCGAGGATATCTACAGATGGATGTGTTTCAAGGTGTATGGAAAAGAAGACCCTGGAACAAACGATAATCCAAGACTTGGTCGATCAAGTACTCTGATGTACTGGAAAAAGGCTATTTCATACTTCATGCCAAGCCATGCTGCCTGGAATGAAGCCACACGCGTAGGAAACCCCACTAAGTCACGCTGCATTAACAACCTTATTAAAGCAGTGAAGAAGAAAGAGACTCGGCGCCTAGGAAAGGAGAGCAGAGCTGATCGGTGCTTCACAAATGAAGAGTTTCTGCAAGTGCTTGATCTAGCAAAGGGACACAGCATTGTTCAGCTTCGCCACCAAGCAATGTTGAAATTCCAGCTACATATGATTGGTAGGGGGGATGATACGTCCCATATGAAGAAGGTTAACTTGGAAGCCAGCCTAAACTATACCGGTTACATAACAGCGCAGATGAGATGGTCAAAGAATGTCCAGGATGAAGGTGACTGCCCAGTGCAGCTGCTAATGGGGGCTATGGATCATCGATACTGTGTTCTGCTTGGGCTTGCAATCTATCTGGAGGCCTGGCTAAGCACTGGCGCCGGTCGGTTGAGTCAGTGGCTGTTTGCAGAAGGAAATACTGTGTTTGATTCCTCTGTAAAGGTGCAAGATGCAGAAGCAAATTCTTGCAAGACCACCTATCAGAATGCTCTCAGGAGAATCATTGAGGATCCAGAGTTCGAACCTGTTACTGATAGGAAGCTTGGCACTCACTCTGTTAAGAAGTGGGGTACAACTATGGCGCGCAGAGCAGGAGCTACTAGGGACGATGTGAACTACAGAGCTAGATGGAAGACTAGAGGCATGCAAGAAGACTATCTGGATGTACAGTTGGATTGGCCGGATATTAATGCAGCTAGTAAGTTGTGTTTTAAGGGCATCTGTCAGTACAAAGAGAAAGATGGTAGTGGTATTACAAAGGAGTGGCTGTGTAGTGCTGTCGCGCCAGCAATTAAATCCAAGTTTGGCCCTGCAGTCGCCACCACTCTTGCAAAGGCCTTGCTTTGGGCTTGCTTTGATGGAGCAGCAGTTGATTTGGTTCCTCCTGGACTGAAGGGGCAGATACTTAATCGGTACAGCCTTTTAGAAGAAAGATTGGAGGATGAAGTGAATCCTATTCAAAAGGTTCGAGTGATTGCTTCAAATAATGATGGGGTTGTGCACTTGGATGAAATCCCTACGACAGAAGATGAGATTGCTCGGGGAGCACGAGGGCACGGAGATCAATGGAAGAATGCTATCTATGCTAAGATGTGTACCACACAGAACCATGTTGCAGAGCTCAGGAACCATAACATTGCAGAGATAGCAGAGATGAAGAGACAGATGAAGCAGCTGCAACAGATTTTTAGGGGGATGGCAATAGCGCCGGCGCGTCGTCTTGGAGGAGGGAGAGGGCCGGCTGTAGTGGATGCCGCGCCCGGGCTTCCAGAGGGGCAGCGACCTGCAACCTTGTATGCCACTCCAAGAACCATCCAAGCCTTGTGGGATGAGTACCAAAATGGAATAGGAGGGAGGAAGCCAGCAAGGGAGTTCACTGCAGCTGAGCGCGGGCGTGTGAAGTTCAAGTATTCCAACAGGAAAGTTGTGTGGAGTTGTATGGAGAGGCTCTTGAATCGTGGCAATGATGTGAACACTGCCATCAGCAAGATCAAGCGTGTTTATGGGGATGTGTCCATCACAAAGCTAATCAAGGCAATGCGCCGTGATGAGAGGAGTGGAGGGAATTCGACACTTCGATGAGCAGCGGCGATTGCTGCTGGATGGATTCGTTCGATGGATTCGATCGATTCGTTGGTGGTTCGATTGTTGGTCCTATCGATTTGTTGCTGTTCGTTGGTTCGATCGATTCGTTTGTTTGTTCAATGGAGGAGGAGGAGGAGGAGGAGGAGCAGGAGCTTGTTGGATAGGGGATCCCCCCCTGTTGTTGCTGATAAGCTCTGTTTTTTGGTTCAAGTTTTTTCATGTTCTTTGTTGCATGCGTCTCGTGTGCTGTAATCACGGGCGGGTTTGATCGATCACCTGTCTAAGTCAATGTTAGGGTCGTGTAACATGTCAGTAATAGATAACAGTATTATTTGTACACATTTACTTCCATCTTCTTGTACCTCAGCTCGGAAAGCGAATGGTCGATTTTTGATCTGTCTTGTTGACGGTCTTGTTGCCGGTCTTGTTGCTGGTCTTGTCGAGTATTGAAGGTGCGGCGGGTTTGGTTGATCACCTGTCTAAGTCCATGTCAGGGTCGTGTAACATGGAAGTAATAGATCACAGTATTATTTGTACACATTTACTTCCATCTTCTTGTACCTTGACTCGGAAAGAGAATGGTTGATTTTCGATCTGTCTTGTGAGCGATTCTTGTCTTAGTGAGTTTTCAACGTTCCGACAATTTTTTTCGATACTTAGCGTGTTACTTAGAGTGTTACACAAAAAGGTGCGGTGTGCTCACCAAACGTAACCAAACGTTACCTCTGTAGACTTCTACATGGTTTGTGTACTGTTGCATTTTAAGTTGCGTTTTTAATGTGTACTCTCACGGTACGATACGCTAGGACGTAAGATTATGACGCGCCAAGACTGAAATACGGTAGGAATCGAAATAATACTTCGTAATGCTTAAATAATAATATTAGGGCTATTATGTGGTAAAAACAATCCAATACTATTCCACGATTCAATGTGGGAATTTTGAATTCCCCGCTGATGGGAATTTAAAATTCCCATCAGCTGCAAGAATTTTGTAGTACGAGTACGAGTAACTACCGGTACTGGTTTCAACAGCCTCATCAACAATTGTCATCTGATGCGAAAATGCGTATATTCTACCGTATTCGTATTTCGCACCTGATTTTTGTACTACCGTAGTACTCCGTACATGAGATACGGGAGTCGCTATGTGGAGAGCCCTGTACTCGTACGAACCTACAGTTTAAAAAAAGTAACAGCATTCTGACCTCGAGTCCCGGTTCGAATATAAGCTGGCCGCAACGGCTCCTCGGAGTAGTTGTCAGAGTAAGCTCACAACTCCCCTGGGGTTGAATACGGTACTATTGTCAAGAATTACGCAGTCGAACCGGTACCAACTGGGACGAGTGCAAGTGATCGGCCGTGCAAGCCACGATCTGGGCCGCAAGCTAGAAAGGAAAGAGTTCACGCACTACAGAGTTCTGAATTCAAAGAGACCACCTTTTACAGCCAATTCATCGCCAACTAGTAGCACTGTACTATGGATGAGCGCAACGGAGAAGATCCTTTTAGAGCGAAAAAGAAAACCCTCTCCAAGGACAACAAGAAGAACGGAGCCAAGACGAGTAAGGAAAAGAAGAATCGAAAAACATCCACGATTTCCATTGCGAATGCGATGCCGATTCCATCACCCAGTAACCAAATCCCAACGTCGGCAACGACAACGACAACGACAACGACAACCAACGTCATTGCCATACCGCCGCCGTTTCTGATTCCCACAGGGACCATCCACCTGTCCAACGTGACAATCCCCGTCGATTCGACGAACTGGAAACTATCCAAGAAACTATCAAAACAATGCAAGGTGCTTCACAAGAATACGGCATCCGAGACAAAAGGTCTGAGGAAGTTGAATATACCGATCGAGAGCTCTGAAATTGCGATTTATATATGCGCCAAAAAAGACGAAAGTGGCTTCATCATGGCGAAGAACATCGAGTGCAACTCATTGTCAACAATGATTATTGAGAAATCCTCTCGGTCTCTTCTCTTGACAAGAGGCAGCATTCAATTGAAAAAGGCAAACTTTGGCTTCATGAATTTGTTGTTTTGCGGCATGAGCAATGGGCCACCAAACGTGAAAGTATCGATTTTTGACTTGCGCGGAGTGCACGTAAGCCCGAGCGACAATGTAGTGATGTTTGCTTTTCGGGAGGAGAATCAGGATAAACAACAAGGCAGGGATATCGTTCTCCCTATGGAAAGCGAAACTATTCGGTATGCGGTCTACCAAACATCACAAATAAACTGGTTCTTCCCACCTCTTGCAGCTACAGTCGTTGCCGCCTATACCAGTGTTCCAAGGTGGGCCATTCCAATCACCTGGAGTGGAAATTTACCACCATTGCCTGCGATATCCCAAGAAAAATATACTCGATGGATGGGTGTCGATGGTGGATTTTCGGCATCGGTTTTTGCCGGGGCTGTGGCATTCCACGTGAAACACAAGTTGGACATGGGCAGGTTCAAGGACGGGGAAACCGTCATATCAAAAGCAGTTTTGGAGCAACAGCCATCTCGGTCTTTCCCAACTGTTTCAAATGCTCCACAGTTTATTGACTTGGTGAAATTGTGCGAAACATTGACAGCAGGCAAATCATCCAGCGCTTTGGTTGCTATGCTTTTATCAGGGCTCAATGCATTGTCCTTTAATTTGGTTTTCCGGAAACTCAAACTATCAAACATCAAAAAAGAGGAATTTTCTGCCTCCTTGAGAAATATCTTTCGAAACACATTGGCTCGGACCCTCTTGTATAATGTCACGCTACGTGAAGTCGACTTTGAAGGTTCGGACCTAAATGGTCTCGGTGAAAGTTTGGGTAACGCGTGGGCTATGAATGGTAAGAATTAATGAAGAAATGAATACGAATTTCTCAAATTAGTCGAGCTACACAATACGATACGACTGAAGTGACTGGTGCTCATCTAACGGTAATCCATTTTTGGCACTCCTTGCTTCTTTTCTTTAGCTCAACCACTTACATCGCGTGTCAACTTTTCAAGCTGCAATCTCCGGGGAGATGATTTGCGCGGGCTCTTACATGGTCTCGCACGGATTTGGTGTGGCGGAACAGCTCTGGCCGAATCTATCTGCATAGCAAGAAATCCAAGCATACCAACGGAAACATGGGATACATTCTTTCAAGTGTTCGTCGACCCATCCACATTATCGAGTTGGCCACAAAGTCCACCTCCGCCACCGAATCTATCCTTTCTACAAGAACTGGACCTGAGAGGAACAAATGCAATGGGATTGGGACTTCTTCAACTTGCAAAAAAATTGAACGGGTTGCGATTCTTCAAGATTTCAGCTAATTGCGGAAGCGTATCTCTTACAGAGATTCTGCATTCCCTATCATTGGCAAATGCTCCACTAGAAGGATTTGAAGGAAACAATGTGGATGATTCGTGCATTCAAGCCATTTTTCGTTTCTCAAAAACGTTGAAGGAAATTGTTTTAGAAGGGTACATGGGAGATGCAGGTTCCCTTTTGAACAATTGGCCGGAACCTGTGCCAAAGTTGTCAATAACTATTGGGTCGAAGTACATTAAAAAAAGCTGTGATTGGGCTAAAGCCACAGAGATAGGATACTCTCCAGGGACTCTTTTCATTACTAATGCTGCATCGTTCGGTATCAAGGCGATTGGAATCTTGGTAAGCGGGGCTCAGGGATTGAAAAAGTTGGTAGTGCGCGACATGTTCTACTGGGAGTTAGATCAATTGACACCCACGCTGGCTGTTTGTGGGCTTGAAACTTTGCACGTTCATTCTCCAGTCGGCGTTCTGAAAGTCAGTGAAAGCAGTAAGTTTTGGGAAGGACTTGTCGCATCTAAAACCCTTCGTGATGTACAGTGTCGAGAACAATTTTGGGGAGGCCATCATTCAAATGAGGTTGCCATGGTTGGTCGATTTCTGAAGGCCAATCGGAGTGTACATCATATCAGATTTGATAGTTTGCATTTGGTATTGAACGTAGAAGATGTAAAGGTACTGAGATCTGCATTCTATGGGAACAAGAAAGTCGTCGAAATGGATTATCCAATGAATGCCATGAAGAAGACAATAGCACAGTTCACAGCAGAGATCGACGTAGAGGTTAGAAATGTCAAGGCTTACAAAGCCCAGATCAAGATTCTTTTCAAAAGATCGTATTCGAAATACAATCGGAACTGGCGGGATGGACCAAACCGAGAAAAGCTTCCGTGGATAGAAAAGATCCGTATCTCGAAAAGGAAGATTGGTAAATTACAAAGAGATCAAGCCAAAATAATTAGTCTTCTTGATGAGATCAGGGTATGCATTACCCAGAACAAACAAAACGGATTCATCATCGAAGAACAGAAAGCGAATGAGAGGATCGAGCGCCGCAAAGATCAATTGAAACAACTTGCTTCGAAAAAAAGAAAATTCTTGACAAATCTGGTTACGAAGCTCAACAAAGCGAAATTGCGCGGCCGTCAGAAGAAATCCGCCAAAATGCAAGTCCCCCGATCGGCGTACTACAAGTCAAAGAACATGTGGCCATCGAAGAATCAATCAAGGCAACGTTACCGAGAACACTCGTCTTATCGATATTACAATGATCCATATCATGCGAGATTCCACTGCATTTATCCTTGTTACCACAACTACGGACAGAGTTATCCGCATCCTCAGTTTGAGGACGATCCATTGAGCGTTCGTGAGAACGATTGCGATTCTGAAACAAACGCTGCTTGGGATTGTATGTTATCTGAAGTGGAAGACGTATTGTGTGAACCTCGTGATCCCTGGGAAAACTTAGATACTCTTATTCAACAGATAGATACGGATTATGGATCTGCCGTTTCACCTGAATACCTCGCCACAATTCACCAA